>VMOF01000024.1:52293205-52398298 GCA_011764245.1 Trialeurodes vaporariorum | reverse complement strand
TTGTTCTAAATGAGAAAAAAACCAGTTCCTTCAATCTGTCAGGTATGCAATTCTATGTCCCAAGGGTAGGAAGAGTTGCGCAAGTAGTATTATGTCTGAATATTCCTGTGATCTCGTGAAGGAAATAATTTTTTTTGAAGGATTGAACTTTAAAGGTTCACTCATAACATTTTTTTGTCATTGCTTTCGATTTTTAACCCCCCCCCCCCCCCCCCCCCCCAAGTTGGGTCGAAAAACACGACTTTTCTAAATTTGATCGGGCACACTCGCCAAATTTTTATTTCAGCCGAATGATTCACGAAGATCTTTCGTTTTTTGAAAAATATTGATAGTTAGGGTTCCCTCCAGCCCCCCAAAAATCGAAAAAATCGCAAAAAATCACATTTTTCAGCACGTTTGGCAACACTGCGTCAAAACGAGCGCAGATATCGTTCCGAAACTTGTCTCATATGAAATCTCATACAATTTTACACCAGTTAGGTTCCTTAAAGTTTTAAAAAGTCGAAGTTTTGACGAAAATACGCTCAATTTACAATTAGCCCTCCCAAATACCCGAAACAGGGGGAATATCGTGTTCTTTATGAAGTTTGACAACACTGCGCCAAAACGATTGTAGATATTGTTCCGAAACTTGTTTCAAATGAAAGTTCATACAATTTCACACCAGTTAGGTGCCAGAAAGTTTAAAAAAGTTGAAGTTTTGACGAAAATACGCTCAATTTACAATTAGGCCCCCTAAAATACCCAAACTTATAGGGGAATATCGTGTTTTTATGGAGTTTGGCAAAACGGCTATAGAATGTGTCAATAAATCGTTTTCAAAACATAAATCATGTTAAAAATCGTAAAACCTCATGCAAAAAAGTAGTAGTACTTGAAAATCAATTCCATATAGAGGTTGAAATCAGCCTGATGAGAGCGCGTTTTGACCCGCCGAACGTCAATATAGCAAGAATGCTCTTCCCGATAGCTCCATGTATCTTTACGCAAGGAGATATTACACACCTTTTACTCTCGAATGCGGCGAGGTGACACGGCTAGAAAGATGCCGCAGAAGACAAAAATGATGCTCAAGAAGTATGAGTTCGATCGGATTACGGGAGCATGTGGCCCCGCCATCTTCAAATTTCGATGTTTGGACTTGCGGAGGTCTTGAAATTACGTAATTTCACGCCAGTTTGAGTCCATTCTTTTTCCATAGAAACTTCCAGCTACTCACGCAGTGCCATAGCCAAGGGAAAGGGGGGGTGGTTCTAAGGGATCTGGACCCGTCCCCCCTCTGGAGACCCAATTTAGCCCCGAAAAAGGTAACTTTTTAATTTTTCAGAGGAATTTTACACAATTTGGACCCTCGCCGCCCCCCCCGTCGGAAATTTCTGGCTACGCCACTGTACCCATAGTTTACCGTATGAAGAGACTTGAAAATGTATGCTGACGTTATGTTGGCAGTCGCGACCGATCATCTGATAGTCCACATCACTGGAATACGCTCAAAAATCGATTTAGCGTATATTCATGTTTTTAACCGTATCGGGAGACAATCATCGATTTTTACTTTGATTTATAGACCGTAAGTGTCGAAAAGAAGTGTTCTCGAAAAGTTTTTAAACCCAAGAATATTCATTTGAAATCGTTAAAAAAATTATCAATGGGTCTGTTGCAAACAATTGTTGCAGCGTTATGGCGATTCGTATGTAAAATCGCTTAAAAATCACATGGCAAGCAGCAGAAAGTCTCAAAATCCACACATGAACCCACAAAAAACATTTGAAGGAAAGTCTTAAGGTGTTGATCAAATGGACGAATCAACATATATGCATGCACCACGGTCCACGAGCACCAAATAATAGCCGACGAAGGCAATTTGTAATACATATTCTTGGTCAAAATGAAAACAAACTATCTACTTTTTGCCGTATATGCCTCGTTGGCCATCTTTGCTACCCGCGGTGCATCAGACGGTGCATGCATGCGCACTGCGCAGGGTTGATTCGCTCACAGGACCGCCATCTTAGGCTTCCCTTAAAACGATTAATGTGGGTTCATGGGTGAGTTTTGAGACTTTTTGATGCTTTCAATTTAATTTTTACACGATTTTACTCAAGAATTGACCCTCCATAACGCTGCTGCAGTGAAAGTTTGCAACGTAGGTACCCATTTCCCTAACTTGACCTCCTCTCAAATCGATTTCCCACCCGTAGTGCTATTCTTGAGAAAACACGTGGAAGATCTTAATTTTTGATTATTTCTAGGAAAGAAAGAAATTGGCAGAAAACAAATCAAAAAACAAGTACAGAAAGATACGCGAAATTACGTAATTTCAAGACCTCCGCAAGTCCAAACATCGAAATTTGAAGATGGCGGGGCCACATGCTCCCGTAATCCGATCGAACTCATACTTCTTGAGCATCATTTTTGTCTTCTGCGGCATCTTTCTAGCCGTGTCACCTCGCCGCATTCGAGAGTAAAAGGTGTGTAATATCTCCTTGCGTAAAGATACATGGAGCTATCGGGAAGAGCATTCTTGCTATATTGACGTTCGGCGGGTCAAAACGCGCTCTCATCAGGCTGATTTCAACCTCTATATGGAATTGATTTTCAAGTACTACTACTTTTTTGCATGAGGTTTTACGATTTTTAACATGATTTATGTTTTGAAAACGATTTATTGACACATTCTATAGCCGTTTTGCCAAACTCCATAAAAACACGATATTCCCCTATAAGTTTGGGTATTTTAGGGGGGCCCAATTGTAAATTGAGCGTATTTTCGTCAAAACTTCAACTTTTTTAAACTTTCTGGCACCTAACTGGTGTGAAATTGTATGAACTTTCATTTGAAACAAGTTTCGGAACAATATCTACAATCGTTTTGGCGCAGTGTTGTCAAACTTCATAAAGAACACGATATTCCCCCTGTTTCGGGTATTTGGGAGGGCTAATTGTAAATTGAGCGTATTTTCGTCAAAACTTCGACTTTTTAAAACTTTAAGGAACCTAACTGGTGTAAAATTGTATGAGATTTCATATGAGACAAGTTTCGGAACGATATCTGCGCTCGTTTTGACGCAGTGTTGCCAAACGTGCTGAAAAATGTGATTTTTTGCGATTTTTTCGATTTTTGGGGGGCTGGAGGGAACCCTAAATATCAATATTTTTCAAAAAACAAAAGATCTTCGTGAATCATTCGGCTGAAATAAAAATTTGGCGAGTGTGCCCGATCAAATTTAGAAAAGTCGTGTTTTTCGACCCACCTTACGGCCCCCCCCTCCCCCGTAATGGAATGAGTACTCGAAACATTGAAAATGAAGCCCCCATGCTATAATCAACAGTTACGGAGATGCGGTAGTCGAAATGAATGTTTACATTCGTCATCAGATGTTTCGTTTCTGATGAGAAAAAAAGTTCCTTCAATCCGCCAGGTATGCAATTCCATATCCTATGAGTAGGAAGAGTTGCGCAGAATAAATACTCTCGAGTAATCCTAGACCCTGATGAGGGCCATTGGCTCTACATAATAAGCGCTCTGCACTAGCGGATCCAGGAATCCAAGGGGCAGCTATGACAAGACGGATAATTCACTTTGACTAATCTTTCGATAATCTGTGGAGCCAGCTTTTGAGCCCGTCGGACATAAGTTTCTACTGTCTTTAGTTTCTACTAATATTATTTGTATAAATAAATTATAATTATTTAAGTTGAAGTGTTAATATCATAATAATAACTTGAATGATATCGAGGAATAATACTATTGTTGCTGAGCTGCAACACCCTCTCTCTCTCATCTCCGGTTGGAACGCGTGTGTTAATAAAGGACATATTAGGGGCAGTGAGTGACTTTTGCCCCCCTCTTCTATCCTTTTCTAACACATATGCATTCTAATGACCAGAGAGAGAGAGAGACAATCTCTTGGATCCACCAATGATGCTCCACTGCTCAATACGAGGCGTCCATAAAGTTAAACGTTCATAGAAGGATCATGGTCCACATTATTTAGGTCCTGGTCTTGTGAAGATTGCTATATATCACTATAGATTGCGCGTTACCATGCAGAGAAAGAAAAAGTCCTTTTGATCAGCCTAGTTACTTCGTATGTTCCATTTTCTATGAGAGATTGAAAAGTTCCGCGGATAGTAATATTATTCCTGATGCGTCTAATCTCGCGTGGAGAATACCAAGTCATTGAGGACACTTACTTAAACCAACTTACTCTGTGAGACAAAGTAGACTGTAATCTAATCTAATTTATATTTAAAAATGATCAAAATGAATGTGAACAATGAAGAAAAGCGTCCTGTGAACATTTGTTAAAAACAGTAGAGACATTATTCGGTCATGAAATTTTCTTTAGTAATGAGATTTATCGTTACGCTTGTTGTGTAGAAAACGAAGCTCCTTCAATCAGCCAAGTATGCAATTCCATCTCTTTGAAGTAGGATGAGTTGCGTGAAGATATTAATCTTTGCACATTTTGTACGATCTTATGCAACAGAATCGTATAAAAGAGGTTCATATTTTAGGTTGATAAATATTTCAGGGATCTTTATTTTAACTATTTATGCTATAATGATGCATAAGTACATGACTTTAGTTTATTTATTACACATTATTTAGATCTTATGCAAAATTTTATAAAAGGGAATTGTCTTTCTCTGTCCCCCTCCATTTGAACTTATGTGTTAGAAAAGGACAGCAGAGGGGGCCATCACGTGAATTTGGCCCCCTCTTCTATCCTTTTCTAACGCGCGTTTTCAAATGGAAGGAGAGAGAGAGAAAGACAATTCCCTATATCCGCCCATGGTTAAATTTGTGAGTGATTGAGAGAACTTCAAATGTTTATTTTAAATCTCAGATATACGTGGTTTTGAGGAAGCCAGAATTGATAAATGCATAGGTTTTGGTAATTTAGGAGTTTTCACGATTTGGGACACTTATCTGGTGACTTTTTCGAGATGGGTTCACTTTGAACCATATGTATAACCATGGTAACCACGTAATCTGGAATAACTTATATGCCAGATAGACGCAGGAATATATTGTTTTGATGGGCGACAGACCATCATGGGAGCTGGCAGAATATTTAAAACGTAATCTGAAAAAATCAAATCAAAAATGCAAAATCAAACTTAGTTGAATGTGACTTATAGCAGACTGGCAACGCTATGATAGTTTCCCGCAATAATAAGAGGACTTTGGCTGGCTTCCATCAAACCAAAAAACGCAAATCTCAGGATTAAGAAAACGAAATAAGATGGAGTAAAATGTAGACAAAATATGGAACCTGCAAACAGTATAAAAGTTTGATCAAGAAATAAGAAAAGTCTTGCGACTAGATAGTGTTTGGTCTTGGCTCTCCGCCAGCGGTAAGGAGAGCAATGAACATTAAAGAATTTAAGAAACCAGAATCCTCATGTATTATAACACCGATTTATAGTTTACGAATATTAGCTATATTCGTTGTTTTAGAGAACTCCAGTTCTTCTGAGATGCTGAAAAAAACAGCATGAAATCGGGCAGTAGCGCACCGAGAGTTTCTTTATCTCGCTCTTTTCTCCATTAAAAAACGTATGTTAGACAAGGATGGACAACGGGATAGAACCCTCTCTTTCTGTCCTTTTCCTACTGATACATTCAAATGGGAAATGAGAGAGATGGAAGAGATCCTGGTTGCGCCAGTGAAATCGGGCAATGCGGCAGCATGGCTTGCAATTTTGAAAACGTATACCTCCTCCGTCATCCGGCGCCAGTTCATCTCTATTTCTTATTCGCGAGTCATTTAATTCTGGAGATCCATCCCCATTTTCTATTTGTATTGTTCTATTTTCATAGGATTTCTTTCTAAAATGTTTTTTGTTTCTTTAAAGAAAGAAGACAAAAATAAAAATGTATATTTTATTATTATTATATTATTAGTTATTTTTGTTTGTTGCGTATTTATTTTTTCCAGCAAAGTCGTGTTTTTTTTAAATCATTACAACAAGGCAAATTTAAATATTCGTGATTGTAGAAAGAAGGGGAATAAAAGTTGTATAGAAAAAATACAAAAATTACACTTTTTTAGTGTGGTTGTCATGATCTGCGCTGCGGTTTTTTTTTCACATCAGATTAACTATTCATTTGCTTACAGCAAAGGTTTGCAAGAGCCGCATTCATATTTAAACTTATGTATGTAGTTACTAGTTATTATGCCATTCATTGTTTGCAGCCTTGGTAAAACTGAGCTCCTGCAAAGAGCAACTAAAATTGTTCCAATTGTCACCTAATTCAGGTGCGACATTACCTAATTTAAGTGACAATTGGAACAATTTTAGGAGCTCTTTGGTGCTCAGTTTTACCGGGGAGTATTGTTGCGCGTAGAATCTACTAAATATGCAGTTTGTTCATGTAAAAGCCACGTAAAAAGTAGATTCGAGAGAGTATTACTGTGTTCCCACTGATAGTTCGACCTTTTGCGCAGCTTTAAATGGAAGAAACTCAGCGTTACCCGATTTTTTATCGAGAGAATGTTTCACATGCAAATAGTAGGCTTCCAATCCCTGGTAAAAGTGTTCCATCTCGAAAGAAAGTTGAAATATTACACGGGAAATCTTATGGAATTCCATCATGAACAGCCCAAACTTTTGCCCGAGCTCTTGCAAACTTTTGCTAAAAGCGAATGAATATTCAAATCTGATTTAACAACCAGCAAAAATCACGAAAATCGCACCGAAAAAGTCTAAAATTCATAAATAAACCCAGAAAATAGCTGTAATAGCAAGCTTGTAATAGCGGAGCAACGCGCAGGTATCATGGGATATTCATGATGTCTAGTTTATTGTCATTCTCTCTTCAGGCATACAGAGGTAAGTCTCAAATTAGAAAGGGATCTCCCATTATACCTGCGTAACATCCGCCAGTAAGCCCGATTCTGAGAGTGAATTTTGTGATTTTTTATAGTATATGTATACCTGTCTGTATCGTCATTTTTACAGGTTTTTATGTAAGAATCGACTTTTCAACTCTTCAATCACCTGCAGCAGAAATTTCCTTTCCATATGATTTTACGGTAAAATAATAATGACCCACACGGAAAAAGACAGGTAAAGGCTATACCATCTTGGAGTCAGCTATCAAGTAGATAGTTAATGCCACGTACATAATGGTATTTGTTGGTACATTTTACCATAATTTAGTAAAATTTACTTGATAGCTGATAGCTCAAAAATCAGCTATATGCAGTGGTAAATTCTAACAGTTATTTTTTTTCCGTGCACGTAAGTTTACTTGTAGAACTTCAAGAGACACTCTTTTAACAGCGATAGAATAAACAAAACATGCACAGTCATAAAAAAAAAAAAAAAAAAAAAAAAAAAAAAAAAAAAAAAAGTTGCAATGGATATTGCAATTGCTGCAAGTTTAAAAACTGAACGCTTCAAATATACGGTGAGCTCGCGGACAAGGAAGATAGAGAACTAGACGAAAAACGTGTGTAAAGCCGAGAAGGAACCCTTTAGTCTTTACGTGAGAGGTGAACGTTCGAAAGGAGATTGTAGCTTGTGTGAATGTGAATGTGATTGTGAAGGCAGCAGGAATACAAGCGCGAGCTGAGCGGCGCAAAAGGAAAAATAAAAAAAAAAAAAAAAAAAAAAAAAAAAAAAAAAAAAAGAGGAGAGCTGTAGTTTCCGAAGCAGACGGCAGCGGAGGGGCAGGCGCGGGCAAACTCGACTTCTCCGGTCCGCGTCCATGCGACTATTCGAGACAGGATTCCCCGCGACTACTCCTCAAACTGCAACCGCGGCTCGGATAGGGAGACGGAGAAAATCGAACCACCATTTGTTACTATGGTAATCGCTGGGCGGGACCCTTTCCGAGTCGTCAACCAATGAACGCTTCGACACGTGACCCAACCTCGGAGCCCTCGGACCAATCGGATCCGCCACAACGGTTTCCAGCCGCCCGAACCTGCTCTTCACCGAAGAATTATATCAGCAGTTGCCTCTAAACCATCGCCGTGCCAAGATACCCTGTATCGCGTTCCCGTTCCGTTTGTTTATTATCAGTTCCTTTGACTGCAATCCTTATCAGTTGAACTATACATTTTTTTTCGGCACCGAAAATTTTCGCACGTGAAATTTTTCGTCGCGCTTTTTTTCTTTGGTTTTTCGTGCTTTTGTGAAAGTGTTTCGATTCTTCGACTCTCGCGGTATCTTTCTTGTTCCGGTTCGGTTTTTTGTGTGATGCAAGTGACTGTGTCGCGATCGAAATATTTGTCGACTCGAAATTGTGCCGAACTTGGACCGATTTGTAATATAAATAAATAAAATCAAATATGACCCGGATTTGCGGCACCGGTTCCCGTGAGTGACGGTACGATGAACCAGAAAAGGATAACCCCAACAGTGAAGTGCACGTGATCCGTTAAGATTCATAGAATGTGTAAACATTTATTTAAAATTCTGGAAAAACTTATATCCCAGATAGACGCAGGAATATTGTTTTGAGGGGACAGACCATCTGGGAGCTGGCAGAATATTTAAAACGTAATCTGAAAAAATCAAATCAAAAATGCAAAATCAAACTTAGTTGAATGTGACCTATAGGCCCTATAGCAGACGGGCAACGCCATGATAGTTTTCCGCAATAATAAGAGGAGTTTGGCTGGCTTCCATCAAACCAAAAAAACGCAAATCTCAGGATTAAGAAAACGAAATAAGATGGAGTAAAATGTAGACAAAATATGGAACCTGCAAACAGTATAAAAGTTTGATCAAGAAATAAGAAAAGTCTTGACTAGATAGTGTTTGGTCTTGGCTCTCCGCCAGCGGTGAGGAGAGCAATGAACATTATAGAAATTTAAGAAACCAGAATCCTCAAATATTATAACACCGATTTACAGTTTTACGAATATTAGCTATATTCGTTGTTTTCGAGAACTCCAGTTCTTCTGAGATGCTGAAAAAAACAACATGAAATCGGGCAGTAGCGCACCGAGAGTTTCTTTATCTCTCTCTTTTCTCCATTAAAAAAACGTATGTTAGACAAGGATGGACAACGGGATAGAACCCTCTCTTTCTGTCCTTTTCCTACTGATACATTCAAATGGGAAATGAGAGAGATGGAAGAGATCCTGGTTGCGCCAGTGAAATCGGGCAATGCGGCAGCATGGCTTGCAATTTTGAAAACGTATACCTCCTCCGTCATCCGGCGCCAGTTCATCTCTATTTCTTATTCGCGAGTCATTTAATTCTGGAGATCCATCCCCATTTTCTATTTGTATTGTTCTATTTTCATAGGATTTCTTTCTAAAATGTTTTTTGTTTCTTTAAAGAAAGAAGACAAAAATAAAAATGTATATTTTATTATTATTATATTATTAGTTATTTTTGTTTGTTGCGTATTTATTTTTTCCAGCACGGTCGTGTTTTTTTTAAATCATTACAACAAGGCAAATTTAAATATTCGTGATTGTAGAAAGAAGGGGAATAAAAGTTGTATAGAAAAAATACAAAAATTACACTTTTTTAGTGTGGTTGTCATGATCTGCGCTGCGGTTTTTTTTTCACATCAGATTAACTATTCATTTGCTTACAGCAAAGGTTTGCAAGAGCCGCATTCATATTTAAACTTATGTATGTAGTTACTAGTTATTATGCCATTCATTGTTTGCAGCCTTGGTAAAACTGAGCTCCTGCAAAGAGCAACTAAAATTGTTCCAATTGTCACCTAATTCAGGTGCGACATTACCTAATTTAAGTGACAATTGGAACAATTTTAGGAGCTCTTTGGTGCTCAGTTTTACCGGGGAGTATTGTTGCGCGTAGAATCTACTAAATATGCAGTTTGTTCATGTAAAAGCCACGTAAAAAGTAGATTCGAGAGAGTATTACTGTGTTCCCACTGATAGTTCGACCTTTTGCGCAGCTTTAAATGAAGAAAACTCAGCGTTACCCGATTTTTTATCGAGAGAATGTTTCACATGCAAATAGTAGGCTTCCAATCCCTGGTAAAAGTGTTCCATCTCGAAAGAAAGTTGAAATTTTACACGGGAAATCTTATGGAATTCCATCATGAACAGCCCAACTTTTGCCCGAGCTCTTGCAAACTTTTGCTAAAAGCGAATGAATATTCAAATCTGATTTAACAACCAGCAAAAATCACGAAAATCGCACCGAAAAAGTCTAAAATTCATAATATAAACCCAGAAAATAGCTGTATACAAGCTTGTAATAGCGGAGCAACGCGCAGGTATCATGGGATATTCATGATGTCTAGTTTATTGTCATTCTCCTTTCAGGCATACAGAGGTAAGTCTCAAATTAGAAGGGATCTCCCATTATACCTGCGTAACATCCGCCAGTAAGCCCGATTCTGAGAGTGAATTTTGTGATTTTTTATAGTATATGTATACCTGTCTGTATCGTCATTTTTACAGTTTTTTTGTAAGAATCGACTTTTCAACTCTTCAATCACCTGCAGCAAAAATTTTCCTTTCCATATGATTTTACGGTAAAATAATAATGACCCACACGGAAAAAGACAGGTAAAGGCTATACCATCTTGGAGTCAGCTATCAAGTAGATATTTAAATGCCACGTACATAATGGTATTTGTTGGTACTTTTACCATAATTTAGTAAAATTTACTTGATAGCTGATAGCTCAAAAATCAGCTATATGCAGTGGTAAATTCTAACAGTTATTTTTTTTCCGTGCACGTAAGTTTTCTTGTAGACTTCAAAGACACTCTTTTAAAAAAGCGATAGAATAACAAACATGCACAGTCATAAAAAAAAAAAAAAAAAAAAAAAAAAAAAAAAAAAAAAAAGTTGCAATGGATATTGTAATTGCTGCAAGTTTAAAAACTGAACGCTTCAAATATACGGTGAGCTCGCGGACAAGGAAGATAGAGAACTAGACGAAAAACGTGTGTAAAGCCGAGAAGGAACCCTTTAGTCTTTACGTGAGAGGTGAACGTTCGAAAGGAGATTGTAGCTTGTGTGAATGTGAATGTGATTGTGAAGGCAGCAGGAATACAAGCGCGAGCTGAGCGGCGCAAAAGGAAAAATAAAAAAGTAAAAAAAAAAAAAAAAAAAAAAAAAAAAAAAAAAAGGAGAGCTGTAGTTTCCGAAGCAGACGGCAGCGGAGGGGCAGGCGCGGGCAAACTCGACTTCTCCGGTCCGCGTCCATGCGACTATTCGAGACAGGATTCCCCGCGACTACTCCTCAAACTGCAACCGCGGCTCGGATAGGGAGACGGAGAAAATCGAACCACCATTTGTTACTATGGTAATCGCTGGGCGGGACCCTTTCCGAGTCGTCAACCAATGAACGCTTCGACACGTGACCCAACCTCGGAGCCCTCGGACCAATCGGATCCGCCACAACGGTTTCCAGCCGCCCGAACCTGCTCTTCACCGAAGAATTATATCAGCAGTTGCCTCTAAACCATCGCCGTGCCAAGATACCCTGTATCGCGTTCCCGTTCCGTTTGTTTATTATCAGTTCCTTTGACTGCAATCCTTATCAGTTGAACTATACATTTTTTTTCGGCACCGAAAATTTTCGCACGTGAAATTTTTCGTCGCGCTTTTTTTCTTTGGTTTTTCGTGCTTTTGTGAAAGTGTTTCGATTCTTCGACTCTCGCGGTATCTTTCTTGTTCCGGTTCGGTTTTTTGTGTGATGCAAGTGACTGTGTCGCGATCGAAATATTTGTCGACTCGAAATTGTGCCGAACTTGGACCGATTCGTAATATAAATAAATAAAATCAAATATGACCCGGATTTGCGGCACCGGTTCCCGTGAGTGACGGTACGATGAACCAGAAAAGGATAACCCCAACAGTGAAGTGCACGTGATCCGTTAAGATTCATAGAATGTGTAAGACATTTATTTAAATTTTAAAAGTTCTTTGTTTTTGTTTTTTTTTTTTAGCTGTCTGTTTGTTTCTCTGTTCCCCCGCCTTTTTATTTTGCTACCCCTTAATTTTGTTTTTATTTTGTTTGCCTTTCCCCCCTATCTTTTGTTTTGATTTATCATTTCATCCCCTCAAATGTTATTGTTTCATTTTAAAGTTGTCGGTATCATTTGATTTAATTAATCGCTTCAATGCTTTTTTTAACCGAGGATTAAAGAAGTGGTGGCCGATAGTGGAAAGCGTTTGTGAAGTGCGCGGGTTTTCGCGCTTTTTTATTTTTTTTTTTTTATTATTTTCATGTAACATATCAGATCGGTTCCTCTGAGTGATAAAAAAGTGGACTTTTTTGAGGTTAAAAAGTCGTTCGAGTGCGTTCCGAAGAGTGCGTTTGGATGCCTAGATAGTATACGGTTGGTTAAGAAAATTCACCAAGACGGCGATCCAACCCGAGGGTGACCAGCCTCCCTATGGTAGGCGCAGACCCGGATCTGATATATTGCAACCCACCGTTGCTAATTCCTTTGGTTTGCAGTATTTCGCTGAAGACCTTTCCGCATCCGGGGGAGAGTTGGATCCTCTCGAAATTCGGTTGAGGGCCTCCGGGGCTCTCCCCAATCGCCTCGCGGCTAATAACCACCCCATTATAAGAAATCCGTCTTGCTGTTCGCTACCCTTGCCGGTGACCCAGGCTCACACTATAGGTAAGAGCTTTCGCATATCTCTTATCAGTAAGTCCTTTATATGCTGTCCCAAGAATGATTGCACTTGACAACAGTACACAGAGAAAAATACTTCGGTAAAATTTGATCTCCAAAGTTTTCGGTTAGAGGAACCAAAATGGTCGGTCTGAGTACCGAATGCTTCATTAGTAGATAATACTAAGTGTTAGGTAGAAGCGGAATTTGGGTTATACATCCCGATTTCTTCGGTACTTACGACCGAACATTTTGGTTTATTCAACTGAAAATTTCGGTGATCAAAATAAGTCGAATCTTCAGTTCTAACAACCGAAGCCTTTTTCTCTGTGTAGGTTTGAATGAAAACATCAGCTTCCATCCTCATATAGGGCAATCTGATTGCGGTTAGGAGCAGTAAGAAGCTGATGTTTTCATGAAAACCATAGAAGTGTCAAACCCGATCTTTTCTGGGACAAGCTATAACAACAAAACGATCTAAGTCCATCGCGTTTTAACCCTTTCAGTCATTAATCATGAGAGAGAAGATTCCGCTTTAATACCTGTACTGGTGAATTGAGTGGATTTTTCTCGTGTAATTTCACGTGCATGTCAATTTTTCCAAAATTCCATAAAACTCTATGCTAAACATGTCCACATATAATTGAAAGTCATAGTCGTAGCCAGGATATTGTCTTTCTCTCTCGCAGCTCGTTTAAATGCATGTGTTAGAAAAGGAAGGATACAATCATGGGATGTCACTTGATTTCAGCTCCTGTCTCTTGTCTTTTTCTAACACATGCAGTCAACCGGGTGAAGAGAAAGAAAGACAAATGGCTATGGCCATGTAGGGAGTGGATGACCAAAAGGGTTAAAATGTCCCCTGTCATTTGCTTCCCTTAAAGTAACACGAGTTTTCCGATAGTTATCGATTTTTCACTTAGTAGATCCTTTCCACATCTTGATTAATTTGAAAAAAGAAGATCAAAAGTAAAAAAACTTCAGTATATTTTTTTAAAAATTGCACTGTCGGTGGAGATTTTGAAGCTTAGTGTTGAGTAGTCTTGTTACTAGATGGTTAAATTCGGGGTGTTAGAAACACACGTATACCTTGCGAAACTATTTTCCTCTAGTCCTTTAACAACAAAACGCCCTAAGTCTATCGCGTTTTAAAATGCCCCACGTCCTTTTCTTCCCTTAAAGTAACATGAGTGTTATTGTTCTTATCAGAATCTTTAAATCTAAGTATAGGAATCTTATTTTTGTAGGTATGATCTGACACTGGTGGATCCAGAAATGTGTCTTCCTCTCTCTCAATCCAATAAAACGCTTTCAGTTATAAAAAAGGACGTATTAGGGACAGTCACGTGATATTTACCCTCTCTTCAATCTTTTTCTGACACATGCGTTCAAATGGCTAGAGAGGGAGAGGAAGACAATATTTTGAATCTGAATCTGCCAGTGTGAACTGAAAAGGTCAGGGGAGATTTTGAAGCTTACGCCGTTTTGTTGCTGGAGAGCTAAAAACGTCCCTTACTAAACTTTTTTTATTTTTTTTTTTTTTTTTTTAATAAAAAACTCAATTTTGAGATGAATCAATCAAACGTTGCAACTTAAGGTATACCTTCCTTATGTATAAATCATATATGCCACCTATATATCTAGTTCCACATATGTTTTCGGAATGGCAGGAGTCTGTTTAGATCATATGAGGTAACCTAAAAGTTCTTACTTTTCGTAGAGGCGCGCGATAACGCTACCCCTAGTAGGGACGGTCAAAACTGTTGAGCCAGAGCGCAAGTACGATTACAATGACCATTTTTGACATTCGGGTACGGGCCTGATTCAAACCAGTTTTACCTGAAGTTCATTTTTATATATTTACAATAATAAGAACAAAATGAAAAAGGAAGTTTATCTCCACAAGCTCTGTTTTAATATCCGCTATAAGTGAGCGCAATCAAGGATCAAGCTACAGCTTTATAAAGAAAAATATAATACATGCAAAGATCTTCAGAATCAAATGAGAAAATTTAATCCGCATGTTTGACCGTTTTTGAGCTCGGCATAAAATCAACCGGCGCCTTTCTTATTTTTGAATTTTTTTCGAAATTCAGGGATACAGAGGCCCGTTTTTAAATGCTGACGCTAACCATCGTCATGTTTTAAGGCGACTTCAATCTATTTTCAGTCTTTGAGATGAACGCAAGACCAGACAGCTTACTATTCGATACAAAATACGGATAAAAGAATATTTTGATGCTGAAATTGAAGCGTCAATATTTACGTCTTAGAATCTTGAGAACTAAGGTATACATTTTCTGAGAAGCGACAGTTTTATTTTAAATTCTGATATATTGATACGGGTTTTTTTTGCTCTTTGATAAAGCTGCGTGCGTGCTGAAAATATAGTTGATATTTGATATGATGCGCTTAGCCTGAAACTTGCTGCAGAATAAAACTGAAAACAGAATGTGAGTTAAGAGAGCAAGGATAAGATGAACAAACAAAACAAACAAACAAACTTGGCAAAATTAATCTCATCAGCCGTCTAATTAGAGTAGGACTTTAAATAAGTGGAAACGTTTGAAAAAAACGCAGTTTACATCGAAATTGACATCGAAAAAATGTGTTCAATAGCTCAATACGACCTCAACTTCATTTAATAACAAAATGATACTTGTACCGATGGTGTGAAAAAGAAAAATGGCAAAAACCAACACATGAATTTGCAGCAGTTTTTTGTTCATTCTGAATTTTGGTAAAATTAAAATTCACTGTCACCTTAAATTGGTTCTGAAAAGAGGCGGACATCTAAATGTACTAATTTTGTAAATTACATTCCAGCACCATCCGTTCACAAGTAGTTTTTTTTTTTTTTTTTAAATATGAAGACGCGACGATGACGCGCGCGTATTACGCGCTTTTTAGATATAATGACAACAATCAAAAGTACCATGGTATGGCTAATTGTATAAGTCAAGTTATATAGGAACAAATAAAATTGTAACGCAGTATAAAAATACTTCAATACAATCATAGTTTTTATAACTACCGGTCCGTGCTAAAATGGAACCCCCCCCCCCCCAAAATAAAAAAAACAAAAAAAACAAACACAAAACAGAAACAAATGAAGTCTGATCGACCGCAACGCAATGAATTTTATTAAAGACAGTTCGGTTGCTGGCGTCGTTAAAAACAGCCGAGAAAGGATTTAACGATTTGACCGATCACACGATTTGATTCTATTAACAAAAACAAATAATGAGGTCTGATCGACCAATGCAATGAATTTTAGTAAACGCGGGGCGGTAGCTGCAGCGTCGTTAAAAACGGCCGAGAAAGAATTTGACGATTTGATTCCATTTTTGTGTTATGAACAGGGTGTTATGGTATTATAAACATCTGATAAGTTCAAAAACGGTCTCTCCTTTAAGAATTTCCGACCTCTCGAAAAATTTAATAATAAAAAACAAAAAAAAAAAAAAAACGAAAATTAAAGCCTATTTGTATGACACACTTATTACTATGCGGCATATGTTTCAACCGAGAGACACCGGTATAATCCACCAGACTTCAACCCGAAAGTAGGTATACTGTCCCAAATTGCAAAGTTTCAAGTAATTGCACATATTGTGAAATTCCGTTATTTCTCTCTTCAAAGTTTTCTACTAACAGCACATTCACAGAGAGAAATTTCCGGCTCAATTTGCCTGGATTCTATAGTTAGGAAAGTGCTAAACAGAATTTTTGTCACGGTTATCGGAATTTTAGTAAAATAGAACTAGAATTCTATTTAATGATTTTTTAACCAGTACTCCGGTAGATATGGCAGGAAATTTTTTCCAGTGTTGTTGTGATGAGGAGAGACTGTATGTACGTCCAATGCAATTAACGTGTACAAGGAATAAGGTGCCCTCAACGCGGCTCTTATTTAAAAAATAGATGTACCCCACAGTAGGTAATTATGACAAAAGTGGGGAAAAACTAAGAAGGCTGAATTCCCTGTAGAATTTGCCAACAATTTTTAGAAGAATGTCAAAAGTGTTTCTACGAACACTTTCGAAAATTGTATGCTTTTTTCCATCAGGTGTGACAACTAGTTGTGAAATAGTAAACAAACAAAATCGGGAGTTCGGGATTCAACGATTTTCCTTCTGGAGCCGAGGTTTTTTTTTCTCTCTCTAATAACGATTAAATAACGATTAAACTTATCTGATGAATATTAATTTTTTTAATTTTACTTTGCTCTGAAAATCTGATAAAAAGTTTTGGAATATTATTTGAGTTTTTCTAAAAATGCAAATGGTTCAAAGAATGTAGAGACTAAAGTACAGAGCCAAAAAAAAAAAAAAAAAAAAAAACTTTCCATTTAATTCCGCCATTATTATAGATAATTTTAAGTGTTGCTCTTTGCTACTCCCTGCAGGAACTTAAAATTTTACCATAAATAATGTAAAATTCCTTGTTCCCGCGTGAAGCGCAGAATTGGTGAAATAAACCAAAATATGTATGAGCTATCACACAGAGCGATTCTATTGCACAGTCTTATGCTTCATGCTTGTCACAGCACAGCCGATTTAATTTTGATCCTCTCTTTATGAAGAGCTCGATATTTTCAGTGGGTACTTTTCAGTTCCATGTGCCCTATCGTGCATGCCTGCTTGCTTCAGATGAGAAATATCTTCTTTTTTTTTTTCCGTCAAAAGGGGAGATAAAGAGAGAGGCTAGACCAAAATTTAATTTTTGACTAAAAAATTGACTGAAAACATGCTCGAAAACGTGGACCATCTCTGTCATCAAATGAACAGTTTTATCGATATATGTACACAAGATCAACCTTCTTAAGGATCACTATATGGTTATTTTTTCTATTTTGGGGGGGGAGGGGTTCAACGTTGATTTTGCACCTCGAAATTCTAGTTACTCGTCAAGAAAGTTAAGCTTTAGGGAACTCATTACTTTGAGTCGTTTAATTTTTTACTTTATATTATTTATTATTTAAATTTTCAATTAATAATTTTTATTATGTTTCGTTTACTTTTATACTTACATGAAGTATACTTATTATACTATTACACTTGCTTTTACCAACTAACTACGCACGGTTTCCTTTAATCTGCTTTCAGTATGCATCAATATACATTTGTTTGTTTGTTGTGCTGAAGATTCTCAAATATCAACTCTTTTTAGTTGAAATATTAAATTATAAAAACTTCATAATTTTTTGCGTAAAGTTAAGAAGGAAATAACAAAAATCAATAAACTAGATTATTCGCTACTTGTAATCTAAACTGCCAATTATTCATCATTTGGTTTCTTATTTTAAGTTTTTAACAAAAATTGAACCTATTTCGAATGTCTCATGGATCGCCTGTTAAGGATAATAATGAAAAAAATAAACCAGTCAATTAACGGAAAGAATCAATGAAGTACCATAATCGTACAAAATATTAAAATAAAAATTACTTTTGATTTTTGTATTTATTTTGAAGGGCTGTTGATAGCTTTTGTTGGTTTTTTATTTGAGTGAGTTGTGTTACTGTCTTTCAAGAAGCCACCAAAAGACTGGATTGTTTATCAGTCAGAATGAATCCAAGGAAAAACATTCCGCTTGAAATAAATTGAAGTGACATTTATGCGCGGTTTTTGTTTTGAGCCAACACAATTTTTTTTAAAAATGGGTAGGTTCATTTTTTATTTTGTCTGTCTCTTGGGAGCATGGTATGCAAATGACGCTTTGAACAAATTACAAAACCAGTGCAAGATTATCTACCGTTCTCCAGATTTTAGACGTAGGTATATCAAACAATTATAAATAACTAAGTAAACGCGTAGTCCTTTAAATTTGTGGAAATAATTACCCGTGAAAATAATTCACAAATGCGATATACAACTATGTGTCTTTTAGTTCGAAACAACCTCTGAGTAATTAATTAATTTTTATGGATTTTACCGATTTATTCGTATTTATGTGGCACTAATTTCATATCGTCCTAAGAGTAATACCAATAACGGTGAAAAATTGAATTTACTACGGTAAATATTATTATGCTTGTTTAATCAATATACCGAAAATGATTCACCTGTATTCAGTCTAATTTCAAAGGATCACCTAAAAACTTTATTTAAAACCGCAATCGCATGTGTGTGTACATAATGAATATTTTCAAAATAGATTTCTTATTCGTTCGAATGCATAAAAATTATTACTTTAATTGTCACATTGTCAGAACTTTTATACATAGTATTAAATTCACATTATTTACCTCCTCATTCTTGGGTTTCTTTGCTTTTGTTGATTCAGAGATCCAAAACTTTACGCGCAAAGTGCTAGTTTACGTAAAAATTATTTACTAGACTTCAGTCAAAGTATCAGCAAGTTCTTTGTTGATAAAGATAGATAAGAAATATCCTTTTCGCAATTGTATCAGATTTTTTTTTTTTTTTTTTTTTTTTTTTCAGTTTATGATTTGCAAGATTAGCAGAAGGTTCTAAAAAAAAAAAAAAAAAAAAAAAAAAAAAAACGAGAGAAGGAAATAATTTGTACAGGCCTAATAATTATCCGCGAAGAAGAAAGAAATCAATAATTTCCGTTCGTAGTATTACCTATACCAGTCTACATGCAGATTTTGAAAAGAATATTGAAAATAAAGGGGGCGAGGGGGAACATAGGATAAACCTTTTAAAACACCCCGACCATAGATTTGCAAATACAGCGATTTCGGTGTAGAATCACAACGAGGTAGGGTGCTTCTGATATTTTCATTTGTCATTCACAACACGTTTCACTACTTTTTTCTTCCCTCTAATTTTTTCTCTCTTTCTCTCGTGTCCTTCTCCTCTCACATATTCTACGCAGTTAATATGTTATTACATCCTCGAAAAAATTGCGCGGTCCTTAACCAAAAAGCAAAACACACACCTTCGTTACCCACACTCATACCGTGTTTGCGTTTCTGTTGATTTTGTTATTTTGTGACGCATAAATTGTCCACGCTAAAGAGTTGGCGATTGTCGAAATGTCGAGGCTTTAATATGTACGAACAGCATAATGGAGCGGAAAAAAGGAAAGAAAAAATAAAGAAAAAACTGTTTGACAGCTACCTCTATTCAGGCAGCTGATTTAGACGAGCGTTCAGGCACACACCATTTAAGCGAAGTCTGCAACTTCAATAGAACGACGCGATATAGTATGGACCAGAGATGCCGTTTTACGAATAATTTAATATGCGTTTTCATATTTAGTTCAATGTAAACTTTTTGAATTTCCCGCTAAATTTGGCAACGTTGGTATGGACACCTCTTGGAGGACCAAGTACTTACCACATGGCATGGTCCTATACTCTCTTACACAACAAAACAGAACAGAACAGACCAACGTTGGCTTGTTGCAACTTCCTTGCTCGACGGCGCACTGTTGATCGAAACATGGAATTTCCCGGATTTAAAATTAAGATTATAAGAACAATTATAGTGACTTTAAAAAAAATTGAAAAATGTATGCAATCATTCGTGTTAGAGCTTACAATAAGTAAAACAAAGTGGTTTTTGAAAAAAAGAAAGAAAAATTAACACTAACACGTTTTTAAAGCAAAACAAAAAAAAAATATATAAAAACAATTCACGTTCGGAAAAATCTACATTTCGTTCTACTGTGCGGTATGGCCGTGCGGTGTGTTGCGGAAATCAATTTATGGCCTTATGCGTTCCTCCGGCGGGATATTTATACATTCTTTGCGAATAATTATCGGGATCTTTTGGCCGACAAATTTACGATCGGGAAATTATTGATTGCAGGGCCCGCGCATTTATAGGTACCATATATCATAGGTTTCAAGCGAAAGTGAATAGCCGCAATAAAATCGACGTGGCCGCGTGCGTGGACACAGCAAGGCAGCCGCGATTTGACGTATCACCTGCAGTGAATAATAACACGCGCCCTGAATTCAAAAATTGAAAAATAAATATTGTTCAATAATGAGGAATGAAAGGATATTCAGGAGTGCTCTTTAAGGATATTCAATTGAAATGACTTGCTATCTATGAAACGTTTTACACCCGTGACCCCGCGTGGGTCCAGTTCTCCCTGAATTTATCACATCTGATTGCTCGTTGAATTATTCGATAGTAATGAATGGTCAGAAAATAGACAGGAAAAACTCTGGTTTCCTTTTTTTTTGTCGAGCACACACACTGCGCTGCCCTTTGGAGCATCGAAGTTACTAGCGGATCCAGACAAGTTAGTGTCCTTCTCTCTCTATTCCCGTAAAAACGCATGCGTTAGAAAAGGATAGCAGAGGGGGCGAAAATTACGCGACTACCCCTAATCTGTCCTTTTCTAACTGACAAGTTTAAATGGGCAGAGAGAGAGAAGGAAACATTTATGAATCTGCCAATGATCGAAATTGAATGAATATGAGCGAAAAATTTGGACTGCTTGTTCATTCTCAATGATCATAATTTAGGATACGCAGGAAAGCATGAGTTTTTTGTTTGTTTTTGTTTTTTTGTTTAAACCAAATTTCTCTTTCTCTATTGCTTTCTCTCTTTCGCATGTTTTGAAGAAGTGTGTGCAGATTTCTACGCTTGCATCTATGTATTAGTGGTAAAATATCAAATAACGCACAAATTGAACAAAACGAACTGTTTGAGTGTTTGGTGTTTGATAAGTGTCCTTGGACACCACCTTCTTTCTGGGGGGGGGGGGGGTGGACTTGGCCTGGTGGCTACCGCCACTTATGATAAATGCACTAAATAATATGTCAGGCAACTCCTTAGATTTTGATTCAGGTATAGGAAACCTGCCTTATACTTATCACGATGCATTCAAGCATTGCAAAAAAGGCCTACTTGAGCCCAAGTCCATAGGAGTCAACTTTATTCAATTTCACTGACAGCACATGAAAAAAATTGTTGCTCCGTAGATGTAGTGAGAAGTCGCCGATAATCTTTGGCAAATTTTCAACCTCCATTCCTTTTAATCAAATCAAAACAAAACGTACTTTCCCTGTTTTGATTTTTAAAGCGTTCTTAAATGAAAATCCAAAGCTCATATTCATTTACTTTGCCCAAAATGAGAAATCAAGGTGGAAATAAATATCAAAGATTATCGATCAGGGTCCACCTACGTAATGAAATGAGCTCTACAGTAACTTTCCCCTTGATTTCCATCAGCTATATAAGCTTTTTCTTTTTCCTGCTCACTTTCGCATACAAAGAAGTGGCGGTTTGCGCAAGCTTCAAATCGAATACCACCAAGAAAAAAAAAAAAGCCACCCACGGATAGAATCTCTAGCTTCTCCTTAACCAAATCCTCGAGAACAAAAAAAACGGCAAACACTGGATTTCACGGTCGCCAACAATGGACAATGCAATCTGTCAAAACCGATCTGAACGTCTCGAAAAATAGGAAAAACACGAGCAGGGGCTGAAGAGGAGAGGTAAAAATATATATAGGTACAACTATAGCACGCAAAAACCATGCCACTGCCCCTTGCCTTGCTACTTCGTGCAGGCAGGCGGTGCAGTGCCATTTGACACCGCTCATCAGAACTCACCTTAAACCAAAATCCAAAACTCGCGGGGTTTTGGGGGGGGGGGTTAGGGGGCGTGTGTGTGTGATTATGGGTATCATAACACAAATGTCAATAAGTGAGTGAGCAACGTTGATTGTTAGGGTTCAGAGGCCAGGATTTTGAGACTTGTTATCAAACGAAAGAGAAACCGACGGGAGAGGAGAGGGGGGGGGGGGGTGTTGGTCGCGGGGTAGGAATCTTGACACTTCGAAATACCCCCGTGTCAAACATGCGGAGACGTCTTCATACGGATGGGTGATACGATGCATAAGTATACTCTGCGGACGATTCCGATACCCTTGTATACGATATACGAGGACCATATAATACAGATATAGGTTATAGCGGGTGCCAACAATAGCTGTTAAATCCGAGGCTTATACCTGTCTGAGCTGAGCTGGAGCAAGGATATACAAACCGATCTTAGGGCAGGGTCCTGCTGCGTATATTTAGTGGTTTCGGTTGGAAATATTGACTCCTTTTCTTGGGATTTTTTTTTTTTTTTTTTTTTTTTTTTTTCAGGAGGGTTTGTTTAAAGAATTTCTCTCACCTACTATACCTACGCGCTCCTCTGAGCTGCGGGTCGTAGGCGCAGGTGTCTCAAGGTGCCACGGCTGAGTTCTGAGGTGGAGGTGTTTCAGCGCCGCTAAACCGTGACTAATTTCTGGAGAATCCTCAAAAAAGTTTTATCAAAATACACTGTTGTCGGTTCAAAGCGATTAAAAAATAAAATCCTTCGAATTTTTTTAGCGGGACCCAAGCCTCCGTGCACTATAAATTTTTTTCTAAGTCAACGGTTTTTGGCTAAAATTGATGAATTTACTCAAAAATTACAAATCTGAGAAACCTGCGAGCATACTCCAGGAATGTACCCTGCAAGTTTAAAGCTGAGATATCTTGTTTTACTAAGCTCCTATACCGATGTTACTTTTTTTCTACTCTGAGGAAAGTGTGCCTTTGCACATCCAAAGTGAATGTCATACCTCTATCAGAAGACAGGAGTATAGCTTTGATTTTGCTGACATAGGATGAGCCGAGAGGCTCTCGCGGAAGTATTCCACAATGCATTAGAAACCCGGCTCAGAATCACCGATTCGCGTGGTATAGCATCGCCGGAACTCTTAAGTCTTTATATACAAGTAGTATTCTTTGGGGTCAAGATTTTGGTAAAATCAAATACCACGATTCCGGTGATTTCCAAAACTTTTCTTATTTAGCAAAGCTTGAATTTTCATATTCCACAGGTCCTCTTGGAATGAAGCGATTCTCCTATAACTACCTACATATATCTCTCCGTACGGCCGGAATTTTATTTCGTTCTTTTTTATAATGAGTCAAAACTCCGCAAATTTCAGAGCAATTTCATGTTATAGAATTATAGGAATTTCTCGCGAAGTTTTAGTTTCAGATTACATGCTTTTTCTGAATAGGATATTTTTTTTTATTCAAGAAATTCTCCCTATCAGTAAAAATCATTTCTCAACCCCCAAGTTTAAGAATTTTCTAAAGAATCTGACATCATCGCGTGGATAGTACCAAGGCTGTGTCTCTTCACAATGAGTACTAGAACATATACTATCATCATTCTCGGGCAAAAGAAAAAAAAAGAAGAAAAAAGAAAAAAAAAGAAAAAAAAAGAAAAAAAGAAAAAAAAAGAAAAAAAGGGAAGAAAAAACTGAAGGCTTAATGGACCGTGAATTTACAGACCGTTTAAAAACGAGAAGGTAGAGCTCGACTCAACCACCAAAAAACGTTTCTACATACACGATTTAATTTCAAACGTATGTTGCGGTCTTTTTTTGAGGCAAAATCTTATCCTTGTACTGCTGCGGTTATAAGGCATAGTATAAACGTTCTAAAAGGGTATATATAGGTTTTACAGTTTGGTCGAGATTTTTCTTTTCGCAGATTTCATCTTGGGCGATTTTCGTTCTCCAATGACAAAAAAGCTTTCAAATAATGATTATTTAAATTTTCATTCTAAGAAGACGCTTAGAGATATGTCTGAACAAATGGTGAACTATTTGAGTATCGATTATTTCATAGGTGGTTTAAATGCAGTGAATCCGTTGTTGTCACATTACACTAGCTGCAGAGCTGTCGTTCCTTGTATATTTAATGGATTTTTTCAATTCACTGATAATTCCTCCGGTTGAGAAAAGATTACACAATTCGATTCAGAGTATAACTATTATAATGCCTGGAAATACTCTGATCTGTTATTTTTTTATCAAACGGTGGAGCCATCACTGACTTTTCAAGTTAAAAACTCGCAGTTACTCATTTTAATAATTCAAGGCGATTGGTGTGCAATCGGTGAGATCGAGACAATATTACAGATGCTAGTATTTTCGTACATCACAGTCATGAATAGGTCTGAGCTGTACACGGAGAAAAAAAATCGCGGTTATAGAACTGAACTTCGGATCTTATGGAACACTGAGGTGTTCGGTTACAGTAACCAAAGTTTTCGGTTGTGAGTCTTCAGTTAGGAGTACCGAAGGTTTCGGTAAGTGTGACTAATACTATGACTCACATTTCGTTCCTACTGAACCACTTCGGTACTTCTAACTGAAGTTCGGTACTCGCAACTGAAAACTTCGGTTACTGGAACCAAACACCCTCGGTGTTCCAAAGGAACCGAAGTTTTTTTCTCCGTGTATAATCTTTCTGAACCGGTGAAATCATTGGTGAATTGAAAAAAATGTCATTAAATATAAACGGACGGCAGCACTGATTGGTGATGTCATTGAGAGCAAGAGGGGAAAACTCGCAACTCGCTAAAAGCATTCGCAGAATGCGGCGAGCATCATGTGCGAGACGCGCAAGTGGGTATAAGGTGGAGTGCGAGAGCGCAACAGTGCGGGTATCCGGTATATTGCCGGCGCTTGCTACTGCTGGAGAAAAAAGGGAATCGCGTTTTTTTTCCGACTCGAAATTCGCGATTCGATTCGCGTTGCAGATTGCGTGCGACCACGGCGCGGCCGTCGGACGGAGCGAGCGAGTTGGCTGTGACTCCCCCTGTATCCTATACTATCCCTCCCTCTTGTGCATCGTGATTTCGCGTTTCAAGGGTAACTTGGCGCGGATATACGCGAGTCACTCGCCCCGACGCGACGCCGAGACGCGAAGAACGCGGACGCCCCGCGAAGCGCGAGAAGAGCCAATCCGCGCTTGTCACTGCGCAACCTCTCTCACCTGAACTCCTGCCGATTTTGAAGACCGCCCGCCCCCTCTCCCCACCCCTGCCTCCGCCCTCCCTACAAGGTGCGGCAATCTCTCAAGGTTGCTGGTTTTGCATTTGAGGGGATTCACCTACTCCATACTTTAATTCGTTTTACTGGTTTCATTGTGACGACACCAATGGAGAGCAGATGAGTTTCCCTGATAAAAGAAAGACAGAAAAAAAATGACTTGTACATTGAAAAAAAAAAAAAAAGATTACCAGAAGCATGACATAATGTGAACCTATGTAAGGGATAGTACAGTTACCAGAGTTGTAGTGTTTGTACCATAGTTCTTGACATTTTTTAGAAAATTCTAGTTCTATGATCATATTCTGGTATTAACACCAGAACTTTCTGGTCAAAGTACTAGACTTTCTGTCGTTCACATATCGTCGTGTTTCTGGTAATATGACAAGAATCTGGTATTATGAGTTAAGCATTTTTTTTTCAGTGTAGCATCTAACGCAAAAGTTTTGGCAGTCAAGAATTTTGAGATAAAGAGCGAATTCTCGCGTGATCAAAGCAACCCTCTGAACTCCCCGTGCACTGTTGGCTGTCGAAACTTTTGCGTTTTCTAGTGCAATAAGGTTATAAAACGGTGATATAAATCCTACCATCGTTTTTATTCCAAATAAAAAAAGGCAACCACAAAATGAAAGGTTCAAATTCAAGTTGAATGAACTTCGCAAATGATTAAGTGATTATGATTTTCCTATTTTACGATTTTTTTGGTGATGAAAATTGTTGTTTGCGAAAGTATTGAAATAATTATGTTGTGATAAGTAGCTCAGATATCGCTCTATTCTGCGAGGTAATTAATTTGTATGTTTTATTAGTTATGATATGACTCTTTGAATCGGTCATTGTTTCCCAGCAAAATAAAATGGGCGTTTAACGTCCAGAGGACATTCGAAGGAAATTTTGAAAAAGTCTCGAGCTGATCTGAAATGTACACTTTTTACCATAAAAAGGTGTTCAGCGCGCTGCGGGGGGAAAATTATTTCGTCCATATCATATTTTTTTGCCGGGTTTATTTTGAGCCCTGAATCGCATAGATTAGTTTAGAGCAGAGACAATAAGAGAGACCACTAGCCGTGCGCTCGTAGTGGCTGACTTTTTCTTTCGGAACTCTACAGGAATTAACACATGGAGCATGAGGGCGCACCATCCAACATAGTCCATACATTGACTGATGCAATGTCGGTGCTTCGGTCTCATCAGGCAAAAACCATAACAACTTTTCTCATCAGTCAGCGTATATGGACCATGTTTGCTGAGTTCTGTTAAGACTCCGAAAAAAAAAAGAAAGAAAGAAAGAAAAAAAAAAAATCCACCGCGTGCAAACATGGGCAAGATAGATAGTGCGTGGCGTCTATTATTATCCATCGTCTCTGGTTTACGCTGACGTCATTTTCAACTGCAAAATGTATCTTTAATTCACGCACAGAAAACGCGTGTTTACCAAAAGGTCATAGTTTAGACACACGTGCCAACAGCGGCTAATTTTGGAAAGCGGCAACCAGTGGCGGCGCGTGCAATCTGGCAGCAACGTATTCTCTCAATTTAAACCAATGTAAAACAATCGATCTTCAGGAGGTGCAATTGCACCCCCAAGATATCGATACTTTTGCATAGATTCAAAGGGAAAATTAGCATGGTTGCCAAATTGCACGAGCCGCAACTGGCGGCAACCATGGTTTTACTCAATCTTCATGACTTATTTAAAACGACCAGGAGAGTTTAAAACAACCCCAATGGGAGTGAATATTGCGTGTTTAAGTTACTAAAATAATCGAGAATATATACTTGCATGACTTCCATCTGCCATATTAAACCTCTTCAGCGCAAATCGCATATCTACTTTACGCTTACTTATTGAGGAAACTTCGGTCACAATTTTTTTTTTTATCCCTCGCGCACAACTATATGCGTCTGCTCGCTTGTTTGGTCATAAATAACAAAGTTTAAATTATATTCGAGCATTTTCTTGAAAGATTTCAATGTTGTTGCTTAACATTTACAAGTGCTTGTCCGACCGTGTGAAAGACATAGTGGTCGGCCGATATACACAGATTTCTCACATAATTTAATCTAATATGATGATGAGGAGTATAGCGGGCTGGGACTGGGGCGAGGGCGGGGAGGTTGGGTAAAGTTGGAGGCGGGGGTGATTAGTTAATGGAATAAAGTTATAATTGTGCATAATAGTCTCGTCTGCAATTTTAATAAGATGATTATGAGGTTGCGTAATGCGTGAATGTCGCGCATAATCATGATTGAAAACTAAATTGTGCATGGTCATTTCTCCCGCGCGTCTGCGCAACAGACGCCACAGCGCGCATGCGCAGATACAAACGACGCGCATACATAAATTAGGTATACGATGTTGACTTTGAAAATATATATATAGTTGCGAGGGTAATTATAAAAATTACAATTCGTGCAATGCCTTTGTACAAACGGACAGGAAAGGGGAAAAGAAAAAAAAATATCGCTTGGAACTTATGATTGCGGAGAAAAATTGTTTTTCTTGTAGATTCCTTCGTTATTACACCATACATTGGATGTATACGCGCGAATTAGAGTTGGAATACAATGAAATGGGCAGACGGCACGTGAATGCGAGGGGGCAAAGACTGCGTAAAAATTAGTTGACTGTGAAGAGTGGGTACGGAAAATATGCACGCCTCCACTGGCGGATCTAGGAATCTATCCTTCTCTTCTCCCGCATAAGAACGCGTATGATAGAAAAGGACAGATTAGGGGCAGTCACGTGATTTTTGCTCCCTCTTTTATCCTTTGCTAACACATGCATTCTAATGGGAGAAGAGAGAGAAGGACAATAACTTGGATTTTATAGTGCACGCCTCTTTTTTCCCTTTTATTTTTTCTGCACTTTCCTTTTGTTTGACTTGCACGTTTTTATGGCCTTTATGGAGGTCAAACATGCGACGTCCACGTAAAAAAAAAAAAAAAAAAAAAAAAAAAAAATCCCATTTTTATAGATTAATTCAAAAATGAGATTAACTTGTCTTTTACTTTCTGGTGCGCCTTGAAAGGAACAGGATGCACCGATGAGTTATAAGCTAATGGTTGAATACCGAAATAATTCTGTTTTTCTCAGATTTTTTTCAGAGAAAAGTAAGATACCGCAATGAATGAAACAGGTTGAATGACAAAGATTTCACAACTTACCAGAGCTATCGTTTTGCGGACAGTTTATGGAATTCCAAAAGCGTTACGATCAAGATTGTGAATTTCAAACATTTTTTGAAAAAATATCCTCAAAACATATTTAAGGTGTTTCCTTCAGACACCACACCCCCTTCCTCCAAGTAGAATAACATCAAATGGGGGTGGGGGGGGGCAGTCCGTTAGTTTGTGTCAGTACCAAAGCCTGAAAAGTAAAATGAGAATCTTGGTACGGTGAACCATTGGACTTTTGGAGATTGATAATCATTTGAAAAAAAAAAAGTGATGGTGAATCTAAATTCATCGATCTCTAGCTTTCCATCGCATAATCGACTACACGGAGAAAAAAAAATCGGTTATAAGAACTGAACTTTGGCTCTTATGGAACACCGAGGTGTTCGGTTACAGTAGCCAAAGTTTTCGGTTGTTAGGAGTACCGAAGGTTTCGGTATAAGAGTGAATAATACTATGACTCACATTTCGTTCCTACTGAACCACTTCGGTACTCCTAACTGAAGTTCGGTACTCACAACTGAAAACTTCGGTTAGTGGAACCAAACACCTTCGGTGTTTTCATATGAACCGAAGTTTTTTTCTCCGTGTTGACTAATATTAATGAATATCGAAGAATCGAATCGGAAGCAATGCAAAAAACGAAAGTATTAACTTTCAATGTATCGAACATGGGACGAGTCCATACTCTCTAATTTTGTGGACTTTTTTTTCTCCTCCTGACACGAGAGTGAGGGTGGATCAAGATTCTGGAGCACGCTCTTCAGTCGTATCTCCCATGGATCGTCTTGGCCGAGCGAGAAATTGCGAATTTGCGAGTCCCGTTTTTCAAGTAGGTAGCATTTTGCCATATACCGGGGCGTCTCTTGATGATAACCCGACCAGCCCAGCCGCGGCGACCGTATGTATACCGTTTTTAGAGAGCGGCCCATAATTGCCACCTTAACGCAACGAAAAAGACCCTCGCCGTATTTAATTTGAGAGCACTCTGAGTATCTGTGTGTGTGTTCGTAGCAAGGCTCAGGCGCTGTGCACCGGAGTGAGCAGGACCTGCACACTCTGTACCTGCTCGTTATTAGGGTCTTGATAGTACAGTAGAGCAAAATACTCGATTTCTTGGACATAGTTGAGGTTCAGAGCATTTGGTCGATAGATCTTATACCTACACTCAGAAATATCCTCAGTCCTATATACGGATCGTAGATCTACGATCTTTTATTTTTTCACCTGAAATTAATAGCACAATTATTTTAGTGTAAAAGTTCTACAGAGGGTAGATCTGTTGAATATTATGATTTATTTTTACTCTTTTAAGAAAAACCATGCAACGGTGTTATCCTGAAACTATAATATTTTTATGCGTTTTGTTTCCGTTGACTAAATCTTGACGGGCCCTTGGCCCTGGCTACACTTTTTGCAGTCCTACTGTAGTTCAGTAGTCAAGTAGCTCAGTAAACTGATACTGTGTTTTTTAATAAAATGTTTGCTTCAATTTAACAATGGGTCGCCGTCCTATGTTTTTAATTCAACAATAAGATCTACAATCAAGGTTTTCTTAAAAGTTATTTTCTCTAAAAACTCTTTCAAATAGAGTTCGTTTCAGAAGCGAAAGCGCAGCGAAACAATAATCTTTGGCAAATTTTCAGTTTTCATTCCTTCAAATGAAAATAAAGCTTGTCTAAGACACTATGCCCTTTCGATGTTAAAACGTTCCTCGACAATGATAAAAAAGCTAATCTCTCAAATTCATTTTCATTCAATTTTATTCTCTAATAAGTATGAGAATATTATTGTAAAATTTCAAAGATTATCGCAGTCTAGGTGCGTCTTCTCTTCTATAAAACCCACCTCTGCGTCGGTCTCTCTTTATCCGATATCTTCGCGAGGTTGTTTTCCATTGTGCGGTATCCGCGCCAAAGCATACGTTTTAATTTCAGAGCGGGCTTTATGGGATGCTGCGCTCCTTTCCAACCGGCGAAAAAGACGGGGCACGGCGAAGGGGGAGGGGGGGTGGCGGTTCCGTAGTCGACCGAAACGCATCCCGATGCACGGCGACGGGAGGGGGAGGGGGGAGGGGGCTATGCATGTTGAATATTTGATTCGATAGGTTCAATTATCCAATTACGTCTAAAAAAAAAAAAAAAAAAAAAAAAAAAAAAAAAAAAAAAAAAAAAAAAAAGAGTTGTTGAAAGAATCCAGTATCGAGTGCACAGACTAGAGTACGTGTCCCCATCGTGTGGACTTGATGCCTCCCCCCCCTCCCTCCCCCTCCCCGCCGATACTTACTAATGCCACCACACGTTTGCTCTTTTCTGCTTTTAATGGTAGAATCATACTTATATACTGGTAGTTTCATCCTCTGAGAGGTGAGACGAGGATGGGAGGGAGGTTAATTTCGTTTTGTGTACAAGTTTATATAGCTTGACTTCAACTACAAAGATGATATGCTCTGCGTTAAGCGTTTTTAAGCGTATCTCGTGTCGCGTTTAAGTCGCGTCGCGTCGCCTTGGACGTTGGAACCGCGCGAGAACAAGAAACTCTCTGGACGGACGGGCGCTCATTATCTCGTAGAGTCTTGAATTCCGTGAAGGTATTCCTCCGGCTCCCTGAAATTCCAGCCCCCGCGCAGATAAACACTCCGAGCGAATGCTATCCAACGTGACATAGGCGGATCCAGGAGATCGTTTTTCTCTCTCTACTCCCGTTTGAACGCATGAGTTAGAAAAGGACGGAAACAGGAGCTAAAGTCACGTGTTGACCCCTTGTGTTATCCTTTTCCAACGCATGTCTTCAAATGGGTGGAGAGAGAGAAAGAGAAATTCATGTATCTGCGTATGTCGCGTGAACGAAGAGAGTTCTTGTCAGTGTCAGTCCTTTCTTATCGATGGTTTTCTCTATAAATAAAACGTTCCGTATACAAATCTCGCACGAGTTTTTTTTTTTTTTTTAATAAAAACACCCATGCGTTTGAAATTTTGAAAAATTGACAAAATTTTTTACAAAGAGTCCTGTAAAGAACGGTCAAAATTGCGTCAAGAAATCGTCATAGAAACAGATCAATTCAAAATGTTGCACACTGAAAAAAAAATATATATGTCTAGAGCCCCGGACGTTCCGGGCGAATATTGAAAAACGGCAAAATCTGGGGGTGACACCCGGAGTCACGCCCGGATTTTGCCGTTGTTCCATATTTGCCCATACTTTTCCGTACTTTTTTTTTCAGTGTGCATGGGCGGACTCACGTTGGAGGGTTAGTTTAGCGCTGACAGGCTCACCAAAATTTCTATAGATCTACAGTATTTTTTATTTAACCCTTTCAGTACCACGCCTGAGTATCCTCGTTTCTGCTAGATCTGCTTCACACAATTTCAGTTTCGTATTCACAATTATAGCGGTTCCAAATTGTAACGTTCGAAATATAATATTTTCTTGGGCGCCTTCAATCCATTGAGTATGCAAAAAGTTAAGCGAGTGAACATTGATTTGTTGTAATCTGGTATAGTGAAAGACGCTTAAACTTTAAATGTCCTATATACAACTACAGCTCGTTCTAAAAACATGTACGTATCATGGTTTTTATAATGATGCCACTGGTCTTTTAAACCATACTGGAAGAAGAGAAGGAATGAAAGAGTTCTAGAATTCACCGGAGCGTTGCACCGGTGCGAAAAAATCTATACATATAGGAATATTTTCAGTGTATAGATATACTATAACACAGAGCGCTGTGATCTATGTTTCACCGGTGCAACTTTCCGGAGAGTTCTAAAACTCGATCGATTTGAACACGACCTCGAGCCCGAAGGAGCCACCGCTACGGTTATGCAAGCAGGCTTGTCTTGTCAATTGTTCCACGAAGCAAAGTGTCTTACTCGCTTGTATACCCGGAGGCCTGCGTTGCACGGCGCAGCTCGAAACTTTTGTTCGAGTGTTAGAGTAAAGAGTATATACAGATACAAGAGTATAAGTATAGATAGACGTACACGCGCGCGCGTCTATTTATCACGTTAGATTCCGTTGATCGGTGACTGGTGATGAGGACTTGACATTCAGCATTCATCACTTTAAAGAAAAAGAAGAAGAAAAGGAAGAAAAGAAAAAAAAACAAAAACGGTGAGCGTGGAAACGTGGTGAATAACGAAGCATTACGGGCGAACAGTCACGGGTATCATAGCCGTAGTCAGAAATTTGTCTTTCTCTCTCTTGCGGCCCATTTGAAAGCATGTGTTAGAAAAGGGTGAAGATATGGGCTGTCACGTGACTCCGGCTCCTGTTTCTGTCCTTTTCTAACTCGCGCAGTCAAAGGGGCAAAGAGAGAGACAGACGAATTCGTAGCTATACGGCTATGACGGGTATTAAGTTATTTCACGGTCAAGGCTTATGACATGAGTTAAAAAGACAAGAGAGAGAGACGAAACCCGAAACATAGAAAACGAGAACATCAGAAATAATGTACACGGAAAAAAAAAAAAAAAAAAAAAAAAAAAAAAAAAAAAAAAAAAAAAACAACAACGAAACAAAATAATAAAATAATAAAAATAAATACGGTTGTTCAGAAAAGCGACGAGAGTTTTTCCATGACACTAACTATGAGTAGATACTGACTCTAAACATCAAACCCACTTTTGATAATAACGCACGTCGGTGTCACTTTAACTACGCATGCGCGTTTGAAAGGTACTTATGGGCATCGTTGCGCGCACGGTTTTGTTCGTGTAAAACACCTACAAACATCCTATTTATTTTAAACTAATAATCTAATATCTTGTTTTTAAGTTATTTTGGCGTAATATTCTTGAACGCGCATTATTTGGGGGGGGGGGGTTTATGGAGGGGCATGATGCTTTTGGGTAAGCAATGGAACTGTTGCGTACTTTTACAAAGACAATATTCAACCTTGATTTTAACGTAAAATTCGGCGAAATTAACGATGAATGTCTCATGTGTTTAATGTGTAATATTTTATAGTGCTTTTCGTGTTTTTTCTGTGTAGTTCAATTACAGTGGCGCGTTGCGTGCAATTTGGCAAGGCTGCAGTTTGTCCATTTAAACCCATATAAAATGTCGAATACGAAGGTGTTGAGTCAAACACCCAATAGTTCTATATTTTTCATGGATTTAAATGGACGAACTGCAACGTTCCCAAATTGCACGCTACGCCACTGAGTTCAAACATGTATCCCCTCTTTCTGAGTCTTGTTATGATTGTATATTGTAATATGCGTACCACAGAAATGCTAGCTGCATGAGAATTTTTAACATTTATTTTTATCTACCGAAACTCGTGAAATATTCGTAGAGGGCTAAATACTTAAATACTGTTTATGTCAACAATTTATTTAAAAAATTCAAGTTTGCAACGATGTTTACAATGCTCATGCGGCTACGTCTCGCCGTCGCCTTATCAAGGATTCTACGAGTCCGATTATGAAGAAGTCTCACTTGAGCTGACTGACTAAATACATTGCTGCCGGGTTTAATAATCTGCAATTGAACCCTTTTGATATCACGCCCGAATATATGTATAACATTTTATTCGTGTTCCTATAACTCAATTTGCCTGATACAAGTGGAAATTTTTTTAAATTGAAAAATCGATTCCTATTGTTTGACATTTGCAAAATCGTTTTGAGTAGAGCGCCTTCAATCTGATGGATAGACAAAATCAACACCTCGGGGTAGGAATATTTAACTATCGACTAAATTTAAGCGCGCGTGCTATCATTAATGTTTTGCAGTAATCGGAAAAGGGTTTGCGGCGAAAAGTACAATTAATGAGAATGAAATATAATAACGCAAACGGATCCGACACTATGTGATTTGATGATACTGTCGCATGGGAGATTTCTTTTAAAAACGTGTGTCATGAGTTGTTTCTTAAATTTACGAATTTTCACCTCTCTCTTTATATTGAAATTATTTACAAGTTTTTTTGGTTTCCTCCATACGTATGTACTATTGATACCTACAGGTCGTAAAACAAAAAGTCATCAACATAACTCTATAAGATTGTCTAGTATCACTATGAAAAGTAAACAAAAAAGTATCGATTTCTTGGGAGGTGCAACAAAACTTCCGGAAAATCTATTGTTTTACATTGGTTTAAATCGAGAAAATACGTTGCTTGTCACATTGCACAATCCATGACTGCCTCTATATATACAAAACAGTCAAACATAATCGATCCTCAAAGGTTTTTGTCGAGCCTCCAAATAATCGATACTTTTGAATAAGTTCAAATGCGGAGAGAAACATGTAATCGATCCTCAAAGGTTTTTGTCGAGCCTTTAAATAATCGATACTTTTGAATAGGTTCAAATGGCAGAGAAACTATGTAATCGATCGTTCACGTGCTGCCATTGTGCGGACACGCCGAAAGTTTATAGGTTTCTCACGCATGCAATCGCACGGCGGTTTTGAATATAATAGTCACTACTTGATCCGAAAGCGAGCAACGAAGAAGATCATTGGGCGCAAAAACAATAGGCGGAAGAAAAAGAAGGAGAAGAAGAAAAAGAAGAAGAGGAGAACAAGTCTGTTGCACGCCCTTTGCCTTGCCTTGGACAGGGAACAAAGATGCAGTGGGGCAGCGAATCGTGCGATCGAACTTTACAGAGCAAGTAATCCGATCCAAAGATCCACCCACAATTTCCATTTCTTTTCTTTCTTTCTTTTTGGCCGCGACTGCAGCTTCCTCTACCCGCGATATCTTCAAATTCAATCTCTTATCTCTTGCATCTCCTTCAGAGCTGGGCAGAGCAGTTCGTTGATCAGATTTGGCTCATGTGATTCAGTTCATTCAAATAAATCGTTCATTCGATTTATTCTGAATCAATATCCATGCAGAGACAATAAATAATAGAGACCACGCACTATCTATCTTGCCAATACCGCCTCCACTCATACCATGCTGCTTCCTTTTGAAAAAGTGGGGGTTATAGGTTCGTCTTGGTACTTGTAAGCTTATGGAAAGCTTATGGCGTTATCGAGGTTTTGGTTCGTTTTTTGAAGTTCGACCAAAATAGGAAAAGTACGTCAGTAATGAAAGTTTATGGCTTAGTTACTTCCCCAAAGCAGTATAAGAGTTGAAAATCATGTTTTGAGAGGATAAATCTCGATTTTGCATTTCACCAAAATTTCATTCTCCATAAGCGTACGTATACCAAGACGAACCTAACCTCAAAAAAGCAGCTTGGTATGTTTAAAGACGGTATTGATCTTGCCCATGTTTGCACGCGGTGGCAACTTTTTTTCCGGGGTCTCAACAGAACACCGCAAACATGGACCGTACGTTGACTGATGAGAAACGTCGTTGAGATTTTTGCCCAGTCAATCCAAAGCACCGAAATTGCATCAGTCAACGTATGGTCCATGTTGGATGGTGCTCCTTCATGCTCCCTGTGTTAATTCCTGTTGAGCTCCGAAAAATAAGTCAGCCACCACGCGCAAGGTTATAGTGCGTGGTCTCTATTATAAAATGTCTCTGTATCCATGATTGATTCGAGTGTAAAAGATTTCGATGAACTTCCGAAGGTTGAAAGTCGATATATTTTCTCTAATTTAAATCCATATTAAATCATCGATTGCTTTGGGTTCGATCGAATCTCCCAAGGATCGATCCTTCACCACGTGTTCTTATGAAAGGAATCACGCAATACGCTGGAATTCATGACGTAAGCAGTTGCGGTACATGAATCGGAAGACCAGCGGTGAACTGGTGACGTGTGCGATTTGGCAACCATGATTCTTCCCACTTAAATCTGTAGAAAAGTGTACTTAAGGGTTCCTGAAGATCGATTATTTTATGCAGGTTTAAATGGAGAGACTCCGTTGCCACACGCACATTGCTTCCACCTCTGCGAAATACTTTTAGATGAATCATTTGGAAGGAAGGAATCGTGTTTGAATTGCAAAACTTACTTGAATAATTAAATTAATCAAACTAATGACTCTCATAGAGACAGACTATATCTTGAATTTTATGGAGCACTTGATTCATAACAGAACAAGTGAGCGGATTCGATTGGATTGCTTAAAATATGTGGCTCGTTAGAACGCAGCAGAATAGAAAAAGGCTGAGGTAATCGTAAAGCAAATTCTGTCATTAGTCAGTGCATGTTTCAAAAGTTATGTTTTTTTCGCAATATCTGTTAGAATATTACCTCGATTAATTACAAAAATACGACAATGGTGGCTTCAGGAACGGGCTTTAATCGATTTCTACTACTGAAATGATACGGAAATGAACTGTTCTTTAGTGGGCTTAATAGAATATCTTAATAATCGATACTTTTGCATTGGTTCAAATCGAGGAAAGTATCGATTGTTTAGTGTTTACGAGCCACCACTGAAAAACGGGATTTTTTCATCAAATCAAATCGATCAGATTCACTTCGTCTCGTTTCAAATAAGATTTACGTATTTGTTCATTTTACGGGTGAATCGTTCAATTGAACGACCCAACTATAATCTCCTTTTATATTCAGTTTGCTTACTCGCGAGTCACAATAATATAGCCGTAGCGTAAGTCAGCTCCATTCACTCTTCTCTCGATCCATTCAAGCAACTCTAACTGTAATCTGAGACAGAGATTACAGGTCAGGTTTGCCAGATGAGTGACTTGGAAAGCTCACCTTATCCTTTTATACCGCCGTCCCTTTTACTTTGTCTGTTTCGCTCAGAGCTGCCGTTTTGCGTTTTAAATTCACCGATGATTCCATGCACCGGTTGAAAAAAGATTACATCGTTCAGTTCAGTGTATGACTGTAATGCACGAAAATACTCTGATCTGTGATCTTTTCTCAATTGGTGCAACCACCGTTTAATCATTAAAATATCCGCAAGTTTTTTTAAAGTCATCGACGACTCTACCGGTCGAGAAAAGATTATTCATTAGAATTTTTCCGTGCCATATACAGTCTTACACTAAACTGAAATGTGTAATCTTTTATCAATCGGCGGAATCATCGGTTGATTAAAAAATATCATTAATTACACGCAAAATGGCAGCACTGGTTTCGCCAGAACATATTTTTCTCTGCCACGATACAGAATACAGAATCTTCTTTCATGTGCGTAAGTAGAAAATTTTTCTGAAGGGGACCAAGTTTGGAGGCCCCCTTGAGCGGTCTCGAAGGAACACCTCCCAGCTTGGAGACGGAGAGTCGCCTGGAAAATTTTGCAAATTTTACCGTTCTCAGACGCACTTTTAGGCTGTTTCCACCTCGCAACGCATACTTAATTTCATGTTCCTTTGCCATTAAAAAAAGGGGGAAAAAAATTTCAATTTCATGTTTTCCTGCTCGTATATTCAAATAACAATAAACAGTAGAGTGTAAAATACATCACTGCATGTTTTTATTTCGTCACTCGAATAATTTTTTTTTTTTATCATTACTGTATTTTTTTCTGTATCGGATTTTGTGGGGGTGGACCTGATTGTAACTACCTGTGTCTTTTATGTAATTTTATGGGGGAAGGTTTGCTATGATTGATATGAGAGTCTAAGAAAAAAGTTCATTATTTTAGCGTGTCCGTATCTCAAATTTGTTTGAGTTGTCTTTTGTGAGCGAAAATGGCGTTGTAGTCGACCAGTGGCGGCTCGTGAAATTTGGCAACCGTGTCCTCCTCCTATTTAACCAATGTAAAACAATCGATTCTCCCGGAGGCTGTCAGCCTCCGCAAGAATCGATTATTTTACCAACGTTTAAATGGAAAACTTGCATGGTTGCCAAATATCACGAGCCGCCACAGTAGTCGACATGGAATGACCGCAAACACGTTACTATCGTAATGCCCTTATCGCAGTCAGTTTTGATTTTTTGAAACTGTTAGATCTGGCAACAGCGCGAGTCTCGCTTGTTCTCAAGATGCCATGGTATGGCTCAGTTTTAAACCTCCACACAGGAATGCGCAAATAATGCGGGTCGTCATACAGACATGGATTTATCCTCGCCTCTCAATTTTAGCTTATTCATTGTTTGGATGTTTGATGGCTCCTCTGAAATTTAGCCTCACAGAAATCTCAGTCATCAGTCAATAGTCATCAAAAAACCTCTCATCAGTCATCAGTGGTCATTCCGGTCATTTCGCGTTGTGTACACTGGACATCTTTTGTTGCAGCATCTGACGATCACGATTACCGAAAAAAAAAAATTCTCTCGTTTCTAACTCACTGCAGTGTAAAAAATGTTAATTTTTCATTAGCAACTGCTAAAAACAATTAAGGAGAAAACCTCGCTCTTTTCCATTCGGTTATAAAAATGAAGCGAGCAAATTTTTCTCCTAGATTTGCCTGAAAAAAAAAAAAAAAATTATGGAAAAAAATTTTAGGAAAATTTATGTCCTCCTCTCATTCAAGCTATTCTAAGAAATAAGTCATTTTTTTCAACACTCACCAACCGCGGTTACTATATAAGGAAAAATAAGCTTATATAATTCCCCCATAGCCCTCATATTCCATTTGAACGAGAAAAAGTTGAATTTTTCTTCAGCATCTGGCGACCCGGTGTTGACACATTTGGTGGCAAATTCAAAGATCTTTCATCAAGCCGACAACACGCAAAAGATCAGCAGTAAAACTTTCATTCAACAGTAAAATATTTTCGCTTTGCAATCGCGACACAATATTAAAGTAAAAAATTTATCAAATAGTCTTGTAAATCAATATTAAACCTAGTTGTCAGAACAGCAAAACATGAAGTTATGATGAGCTGCGTGATAAAAAAAATCTATCGAAAGCCCAATTAGTGACTAATTAATTTACTCGCCCCGGCCGACCGTTTAAACGTTTGAACTCAGCAGTGATTGAGACGTCCCAACTGCCCAACTCCCTGTGCGTATATATATTGCACGAAACTCCTAGACCTATAACAAACCTGTCCTCTTCACTGATCACGCCGCGCGCGCCGGCTTGAAGCATTTCTCGGTGCATGCACGCATTCATATTTACCGACCAAACCGAGACCGGTACATCAAAGAGGTGCGAGATACGGGATCGCAGCAAAAAAAAAAAAAAAAAACAAACAAAAAAAATGTCAAGAAAGACAAACGTCATCGCGACTAGACTAACGCATCATCCTGCTTTGCGTGATAACACAAGCATGAAAAAAAAAAAAAAAAAAAAAACAAACAAACAAAACAAAACCAAAAATAAAAACAAAAATGACAAAAAAAAACAATGTCATCAACGTCAATACTATGACGTCGACGATAAGAATATCGATATCGCGATGTATCGATTCCTCTAGACCGGAATAAATCCAGAAGATTCTCGAGATGGCGAAGGCAAGGAATGGAAATGAATCAATGGTTTTTTTTTTGTCTTTCTTCTCCCCCCCCCCGCCCCTCCCCTTAAAGACACTGCAATCAGTCTGTGAAACAGAATTTTCAATACTGATTCCATCCGATGCACCGATCGCTCGCCTCGCGCCGCGCCAACGCGGTAACGTCGCGTGTCGCTTCGCGGAGCACGTGGTCCGCGCGGCGCGAGGCGAGGCCGGGAGTTTGACTCAGTCGCGCTCCACTGAGTTGCAAATAAGCTATATATACAGACGAATATAATATACATAGGTATATTACAAGAGGAGGAAACTTTGATTCCCTTCGTGGAGTCAGGACCGAGCACAGGTCGTGTCATGATGACTGTCCTGATTGTCAGGAAAGAATATAAAGATGCGAGCCGCTGCATGGCTCTCCATGGTCGCATGAATATAAAAACTCCTCTCCGGGTTTTCTCTTTAAAAAAAAAACAAAACAAACAAGAAAAATCAAAGGAACAAAACAAAAAGAAACGAATAACAACCAAGGAAAATAAAAAAAAAAAACAAAACACAACCAACAAAAGAATAAACAAAAAACATAAGAGAATAACAAAAGGCAGAAATTATGTAACAGGTCAGACTTACCATCATGATGACGAATTTTAGCACCGACCACGAAAGATGGTAAACTTGACCTGACTTTTTTGTAGAATAAAACAATCAGTTAGTTAAAAATGCTTGAATTTCATGTTAAATTTTAACAGCTAGTTTCTATTTCATCTAACCCAACGTGTGGTCAAGTTTAGTGCACTCATCGTCATTTTTACTGGTTTTTATGCAAGAATCAACTCTCCAATTCTCTATAGCAAAAGTTTGCAAGAGCCCCATTATGAATCCTGAATCAACAGCACAATGCTGCTTTTATTGATATGGGATGACATATCCGATGACTCTTGTCCTTCCTCCCGTATTCTGTAACACAAACACACTAGTTTTGCGGACGGGATAGCTAGACATTAAATCAGTAAGTGTGGATGACTCATGTGTGGGTATGGTGGACACTGTGGTAGCAACCAAGTTCCGAACAATGTAGATCGATCCCGTGATACTAGCCTAGTTTTTTTTTTATCTTTTTTTTTTCAAGACCGGAAGTGAGCATTGTTGGGAGTAGAGTGGGGCTGGAGTGGGCTGTTGTATCATTGTTGTGTGTTTGTTGTCATCCGTCGCGTCGATGTGATCATCTTGATCGACCAGGACCTTGATACTTTGATTTTTCAAGGCATCCCTTCTTGGTGCTTCGCGAGAGCTGTTTCACTGGCGGTGTTTTAAACAACAATTTCACGGAAAAAAAAGAATGGTGTAATTTACCATTCGCATGGCTGATTTTGGCCCCTACCAGAGTCGACAGATAAACTTGACCAGAGTTATGGAAATTTGACCAGGTATCAAGTGAAATTGACCTGATTCCTGGTCAAATCTTCCATAACTCTGGTCAAGTTTATCTGAACTCTGGTAGGGGCCAAAATCAGCTATGCGAATGGTATAAATTATACACCATTCTTTTTTTTCCGTGTTGCTGGGCCCAAAAATCAAGTTTTTTTTTTTTTTTTTTGTTTTTTTTTTGTTGCTCGGATACAGTTTCCCTTTCCTTCCCTCAGAAGAAACACCTAAACATTTTGACACACATATTTTCTAAAGAAAGGGTGAATGGGTATAATGTGTACTTTTGCTACAGCAACATGACACATTGATTCTAACGCGTATAAAATTCGGCGAAAGTAACAATGCGCTCATTAAAAACTTTCGAAATTCACCGATTAATTAGGAAATCATTTTCAATTTAAACAAACCGCGCTACGCAAGTCACTAAGTATTATCACCAACATACAACTACGAATAGACAGAACCACCACGTTTATGTAAACATCAACTTAACTATAACAAACATTTGAATGTTTCGTTTAGATGCATACAATTCTCGTATTATTTTGTAATCTTTGATAAACTAGAAAAGACCACACAGCAAATGCAGCCAATATTTCATGTATTTCTAAGTAAATTTCATAGTTTTGTAGTTACGATGTTGTTTACTAATTACACGGTGGTTCCATCTAAGTAGTAAGTAGTGCTGGTGCAAATATAGTGTCCAGTGTAGCGCGAGCTGTTTGAACTTGAAGTGAATTCCTGAGTTAATGAGTGGTCTTTAAACGTTTGTATACACCCATCGAAATTTTTGCCGAATTTCGTGTATAAGAATCAAGGCTCTATATTGCTACAGCAAAATTGCGCTGTAACAGACCTATTTTTTAAACGGTGATCTATGATAACAAGATTCTATTTCTAACACTCAGTGGTCTTTTGAGCGTTTTTAATGGGCGCATCTTTATTTTTGCCGAATTTTACGTAAGAATTAAGGCTCTATTGTTGTTGTAGCAAAAGTACGCAATAGACCCATTTTTTAAAGGGTGCTAAAATAACAAGATTCTATTTTTAACGACTTCTATACATATTGGAGTATGAAGGTATATATTTTACCGGGTCGGTGAACCGAGGGACCATAGACCAGTGATCTATGACGATTCACAAAACGTCACATACGCGTATTTTTTTATTTCATTTTTTCTTATCAAGGTATTGTGGAATCGTACGCGTACGTATGTTCGCTCACGCACACATGACGAACGCACTTGCGTGTCCCCCCTTCCCCCCTCACCACTCTTCGCTCCGAACCCTATATGCAATAATATTGGCAACTGCGGCTGTCATACGACAAACGTCAAAGCACGTCAATCAACCTTACGTCTACTGTACCTACCCGAGTTCTCTCTCGCCGCTTTTTCGAATAACTTTCACATTTTTTCCGATTTATTTTCGGATCTGGATCGGCGGCACCGGCCACTATACCATCGACCATACATACGGCTCTCGCATTTTATATTTATAATTTCTCCCTATACGATTTTTCATTCTTTATCGCGTGCCAACAAGTTGCGACAATATTTTCTTGTTGAATGGCACTTGATCGATACCCCCCCCCCCCCCCCCCCACCACAACGCACCTCTCTCTCCTTTTTGCAGCCAGCTCGCAACGCGTGATGACGGAAACAAATTATAGGTTGCGACAGTCACGAAAAGAAAGAAAAGCTGTCTCTGCGAGTAAACCGGTCCTCGGGTTGGGCGCCATCCGTGGAATACGCGCGTGGGAAAATTTTTGACTTTGACATTTTTTTTCATTCCTGATGGTGAGAGAAAATCGTAGATTTTTCTAACTGAACTTTCGTGATCCTTTGAGATCGTCTAGTTTGCTCCTCCCTCGCTGTCCATCAAAACGAAAAGTAACTCGTCGAGGATCATCAGCGTTGCATTTTGTCGGAAAATATACGCGGACAAATAGAAGCTGTAATCAGAAGATTTGTCGATGCACTATACCTAATGATCTGCAAAATGTACGAATCTGCAGTTTTTGCGGACTCTTGTCACTACATCAGAAGAATGATATTTTCAATGATACCAAAGGACTGTGTTCGCGATATCCGTAAGTCACCCGCAATAATTCGATCCGGTAGTTTCAAATTTGGCTTTGAAATGTTCTAATCTCTTTCTCTCTCACTTTTTGTTTTATGTATTCTTGGAAATGTGTCACAGGCAAATAGTCAAGCCAATTTTTTTTTTCATCATAGCTAAGTTATAAGTTTATAGGCAAGTAGTCGGAAAAAAGTGAGAATTTTCATGGAATTTAAAATGGCATAGATAAAGCTGTCCAGTAAAAAATGTTGATGGTTTTTTTGTTTTGTTTTGTTTTTTTTTTCAATTTTTCTGCCCTCTGCGCGGTCGTTTTTACCTCGCACGCGAGTATTGGTGGGTCATGGTATCACATTTAAAATTTAACCATGTGTCGAGAAATTTCATAAATGTCTGATGATTTGAACATTATATCCTGTGACATGATATGCACGTGCTACTGCGGTTGCAAAGTTATATTAATCTGAGTGTCTCTTTATATCTACTTCTCTCTCTCTCTCTCTCTCTCTCTCTCTCTCTCTCTCTCTCTCTCTCTCTCTCTCTCTCTCTCTCTCTCTCTCTCTCAGTATTTTTTGTTCGATTGCATTTGTTTTGTTGTTATTAATCCTGTGCTTCCATTTTTTTCTCTGTTTAATTCTCGTCAGGTCGGAGCCCGGCGGTGAGCGGCGCCATGATTATGACTTGTGCTGGTTGTGATAAGCCCATTTTGGACAAATTCCTGTGCAATGTCCTCGACCGGCCGTGGCATGCCGTTTGCGTCCGATGTTATATTTGTGGCTGTACCTTATCAGAAAAGTGTCTTTCTAGGGAGAACAAGCTTTTCTGCCGAGCCGATTTTTACAAGTAAGATTCCACCCTTCTTTACAGTTTTAGCAATTACTCAGTTGAATAAATATTATTATAATTTCTGAAAATTTGTGTCATTTTTGGTTTTGGTTATTTTTTTTCTTTGTTTGATATAAAAACCGAACCTCTTTCACTCTCACGTGAGTTGTGTAACGTGACTCACATATAGGTATACTATCAAACGCAAAAACTTCGGCGGTCAAGAATTGAGGATGACAAGTGAATTTTCGTGTAATCGACGCAACTTTCTGCGCTCCTGTGTGCCTTGTGCATTCTTAACTGCCACCACTTTTACGTTTGCCATAGTACTTCTATATTTTTCTACTGCCGAATTACATAATACTATGTTTTAGGTATACGAGGTAACATTCCACGACCTTTTCTTCTGCAAATCACAATATACTCGAAAAAAAAAGGACTAGTAGAATCTACCATTCGCGCTGATTTTGGAGTTAGCAAGTATAGATGGTAAATGCAACGTACATTATGGTAAATTAAATTATTTTGTTGGTGCATTTTACCATCATTTAGTGAAATTTACCATACTTGACAGCTGTCTCCAAAATCAGCTATGCAGATTGTAAATTCTACCAGTTATTTTTTTCCGCGGTGTAGTGGATCAGTGGGTAGCGTGTAATTTGGCAACGTTGTGCTGTGTCCATTTAAATCCATATAAAAGATCGAATGCGAAGGTGTTCACCGAGCACCCAATAGTTCGATCTTTGTCATGGGTTTTAATGGACAAATTGCAACGTTGCCAAATGCACGCTACGCCACTGTAGTGGATCGGAAAAACCATTTTCGCAAAAAGATCCCAGCCAAAACGTCTCTATGATGAACAGTTTTATAGACATTTGAGAAAAATAGCGCTTGATACGGATCACAAGAAAGTGAGAGAGACAGTGCATGACATAATTATTGTTTGGGACTAGAAACATTAAATACATCTCGATTGTCTGACGTCACTGCTAAACAAATATTTTGGCCAACGACATCTTTCCGCAAACAGAAAACCAAAACATTTATTTGATATGGGCACATGGGTATTACATTTACCGCCCACGTTTTGCATTTGAACTCATGTTCTTTCAAGCGTATCGATAAACACTCACACGGGATTTAAACGGTTGTTGTATGGTTGGGAATCGGTAGCTCTCAATTTCATTCATCACCGAGCAACGGTTATTTGCTCCCGCATTACTGCGGTGACGGTTGATGATAGAACCCTTTTTTTATTTTTATTTTTTTATTTTCTATTTTTTTTGGGACCGATCCCTAAAAAGAAAGACAATTCCCTCGTTTCATCGTCGATTAAAGGCGAACAACCCCCCCCCCCCCCCCCCACTAACTCGTATAATCTTCGTCATAGTAAGTTTATTTTTTAGAGCTCCGTAAAAATTTGAGTGTCACAGCTCACAGCCAGTTTTTATAAAATATCTCCATAAGCAGTCGCACATTTGATAACATTTAGAAATGCGTATAGTTTTTTCCCCCTCACGTGCTCCACAACTTGCGTCCATTATCAGCCAGAGTCAGGGCTCCTTATTTTCTTCTATATATTTTCTACCCAGATTATTATAACTTGTGTTTTCTTATTTATTCGGTGATTGATGAGTCTATGATGTTTCTGAATTCCATTACTGATTTCCGAAGTTGGAGCTTGTAGCAATGTCCCGTGAAATTTTGTTTAGATTTTACTCAGATTTTGCCCTGTTTAGATTTTACTCAGATTTTGCCCTGTTTTAAGTCATGGGTATTGGGTAATAAGCAGATTATGAACGATCTATTCCGCAATGATTTTGGGTCGTATAAAGTTCCAGGTGAATAAGTAGGTAAAAATTAAAGATTACGATTTAAAAACGGTTCGATGAATATAGAGTGGGTATCTTAAAGGAGTTAAGTGACTCTTAGGATTTTCAGGCAGTTGGATGCAATGCAGGCCTGTTAGATCTGGACCGCAATTGAAAATTGAAAAACTCTTGTTTTTAAGGCATATGGTATGTTTTTTTTAAGGATCTGTAATAATATAAAGCTAATTTGCGATTGGGAAACTTTTGTAAAAAATGAAAAAAAAAATATTAAAAGGCCGTTCCACTCCTGCCTAGAAAAAAAGAGAAGAAAAAAACCGCTTTTATAGCGCTGACAAAACCTTTGGTAGAAAAATGACTCAACGAAAGCCTTTAATTGAACCAATAACCTAATATTTGTTTCATTTAGCAAAATATCTTAAGTTAGGGGTACAAAACCTTTGGTTTGCTTTACTAAAGTCTTTGGCTGGGTCATTTTGCTACCAAAGATTTTGTCATCACTGCTAGAGCGTTTTTTTCTGGTTTTTCTGTGTTAGTGAGCCTTCCACTTACCGTTTTTTTTAAATAATTTTATGGAGAAATCAACATGAACCTTTTACGTGCGGCATCATTGCCGAAGATTACATTCAATGAGCTGGTCCGTTCGTATTCCATTCGCGACAGTTTGCTCGCGCGGTGATCGCGCGAGCGAGAAAATGTGAGATCGTTCCCGCTCGCCGCGTGACACCGCATCGCGACCGCGTTCGCGCCAAAAGCGACGCGACGCGCGGAAAGAAGCCGGCGCGTTTGCATAATTTCCAATTTCGCGTAGATAAAGTCGTCGTATATATACGGAGCTGGGCTTTGAGACTTGGGAGTTGGGACCCTTTCCAAGTAGGCCAACAAACCGCTTGTCAACTCATCGTCGAAACCGCTTCAAAGCCAGCACCGCGCGGTCGCCACCGAAACGAAACGGACCGGAACGACAGGAAAAAAAGGGTGGAGGGAGGTGGAAGGTGGGGAGAAGAAAATAAAATAACACAACGGCACTGTACCACCGCAAATTCGAAATTTTCAACGCCGCTGCAAGAGCGAATGCTTACGAAAGTTGAAACCGAACCGCCGCACTGATGGGTGATGAGCCAATTTGCAAAAGTAGGCACGTAAAGCTCGCAAAATCCGTTCCAGTGATGCCGAGTCGGGGAGACAAATATTAATGAAATGAGCATTTCACCCTGAACAGATTTATATTTTGAATATTTAAGGGATTTAAAAATCGCAATCGTCTAGAAGTTACAGGGACGTTCCCGGACTTTTTGAAGACCCTGTACACTGAAAAAACACTACGGGGCTATTTAGGTTTACCGAGGCACTTCCGGTCTTGAAGCCGCTACTTTCTGTGAAGAAGTCCGTAATTACGGCTTGCACTTCCGAAAATTACGGGTGTCACAACCGAAGTGTCCCGGTAAAACTATATAGTCCGTAATTTACGGCATCCAACACCGTATCGTTTTTTCAGTGTAATGGCATGCCCGCATGCATGCTGACGTTACCGGAAATGGGGGCCACGGTTACAATTTGTCTGCCTTTCAAGGAAAAATTTCGAAATCTGATCATTTTTCTTTTTATTACTCGTTCACTCACTGATTTTGCTGCCCCCAAGAGAGAACCCGCCCGGCCTTACTGCAGCCTTTTTCTCGTTCAGTGAGTGTGTTACAGGCCACAACGATAAAATTCACGCAAGCACTACTTGTAGCAGACTTTCATCTTTCCACACGCATTGCAAAGCGTCTTCCGAGATTATATAACAATCCTTTTTCTTTCTCTATATCTCGCCGGAAGGAAGCGATAGAATTAAGATGAGGCATTTTTTCCCCCTCTCGTAGTTTCATTCTCACTTCTCCTATTCGTTCCTTTCGTGACGGTTCGCTACCCCTGAATGTTTCAGTATTTTCCTCTATTCGCAGTCTCAGGAGAGTTCAAAAAAATATTACTTAGCCCTGGACACACCACATCGGGCATCGCTCGACCAAAAATAATAATAAAAAAATAGAAGAAAAAAACAAGCGGTTGGAGAGGAAGTACTCTGTATCAGTGAAGCGTACGAGGAAAATGTATTTATGAAAAAAAGCGGGAACGGAGCGAGGGAGCGAGAGAGAGAGAGAGAGAGAGAGAGAGAGAGAGAGAGAGAGAGAGAGAGAGAGAGAGAGAGAGAGAGAGAGAGAGAGAGAGTGAGAGGAGAGAGCGAGGAGGGAGGGAGAGAGAGAGGGGGGAGGAGAAGAGGACAAAAAATTGGGAAAGTGGGACCGTGAAAATGTGACAGCACGGGCGAGCGGTCGTGTGAGGGAGGGTTTCGCGTCGTCCGGTTCGCGCGTCGCGGAGTGTTGGTGTACGCTCCCCCGGTCCGGGTTGAACCAAGGCAGGCAGTGGCAGTGGCGGCATCGGCAGCCGCGAATCCGAAGGAACCGTGGAGACACGCCCGATTACTTGCGCGAATCATTCGGCTTCCTATCGAGGATCGCGATCCATGCGATCCGCGATCTACGCTCCCTGCCCCCTCAGACCCCCCCCCCCCCTCTCTTCGAGCTCCTCTCGCGAGACAAAAGAGGGAGCGTCGACATCGCAAGACTTTTTTTTTTTTTTTTTTTTTTTTTTTTTTTTTTTTTTTTTTTTTTTTTTTTATATAGAAGATGGAGCGAGTTTGAGAGAACAAGAAGCGCAATGGTCGCTATGTTTCGACGACTAAAGACAAACGGACGCTCTGGAGACGACGTCGTCAAATCTTTCGAATAGTTTCGCCTCCCCCTCCCCCCCGCCCTCGTCATCACGCCCCTCCCTCCCTGACTCGCCCACTCCTCCGCTGCGTTGTGTGACCTCCGTCGGTAACCGCTTCGCGGGTCTCTGACTCCGCCACCGCGCCGCGGCCGCTGCGCGACTTCTGTTCGCGTTGGCGCGCGCGACTCGCGGAGAGGAAGCAGCTATACAGCAGCGAGTAGCGAGCGAGGAGGTTCGGAGCGAATCGATTGGCAGTCGACGCAATTCGTCTCGACCAACGCCCCCCTAATGGCACAAGACACATCCGAACTACGGCCCCAGTCGAGTTTAAAAAAAAAAAAAAAAAAAAAAAAAAAAAAAAAAAAAAGTATGCCCGACAATATTCAGATAGTTAGTTATCAATCGGTCTCTGGAGTCGAATCCACCACCACAAGGCACAAGGCGTCGTCACTCAAAATTAACATAGATTAAATTATTCAAAGCATCTGGGGTCTGAGGTAGGACCATGTATACCATTGATTTAAATCTGATCCTACACCTATAAACTCCACGCTGTGTGACATGGACTGTTCTTGTGACGTTGGATATAGAACCACTATGAAGTATAGTGAGTTGAACTTGTTACAGCAAACACCTGCGATTTGCTGACGCATTTTTGCATCCAGGAACCTGTCATTTTCTCTCTTTCCCCATCAGAACGCGTATGTTAGAAAAGGACAGATTAGGGGCAGTCACGTAATTTTCGCTCCATCTTCTATCCTTTTCTAACACATGCATTCAAATGGTCTGATAGAGAGAAGGATAATTTCCCAGATCCGTTAGTTAAATTTTGGCGCTATTCACGATTCGCTGCTTGAAGATTTTTTACTCCAGGATCAGCCGCATCACAGGCAATCTGGCAACGATGCATTCCATCCAATTATACGCGTGAAAAAGGTCGAACTATCGAAGGTGCACTGTGCACTGCCTCCAATCGATGTTTTGAATGGGTTTACACCTTTATGGACCAAGCCCGAGTAAACTCATTTTTCTCCTCTAGTCTATTCACATTGTTTCAGTCTTCATTTCGGATAAACACGATTATCGATTAAAACACTACTTACAAGATAAGCTTTCCCCGGGCGCCTTCAATGCATCTTATAGGCAATTCCAACTCCCCAGAGTACGAACAGTTAACTACCATCCCTATATACAAACGGAAGAGTGGCGTTCTCTTGAACAAACACGGCCCTTAGAGGGTTAAACGGAAAAATTACAACCTGCCCATACTGCACGCAACGCCGCAATTTTGAAGATGTTACTTTATTTTTTCCAGCATTCTAATGTTGGTCACAACATAAATATTGAAATCTGAGGGTCTCCATTGCAAATCTAATTGTTCAACCTTTTGCATGGGTTCAAATTGGATTGCATGCAAAGTTGTCAGATTGCATGCTTCGTCATTGAAACTGAACAACTGGAAAAAAAGCAACGTTTTCCAACCCAATAATTATACCTACAGATGAATGATATTCAATCAAGTCAATAAATTCAGCGCATTTAAAAACTATAAAAGCGAGTCGTAAGAGTCTCTCAAAGAGTCAACTTCATATACGCGGTTATAAGTTGCTTTCCCATGTTTCCATAATTGGAGCAGTGAGTGAGAACCTCTTCGTTGCATTGCATCGGCAAAGCAATTAGTTTCCTCGGAGGCGAGGAAATTGTCATACTGAGCACTGACCTTGCCGAGAGAAAAATTTAACTTAGCCGCAAACTTGCAAGATAATTCCCCGCGCGTTCGTCTCTCGTCTTGCGTTTTATCCAATCGCAAATCAGTCTGTTTAGGTTTTTTTTTTTTTTTTTTTTTTTTTTTTTTTTTTTTTTTTTTATATCAGCCTTGGTTTGAATCGCAGTTGCATCGATGGCCGCTGACTCACGCACCCAAATGCAAATACAAATGCACCACAAATAGATAAAGGAGCAACCAGCGTAGTTCTGATGAGTGCTGATCGCTGATCGCAGCTCTGATCATCAAAGCGCAGAAACATAAAGCACCCAAGTCATGTCCAGGAATCAGTCTTTCGTCGATCTCTGGCAATTCGGACGCACGTTCCTTAAAAAGGACAGAGATAATATGGAGTCAAATCAAGTGCAATGGCGAAGCGTGAAATTTGGCAACAATGTATTTTCTCCATTTAAATTCACCAAAATTGTCGAACGCTTCAGTCATCGGCGATGGCCAGGCATTTCGACTTTTCTAATGTGTTTTAATGGGGCCAAATGGCACGCCTCGCCCTCGCCACTGCAAGTGATATCCTATCCTTCCATAGCAGTACTCAGGCAAATTTATTTTTCTCTCTCTTTGACCGAGTGTCCTTCTCTCTCTCTCTCTCTCTGGTCTTTTGAATGCATGTGTTAGAAAAGGATAGCAGAGGGGGAAAAAATCACGAGACTGTCCCGAATCTGTCCTTTTCTAACACAGTCACGTTCTAATGGGAGAAGAGAGAGAAGGACAGATTCTTCGATCAGCCGATACCCTTTTGCAAAGCGCGGCTACTTATACGCAGATGTCACTTTGCAACCGCGTTCGCGTTTGGTTCGCGCCGTTCGCACTTCCGCATCGTCGAACCCCCTGTGTTGATTGGTGGATTCTACTGCAGTGCGGGGGTGGGGGGAGGGGGGGAATGTGCCTTGAATCAAAATGGAGAACGGCGCGTTTATCAGCAACGCGCGGATGAGGAGTAAGACTGGAAATAAAAAATAAAATAAACAAAAAAAATAAAGAAAAAAAACGAGCCGCAAACGGCCGGCCCATTAAAATAAAATAGAAATAAAATAAATAAATAAAAAGTGTCGATGGGGGGGGGGGGGGGTTGGAGAAGAAGCGGGAATGCCTGCACTCACGGACGCAATGGAAAAAAGTGCAGTTTCGATATTCATTAAGTAGTTCGCCGCGCGGGCCGCTTGCGCTTCGCGTCCTCGGATCCGCGTTTTGCCACGCCGCTGCGGCCGCGCGCTGGCCCCGCACGTTTACTTCCCACACTTTCGAATTTTCAATCCCGTTCGAAAAACCGCAGGATCCATCCATGCTCCACCTTTTTTTCCTTTTTTTTTTTCAAAGTTTGATTATACGACGAAGGAGTTTTGCGGTTTGTTTTTTTTCGCAATCCGCTCTATGAAACAGTGCGAGGCGCGGAGTAACGCGACCTGCTAGTCGCGCGGCTTGCTGCGGTGATGGGGGCGGTTTGCGGAGGTGAAGTATTGTTGAGGGGGGGGGGCTCGCGCGGGGCGTGTCGAATCATTAAAAGCGGCCCCTCCCTCCCTCCTTCCTGAAGTTTTTGATCGTGATCATGACCCAATAGCAATAGCGTTTTCAGTCCTCAAGATTTAGAATCGAGCATCGCGATCAAAATCTGAAGGCTTCTTTTTTTTTAAGTACCTATACGACCTATACGGAGAAAAAAGTTTTGCTATAGAAATGGTCTGGTCAGAATTATTAAAAAAAAAAAAAGTTCCTGAAAAGAAATTCTGGCAGTTTTTAGGAGTATTTTTTGTTTTGTTTTTTTTTTTTTTTAAGTAGAATTCTGGCTTTTCTACTTAAACGGATCTTGCAGAGTTAGTGCATGCTCTCTGGTAACGTTTCATTTCGTTAATTTTGATTCAAGTCAAGAGATAAATCGAAATATTGGGGTGCATGGTAAAATATTTCGGACAAATTTAAACATTTCTTTTTGAGAAAATCTAATCAAAAACCTTTTTTGCAAATATTTTCAAAATATTTCCGAAATCATTTCAGAAAATCTAGTTTTTAATGTTTTTAAAATACCATTTTTAAATATTTCAAAAAGTTTTCTTACGATTCTTTTTTAGGGTACTTAATTTTAACAACATGTTGCGTAAGCCTTGCTTCATATCCAGGTACCTTCTATCGTTTCTTACTATAACTACCCAAAAAAATATGTTTCCTTCATCCATTCTCTCAGTTCCTATTTTTTTATTTCCAAAAAAATTGGTTTTTTTTCTTTTTTTAGAGTTTTGTCGTTTTTGAGCCCAGTGATTCAATTTTATCCTCATTTTATTTGTTTTTTTTTTTTTCATTTCATTTAATTTGATTTGTTTTTTTTTTTTTTTTTTTGTTTTTTTTTTTTTTTTTTTTTATTTCTTGTTCCATGTTTCTTTGAGGGTTAATTTTTTGCCGTTATTTAGTCTGCAAGTATGGGGTACCCTAAACTTGCAATAAACTTAAACCGTGTTGTTTGAGCTGCGCGGTTTATCAAAAGGACAAAAAAAAAAAAAAAAAAAAAAAAAAAAAAAAAAAAACCTCTAGAGCAATGAAACAAAACGCAGACTTAGGAAAGAGAAGGGACCGTTGACCCCATATTATTTGTTCCTATTTTTCACCGAACCATATTTTTTTGTCAAAAGAGTTCACGCATCGTCTTTTATAATTGTATCAAGTTCAAAGAGAAGTGACCAACGCAAACAGAATCCTCCACCCTCGCGACCTCGTCGCCGTCGGGTCGGTCAGACGAAACTGCGGTGTCATCATTTTAAAGCCTCGACCTCGTAAAAATTAAATTTTACTGCTCCAATATTTAAGCGGCTTTTTCTTTAAGAATTAGCATACTGACAGTAAAACCGATTCGGCTTACTTGCGGACCTTTTCGGTACTTTTTTTTTTTTTTTTTTTTTTTTTTTTTGGGGTTCTCGGAGTGGTTGTAAACAAATTTACAATAGAACTTACTGCAGACGATCAAAACTGAAATGGGTGCGTTTGGTCTCATAAAAAAGAAATCATGGAACTTGAAAAATAAGTAAGTACACGAATCCGTATTTCCGAAACTAACGGCCACTAAAACAAGACCTCACTGAGTCACGCCGTATATATAGGAACCACTAAAATAAACCAAGGTTATTTCCAGTTTCATGCGGTGGTGTATCCAAGAAGTTGTTTTTTTTCCCCTCTTTCTTTACCCATTGAAATGTACGTGATAGGAAAGGACTGAGTAGAATTGTTTAAAGTAACTGAGTAACCATTCCTGCGCTATCAGTTTCTAACACATGTACCAATATTGTGATTGAATGGGCGAAAAGAGAGAAAGCCTTTTTTCAGGATTCACCACTGCCAGTTTTGACGTGGCTTGTGAAGGATGAGATCTCCACCATATATGCAGTATTTGATAAAACTTTACTCCTATGATCTCAGATGTGAATGCCAATACAAAAATGAGTAGTAATTTACATTAACTTTCACGGGAGACATTTTTAATTTTTAAAATTTCCGACTGATTCGTAAGTTGCACGGAGATATTGCATTGATATGATACTTTAAATCGTCAACACTTTATCATTGAATAAACATGGTGTACCAAGTACCTACATGCACTGTTCGTTTTCACAATTTTCTTCCCTATTTTTTCCATTTTAATCCGGTCTAAGGTGCGGCTATAGATCAGTTCAAGATTGTTTCCCACGATTTTCAATTTTTCAACCCCCCCCCCTCCCCCCCAACGCTCCCGAGCTCCCTTCATTTTTTCCTCTGAATACGGACAAAACGCGTAACAATAAAACGACTCACCTCCATCTCGAAGTATTGCATCCATTTCGTATAAAGACTTTATACCTCTCGAGAGAATTTGAATGAGCATTGCCGAGTCAAAGAAACTGCGGGTATTGTTTTCATCCATAGTGGGCGTGGCTAAATTTATTATCTGATTGAATCGTTCGTACTTTTATCCGGTGATTCTGAATGAATAATAACTGCTTGTTTCATGGGATCGAAGTTTACTATTGGCTCTTGATGCTTGAAAGTGTAAACAAAGCTGCACTCTCTTTTCAAGCAAACGAGCGAAAATTTCGAAGCGTTAAACGCGTCAGTGGCGGCTCGTGCAAGTTCGGCAACCATGCGTGTTTCGCTATATGAACCTATGCAAACGTATCGATTGCTCGGGGGAGCAATGCACCTCCTGAAGATCGATTATTTTACTTAGGTTCAAATGGAGGGTTTCCATTGTTGCCAAATGGCAAAGGCCGGCGAACTGTAAGACGCCAATGCCTGTTTCCTCTGCTGTAAAGTTCAGCCAAAGGAAACTTGAAATAAGAAGAGGGGTGGAAATTTCTTCCAGAGTAGATCAATACAATTTTCTTTTCATCCAAATCCTATGAGGGAGGAAGTGAGTTTGCCAAATAATATAATGTATGCTTATTTCAATGATTCAAAATATGTTGTGTTATATACCTAAAGCAGCGCCGGCCCGTGTAGTCGGCACCGTTGCATTTGGTCCATTTTGATGCCATGAAAAATGTCAAAATATTGGGATTGCACAGCGCAATCTGGAATCGATATTTACATGGGTTTAAATGAAGTAAATGCAACGTTGCCTGATTGAACGTTTATATAGGAGGCAAGGGGATTCAATCCACCTTGATAATTATTTTGAGATTCGTCTCCCACATATCGTCGGCGGTTTTACCATCAAGAGGCGTAACTCAAGTTTCGCTACTTTTCAGGAGAGCGAAAACAAAATTTCTGAAAAATCCCCTTTTTTCATTTCGCTACCGATCGATTGATTTTGGAGCTATGGACATTTTTTTGGCATCGAAATGTTTCCCAAACTCTCAGAATTCCGAATCTTTTTTCAAAAGTCAGAAACACTCATTTTTACGAGCACCAGAGACATTTTATTGATAGGAAGTTACTTACGTCCATTCGTGAGACCGCCGTTTAATGTTTTGGTCACATACGCCCCCCGTTTTCCTGTTTAAGAAGGAGTTACCGTTTCTTCGTAAGGACGATTTAATCATCCTAATGCTCAGTTGCGTCTTCTCTTTTACATTACTTTGAAATAAATAAATAGTTCCTCGAGTGATCGAAACCATAACAGATTTACTCCAATATTTGTTTAATGTTATTTTCACTGAAGGTAGTTCGCTAAAGCCTTTCCCAGCATTTGATAGATCAGTGTAATCGTATAACTTTTCTCAATACTTGCAACCATTTTCAGTAACAATTTTCCTTGCATTTTAGAAGATGCTTCATGTATCCTGAAAAATACAGGGAAAAAAGTTTCTAAGTATCTCCAGGTATACCTTATCAGACTTTCATTAAAAAACGATGATAGCGCGGATGTGCAAGAAACGAAATTATACAGGATGTAACAAAACTATATACAGTAATTTTCAGGGCGCGTTTTAGAGGTAAAAAGAAGACGACTTTTTTTTCCCTATAAACATGGGTCCGAAATTGTAGTATTTTCGAGTTACAGTGTTGCAAAGTTTCCGAAAAACAAATTGAAAAATTGTCATAACTCCCTCGTGAATTTTTCTTTATGCTCGTAAATAAGTGCTTGTCTGATGTAATTTTAGGCGTTCTTGCCGATTTTGGCCGTGAAAATGCAGTATGCAAAAATTCGAGTGGGGTTTTGGGGGTTTTTCTCGATTTTTCTCACTTTTTTTTTGGTCAGATTATGTAAAAACATGCTTTCCGATTCATTAAACCCAAAAACGATTTGCATCATTCCAAAGTTTGTAAAAAAATATGCATTTTTGGTCCTTACAAGTTTTTCCTTTTCGCAACCAAGGATATCGTCCCTGAAGTTGCAGAGGTCAGCCAAGAATTGACAAAATCAAAGAAAAGGCGATTATTGGCCGACCTTTGCAACTTTAGGGACGATTTTCTCGGAAATGGTTTGCGAATTGGAAAAACTTGTAACGACAAAAAATGCATATTAAACGTCCACAAAACGGCAGAGTTGATTTGTATCACTGTTAAATGCAAAGGTACTTTATCTTAAACATTAAAAGATGCTTGATGGCAGGCGTAAGTGAGCAGCAACGCTCAGTCATAGGTTTTACGAACAGGCGTAACTCCCATGATCCACGCGTTTTAAGACTTACGTCCGTTCGTTAGACCGAGTTTTGTGCTTTTCAGACATACGTCTTTTTGTTTTTCCTTAATAACTTTAAAAGTATTGAGATTTCGACTTTGAAACCTAGCTAGATCGATAGAGCACCTAAAAATACATAGAAAACGATGAAAAACGGAAAATGCGAAATTTTGAGTTACGCCTCTTGGTAAAACCGCCGACGATATAATCAAGTCTCTCATCCCTAGCCTTACATCAGTCGCTTTTCTCAAAGTTTATGAGCTGATTATGAGCCTGCTTCATGCTAGATAAGATTTAGACTGCAATCAGAGTTGGAACCAGGGTGCGTGCAAAAAGTCGAATTTCGGGAAAGTTCGCTGCACATCTAAAAGTCTGATTTTTTGCAGAATTGAAATGGATTAAAGACAACGTTGCCTGATGAAACACTTTGCTTTTACTATTGTCTAGATTATCAAATTCAATTTTTTCTCGGAAGTACAATAGTGGTTGTCTGAATCTGCTGAATTTTGACCCAAGGGATCTTAAGTGCAAAAAAAAAAAAAAAAAAAAAAAATTAAAAAAAATACATTTTCCCTTTATAACCGCGAGAATGTTTTGGGAGTTGGGATTAGATACCGCTCTCTAGATACTAGATCTCCAGATCTTAGTATAAGTTGTACGCGCCTCAAACAAAACACATGTCTGTGCTCATTGATACTTCTCATTTAAAAAGATTGGGTGCGCGTTTGAATGAAAAATGGATACATCAGGGTTAAAAAACGAAGAGTCTACTCATGGCCGCAGAGGTAGAGAAAGAGGGGTAAGAGCACAAAAGAGATAAAGGGAAGAAGAAAAAGAAGAAGAAGACGAGGAAGAAAAACAAGAAGAAGAAGAAGGAAAGGGCTCATAAACCATGGAAGAGTACCACGGGCAAAATTACTCGCTGCATCTCGAAAGTGCTAATAATATGCAGAAGAATTCTTTTGTCGCTATTCTTCAAGAGAGAAAAAGGGTTACACCATTATGTTGCTTCCACTGATACTAACACCTTTTTTTTCACGAATATATATGTATATGTATATCGTATACCTCTCTCCGACTTCGCTTTGAATCCTGCTGCAGCCCCCATTTTATTTTACTGCTCGAGTATATATTTTTCCTCTTTCTTTTATTATTTTTTTTTCTGTTCTTTTTTTTTTTTTTTTTTTTTTTTTTTTTTTTTCATTTAATTTATTAGTAAGTTCTTTTAAATCTCTCTCTGTCTCTGTCTCTCTCTCCCTCTCTCTCTCTTCTTCTCTCTTTCTCTCCTTCCTCCATCTTTCTCTTATAACCTAACCTCAGTGTTTTCGGAGTTCATTTGAAGACAAAAGAGCGAGTGTTGGTGGAAAAGGGGGCCAGGGGGTTTGAACTGATGTATCATGCTTTCCGAGACGACTTGAATATTAAGATGATTCGAGCCGCGGGTTTCCCCCTCTCCTCTATTGATGTTGTAAATTTTCTATCGGGGAAAACTTATGACAAGAAGAAGGCAAACTGAATGGCAAAAAAGAAAAAAAGAAAAAAAACTCAAGGCCCTGAGCGCACTCGAATACAAAAAAGAAAAAAAAAAAAAAAAAAAAAAAAAAAAAAAAAGAGGAGAAAGAAAAATAAAAACAAACAGTGGTCACCTGGTCCGGCTTAACATCCTCTTGGTCTGAGGAGTAAAGACAAGAGAATTGTATATGAGGTAAATTCATGACCTGCACGATAAATGATTTAGGCATATCACAATCGATTATTGGCGGGACTCCTTTTTTACCTGTTTTATAAATCAATTTTATGTTCCGAAATGTGTGAAGATAATTCTTTTCAAAATGACAGTTTAGAAAAACCTCCGATCAAAAATGCAAATTAATGACGAAATACCGAAATTGCAACTATATATTTCGCGACCCGATGTGTTGTATCGCACTTAAATATGTCAGCTTAATATGATATTACTTGTTATATTGACGAACCAAAAATTCAAAATCCAGGAATCTGATAGGTTTGGATGCTTCTTTTAAATGTGACAATAAGGCCATTCGGGCATTTTAAATTTCCCGCCTCTCACTTAAACACTATATTTTCGGTTATGATTTGCAGATCGTTGCACCTTAGCTCATTCACACCCACCGTGAATTCACCTAAATACTAGTGATACTGAACTGGCGTGAAGGGGAGCGGGGAAAGGTTGCGCAGATTATAGACTCTGATAGCGTTCTAGAATTTCGTCCGTTTACTGGAATCGTGCAAAAAAGATTACATTATCCTGTGATGTAGTATATCTATGTTTATTGAAAATTACTGATATTCATAATCTTTTCTGCATCGAGTCAATATAGGGATGGATTTTAAGACGTTACCTTTGGTTGCCAATGAGAAAACGTATGGATAAAAACATATAACCTTAAAAACAATTTTAATCTAAAATGTTGCTTCATTAGTGGGTTGCAACGATCCAAATCCTCACTTGCGGATGCAACTGGCTTACGGAAACAGTGAGTTGCAGATGTAATCGTGAGTCCCAAAACCCAACGAAACGTAAAAAAGAGAAGACTAAAAAAAAAAAATAGACGGGAATCGTGGAGGCAAGGGTGGGGTCTCAGCGGTATAATTATAAAAGAGGTTCCACGGTTAAGGTTTTTCATAAACAAAAGATGGAGAGAAATGATGGACGGAGGATACCTATCTTTCTGCGCTGCACTGCGTTGCCCCGCGCCACGAAAACCATGCTTCCTCCCAAAGTTCAAACAATGGTTGTGTATATATACCGTGGCAATTAAACCGACTTCCAGCTTCCAGAGAGTTGGTTCGCCTTAAAGACCACGGCAAGAGGATTACTCAGCAAAATGCATTATGTATTCTTGTTTTTCACCAATGCAATGGCTGCGCGGCTAAGGTCGGTCGGCGCCCCGTTCGGGTTCCTAGCCAGTGGTTCCAAAAAAACCAAAGCGGCAAAAAAAAAAACGCGCATTGAGAAACAAAGGAACCGAGGGGAAGAGAGCATTGTAGAAATAGAATGGAAGAAATAATAATAAGAAGCCATCAAAGAGGTTCTCTTTTTTATAACTGCATCATTTTCAGGGTCAGGGGAAACCTTTTATCCACCAATCACCGCGGTCTGCGGCAGATCAAGTGCGGTGATGGCCCCCTTATATGCGTCCCGCATGCATTCCCGCATTGTATGGAGTGACTTGAGAGTTGAGACTTGTGAATGCGAGGTGTCAAATGATTCGGTCTCACCTGTCAAAACAACCGCTTTTAGGAAGGATAGGCCATATGATTTGATTTAAGACTGTTTCGCATTGATATGTTGGCTGATGTGCTGGCGTCTTGAGAGAAAGCTTTTACAAAAGGGGCCTATACTCTAAATTACGGGGTGCGGATTGATCGATTTCGCTCGAAAATGGAATATAGTCAACGAATTGGTATACAACGAATTAAGTAATGTCAGTTGCCGCCTTAAATTTTGATTGAGGTAGGCAACCTTTAATACTTAACACAATGGTTTGAAACATTGCTGGCGGCCTATCTGGCCCAAATTTCAGGAGTCTACGTACATGATTTAATTTGCTGACTGTACAGAAACATTATTTACTTGGTAATGCATGATCGTGGGTGTAGCTACAATGGGGCTACAAAGCTGGCCATCCCCAGAAAATCTTTTGTTGGGAAAAAAAAAAAAAAAAAAACACTGTTTAGGTATTATTGCATATTCTACGATGCATTATTGCTTGAATGTACGAGTAGCAAAAATAATATTTGAATGTTGGGTTTTTTCCGATTCGATAATACTACAGTTTGATATTTTTTCTGGCGTGTTACTGTGTATAAAATGATTAATTGAATGAGTTTCTCTCTAGATCCTTTGAAAAAATGGTATGGGTTGCAAGCTGTACCTCCTATTAATGACAAGAAATATAATATAAAGTTCCAAAAAAGAAATTCTGGAAGTTTTCGGGAGAAATCCGGTCTTTTTAAGTAAAATTCTGGCTATAATGCAGCAAGAAATTCTCGCAATTTTGACTAGAGTAATCGGACATTTTTTACGAGAATAATCAGGTGAAAAATGCCAAAATTGCTGGTCAAAATAGCCAGAATTTCCTTGAACATGCACTGCTGGGAACTTCTTACAGAATTCTGGTCTTTTTTATTGGAACCTTTTTCTCCGTGTGAATCGAAAATCATTTCAAAGTTCATGGCAACACAGATGTTCAACAAACTTTCAGTAAAAAAAAAAGAAAAATGCAGTTTCTTCTTTTGTAAATACATGTTTGGATCAGTAGCGAACAGCGGCAAAAATAAGCGTTTTCCTACGCTAAAAATAGACTCTCTAGTAATGAAAGCAGTACCTTTTTCAGGAGGAGAAACCTGTCAATAAAGATTATGAGGCGTTAAAATATGTGCTCATGAATCTAGTCACATTTACCTTCCATAGAGGAGGTCATAAAGATAAATATGTAAAAAAGGATGTTTCAAAAGCGATTTAATTGCGGAACACCGGATGTAAGTAGCGCGCCGAAGACACCAACCATTCAAACCCAAACGATGAGCCGGCCGTTTAAGAGTTACTATCTTAATCTTAAAGAGGAAGTTATTAAGTCCGAGACTCGACAATAATTCCAAACAAACGTTTGGGCCCGCCGAATGCTCTTAGACTCGCACCTAATTGAAACAAATTGTTCCGCAGACGAAAAGTGAAGATCGATTCATTCTTCGAACAAATCTTTAATTGTCATTTTCTCGGAGTGGAATGATTTTATGTTGCCAGTTTTGTTGTAGTCATGTCTGCAGATCGTTCTAGGAGACTTCAAACTTAAGTTAACCTCATTCCTAAACATGCATATGATATGAAAAAAAAGAAGAAAAAAAGCTATCAAACTAAGTTAGTTGAGGACCAACGATCATTTGTAATAACTTGTAATAGTTCTGAAAGTAATTTTCGATTTACGGGGAGATGAGAAACGTCCCGCGCTGAAAATGGCCAGACTTCTAATAAAAAGTTCCGGAAAAGAAATCCTGGCAGTCTTCAGGAGAATTCTGGCCATAAAAATCTTGCTTTCTTTACTAGATTACACTTTTGGGTTTAAAAATGTCAGATTCTTCTGGCCAAAAGTGCGAGAGTGTCTGGCTACATTGGCCAGAATTCTATGCTTAAAAAGACTGGAATTCTTCCGAAAAAAGCCAGAATTTTTCACCAGGAACTTCTTATTAAAATTTCGGCCGTTTGTAAGAGCATTTTTATCAGCGAGAAACGACGATGCCGATGTGGCGATGCGTACATTACTGGCTTTACAGAGAAAAAAGAAAAAAAAAATGAAGAAAAAAAGATCAATTATAAGATTACCAAAGAAATGGTGCGAACAAAAACGAGGATGAAAATCGATGATGAAAAATAAAATAAAAAAGGGGGAGAAGACGAGAAAATAAAGGGAGGAAAATTGTTTCCTTTGGGAATCGTGAGGGAAGAAGTTGAAGGCGAGGGGAGTAAAAATTCCGGACTTCCATGTAAATAAATTATGTTAAGCCCAAATGACGAAAGGCGTTAGACTCTGAAATGAGGGAGACATTACGGCGACGCTCGGGCTTCGAAGACGATCCTCAAACGGAGGAAAAAAGACCCAAAAACTCTGAAACCGAAGATAAAAATTAAAACAAAAACAAAAAAAAAAAGGGAAGACGCTTCGCGGGTGAGTAAAGAAGGGAGAAAGAGGGTTGGGGGGGAGAAAAAAGAAATAGCGAGGGGTAGCGGAATCAGATAGGCTTATCTGGTTTTTCACGAGGGGTTCGGGTGACTTCGCTCTAAGCCCATGCGATATGGTAACTGAAAAAAAAAGAAGGGGAGAAAGAGAGTTTTGTGTGCGAGACGACTTGAGAAAATAAAATCTATATTAGAAGGCGGGCGCCGCCATTTTGTTTTTATTATTCGGGAGAGGGCTTTCTCTCCGTCTTCCTCCTCCCCTCCCCTCCCCTCCCTTCACCCAACTCCCTTCCTCTCCCTCCCATCCATGTGCTTCGCGCTGCTCGGTTGCTTCGCGTCGCGGTCGGTCCATTGCGGGGCCGTTCTCCTTCGTTGCACGAGTGAGAGGGAGAGAGACAGAGAGAGAGACGTAAAAGATATGTTAGATGAGAGTGTGAGAGAGACAGAGTGAGACTGAGAGAGACAGAGTGAGACTGAGAGAGATAGAGTGAGAGAGATAGAGAAAGAGATAGATTGTTGGAGAGATAGCGAGAGTGATAGCGAAAGAGAGAGAGAGAGAGAGAGAGAGAGAACGGGGGGGGGTGGAGAGTACGACCAACTTTTTGTCTATCATTCTCTTCAAGACCTGTAATTATTTATTCCCGAATATATTCTGTTCCCTCACTCCCACTCCCACTACCATCATGCACTGCCACTCCCGCCTGTTCACTTATACTCCTTGAGTCCTTGTTCATGATCTCCGATGCACTCGATGTTGTTGTTGTTGGTTGTGTTCTTTTCCCCTTCTTCTTTTTCTCTTGCTTCGTTTATTTTCGTACAAAGCCATATTTTTGAAGTCCTTGATACGTGTTCTTAAACACTCATTTTTCACCAGTGCTTTTCAAATTTTGGGACCGAGAGAGCGGGGCACCAAAAAGATGAGCTTTTTAAGAGTGGTTTTGTATACATACAGTAAGCCGTGAGGTGTCGGCTGAAATTGAAGGGGCTTTTGAACATTTGTGAGTAAAAACGCGGAATTTGTTGCACTGAAAAGTAAAAGTGATAAATTTAACTACTTGCCAGTGGAAAGTGTGGAAATCACTTAAAAACTGTTAGTTTTTAATATCTGAAATGGTTAAATTAACACAAGACAGAGGTTATTCAGCTGTTTTAAATGGTGAAACTATAACAGTATTTAAAAGTGTTACCCATACTTTTCACTGTAGTCAAAAAGTTAAAAGTAGCACTTTTTTCAGTGTGTTATTGAGATGATCTTAACGGAAAGTCTGAAGGATATTTCATCATCACGATATGACTAACCCAGAAACCAGGATATTTGCAGGAGCTTACATGCTAACATCCAAATCTTTGTCGCAAAGGGCGAAGGCTCGACCGTTCTATACATCTTGAAAGAAAAGGAAGAAAACAAAAGATAAAGAAAATCGAATTAACAAAAGACAACGAAGCCGGGAATCGATCGAGTTGAGTGAGGAGAGAAGCTGTTCACAGCCTCGTTAGCTCTTCTTCGCCTTAGCGCCATCGCCACCAGAAGCAAAGTATGATGTATTAGAGTAAACAAAGATCGACTGCACCGTCACTTTTCAGACCCTTCACACGACCGACCAACACAAAGCGACAGGGAAAAAATGGTTGAAAAATAGTTGAAAAATGGCATGCTCTTGTGGGTTGCAAACTGTGTGCAATTTTTATCATGCCCATGATTGTTGTACGCATGTGCAATGAGCTTTGAGCGCGCATGCGCCGTTTGTTAAGTTGCGTCCAGAGTTGCCGCCTATTTTCAGTAAACAAAATTTTAATAGAACCGAAGCATAGCTATTTAAACTAGTTTCGCAGAGCAAAAGTCCTAGCTCTACCGGAGAAAGTTGCGGTTGTCCTAAAACACTACTTCGTTTGAACCAAAGCAAAGAGAAGAGGCTGTTACTCCAAATAAGTAGTACTTTGGTACACCTGCAACTTCCTCCGGCACAGCTTGAACTTTTGCTCTGCGAAGCTATTTTGAAAGGCTGCTTCGGCTCTGCATAAACTTTGTTTTTTTCAGTGATCCCAAATTCAATGACACTGAGAGAATTCTTTTTTTGATCCATATGGTGTATTTCGTTCGTGTTAAAGAAAATGCACAGTGAAATATTGAATAAGGGGGAATTCCTTTGACCCGAAGTGAATGTCTGCTGCTACAATATAAAAATTCCTTGTTGTGACAGTGATTCTCCCTATTCGTGCAACAGAACTTTACTTTGCGCAAGGAAAACTGTCACAAGTAAACGTGTTTCCTTGTTTTTAAAGAAGTGATTTCTCTCAGTGCGGGCTGTTTGAAATAGAAGTAACCTTCCTCAGTTAACTCTTTATGGACCAAGTCCGAATATACACTCGGTTTTATCTTCTAGTCTATTTCACATTGTTCCAGTATCAGGATTCCGAATAAACACGATTTTTGATGTAGTATAAAAAAAATGAGATTTCGTCTGGCGCCTTCAATCCGTCGTATATGCAATTCCAACTCCCCCGAGTACGAACAGTTAACTACCTTCCCTACATTAACGGAAAAGTGACGTTCATGTGAACTAACCTGGTTTTTAAAAGGTTAACGAATGATTTTGAATGTTTTCAATGTGCGCATCGTTGTTTTTGATGAAATTTACGTACGAATCAAGGTTCCATATATATTGTTGTAGCAAAAGTACGCAACAAATCTCTTCACGCAAAACGGGCGGCAACCCTGGTTGGGTCCAACCATCCCGCGACCGGACCTGCCGGCGGCAGTCAAATGCGGTTGAAGTTATGCGACGCCGACGCGAAGTGCAGTGGCTTTATTCATCATATACATTCAAGCGCATGCGCATTAACAGCCTCTGTTGCCTCGGTTGCAACCATGCAATTGCCACTGGGTTGCGCAAAAAATGAGTGATGTAAATCAATTTGATCCACACGCTCCCTCGAGTTCCTTTTGTCATTTTTCAGACGCGTCGGTCAGTATATCTATATATGTATAGGATTCAAGCGAGTAGAGTGCCACAAATGCGGCAGACATGAGTGCTTGAACTGCTTGAAGCAAAGCTGCTGTTGGATTTGAGACTTCGGTGTATTCCTGCGTGTTCCGCATAGGTTTTTTTTCTGAAAAAGGGCGTAAAATAATTAGGCTTGCAGTCCTAGCCGTATAGCCATAGGAATTTGTCTTTCTCTCTTTTTGCCTTGTTCACTGCATGTGTTAGAAAAGGATAGAAATATAGGGGCTGTAATCACGTGACAGTCCCTATCTCCATTCTTTTTTCACACATGAGTTCTAATGGGCAAAGAGAGAGGAACACAAATTCCTGATGGCTATAGGGATATGCTTTCATGGTCGCGTGATTGTGCAGTTATCGTGTATTAGTGTAAACAGGGGTGGAGAGGGGATCGGAGAGGTTATAAACCCGCTGGTCATTGGTGCGGGGCCAAATTAAGGCCCTGTCTTGAGGCGCAATTAATGAAACAGGGCTAAAAAGTGTGGAAAAGGCAAATGTTTAACTTCACGCTTGAAATTCTGAACTAAAAAACTTACTGTGTGAATACGTAACTTTTTGGAGTTAATACACTGAGAAAAATGTCCGGTTACACCGTAACAAGAATTATTTTCAATTCTTTCCTAATCTGACCGGAATTCCGGCAAATGAGACGAGCGTTCTTAAATTTGACGAAGGCAACAATGTATATCCGATGTGTATGAATAGTTATCTATGTATCGCGGCGATCGAGCAACTATTCCTGCACGTGAAAATTTTATTCCAATAGCAGAAATTGTTATTAACTTGCACATACAAGCGTTACGTTTTATGTAGGATGCGTATTCCAGTTTTTCTGAAGAAAAGTGAAGTGTATCTACTTATAATGGCGAATGATTTATTACTTTAGTGGTCGAAGGGACCAAGGGAGTAATTTCGATTATAGAGTTGCCAACTCAGAGGCAGTTTCACGTTTTGTTTGAATAAGAATCAATCAACCTACTTCTGCGTAACATCTTCTATTTTATTTTCTCTTGGTATGTCAAAACTCGAATAAAATAACCTTATAAAAAATCTGTCATTAAGAGTTTCACTAATTTTAATTTTTGTTCGTTGTTTGTTTCAGACGGTACGGCACGAAATGCGGGGGTTGCGGGGAAGGGATTCCGCCCAACGATTTAGTTAGGAAAGCTCGGGAAAAAGTGTTTCATTTAAATTGTTTCACCTGTATGCAGTGTCGGAAACAGCTGTCGACAGGAGAAGAGCTTTATGTCCTTGAAAATAATAGATTTATGTGCAAAGAAGACTACATGTCGAGGCAAAACTCGCATGGTGAGTACCTTTCTTAAATATTTGAATTTTTGAATGTTTTTAAAATGTAAATTATTGACTAATTGAAATATTTCTAGATTGCATGCGCACCAAGAAAAAAGTTAACCTTTAAATGGCTAGAACTCTAGCAAAAAGTTTCTGGAGAGAAACTCTGGCATTTTTAAGGGAATTTACTGGTAATTTTAACAAAAAATTTGGCAATCTTCCTGAACATTTTTTTTTTTTTTTAAACTGGCTGTACTTCTGTTCAAAAATGTAAGATTTTTCTGGTGGAAAAAACTGTGGTTAAAAACGCAGAAAATTAGCAAAAAGTTTCCAGAAAGAAACGGATTGTACCTATTTTGACGAGGATTCTGGTATATTTTTATCAATAATTTTGGTATTTCTCATGGGTAATTTTGTTTTTTTAAACCAGATACTTCAGATACTTATGTGCAAAAAGGGAGATTTTTTCTGGTGAAAAATGCATGCACAACTATACGGTTGAAAACGCATGAATTCTCATCATGAAAGAGGCTGGAATTTATTTTCGGAAACTTTCTACTAGATTTCTGACCATTTTTAGGACAACTTTATACTCCGTGCGCGAATGTTAATATTTGAGGAGTCCAGGGAAGAAACCACGAAAGTCACAAAAATCAAAATCAGGTTTTGGGGAAATGGGTTTTTGTGACAATGATGATCTCTCTTCCCTGGACGATTCATTTATAAAAAATTACTATCTGTGTACAAATGAAAATCCATCAGGGAAAATTTTGAAAACGACGCAAATAGACTTTGCAGGTTTTGATACCGAACCCTCCATCCCTCTTGGCCTGAGTTTCTTCCCACCCACAGGGCATCTTTCCCCGTTCCTTTTCAAGATGCACCTGACGGAGGCTGGGAAAATAAGATATTCATCGCGGTTCATTTCATAATGCTTCCTGGAATCCAATCTTTCCTGAGAGCTTTGAATATCGCATTGGCTCTCACTCGGAACTCTTTTTTCTGGATCAGCGCCAAAATGTATTGCTGGAGCCGTCAACACAGTTCCTATCAAATTTTTGTCGCAGCCGAGTCGGGTCAAGTCAAGTTAAGTTAAGTTGCCCGTGGATTTGATCTCTCTCTCTCTCTCCCACTCTCTCCCTCTCTCTTCATCTCTCTCTCTCTCTCTTCCTCTCTCTTCCTCTCTCTCCTTCTCTCTTCTCTCTCTCTCTCCCTCTCTCTCTCTCTCTCTCTCTTCCCTCTCTCCCTCTCTCTCTCTCTCTCCTCCTCTCTCTCTCTCTCTCCTCTCTCTCTTCTCTCTTTTCTCTCTCTTCTCTCTCTCTCTCTCTCCTCTCCTCTCTCCTCTCTCTCCTCTCTCCCTCTCTCTCTCTCTCCTCTCTCTCTCTCTCTCTCCTCTCTCCATCTCTCCCTCTCTCCCTCTCTCCCTCTCTCTCTCAGCGGAAAGGTTCCGATCCGTCCGTCCGAGGCATCCAGCAATCTTCAGTTTCGCACTCCCGTCCGTTTCCTACATCCAGTTTGGTATCTCTCCCGTTAATGTCGCGTCATTTCACGAATTGGAGGAGAGTCTCGATTTCTTGCTTCGATCCCCGGGTTCGAGCATAAATCATGACTCGGGCGCGCGAGAATTGCGACGTACAATGAAGCGGCTGCGATATAGTTTTCCGGACATCAATTCCGAAACGATATCCGCGAAAGGTTTGCAAAAGGGTCCGTAGAAAATTAGGTGTGCTCCGACGAAGAAAAGCTTATGTGTTAAACATATGGGGGAGGAGGTCAGGGGAGAGGGTTAGACCCCTAGAAGTTTACCAATACCAGCCCCCCTCCCCCCTTCCAAAAAATTTGGGAAACAAAAAACGTTGAGCCATTTTACCACGTGATTTGGCTTATCCCTACAATTTCACTTCTCTTGGAGAATTCAAGGAACAGAAGCAAAAAGGTTGTCAGATACAGTACCTATATGTGTTCCCTAAATTTCCGAATTTGCCCAGATTATAAGTGAAATAAGATCATTACGAAGCTCGATGTTCAGAGCAATGAGGGATCAAACGCATGAGAAGCGAAAAACAAACAACAAAACAAACAAAAAACAAAAAAACCAAGTCATCAGTTTTTTGCCCCCTGATAAGTAAAGACTGGAAATGACTCATGGTTCAGCCTCCCCCCCCCCCCCCAGAATAAATTCCCAGTTCCGCCTATGTTTCAGTACTAATTAAATGGGACTCCGTGCTTGAGGGTTGTATTTTTTGTTTTGGGTGGATCCATAGAATTTATACTTAAAAATAACTCGTAAAAAATAAATTGTATCTAATAATATCATCAGAGGCACAGCGATATGCCAACCAGTAATTTCTAGTATTTCCACCGGAGAATTCTATGGCGTTTCCATCAAAATCTGATCATAGTACCAGAGATTTCTCGGATTGTCGGTTGACATATTATTGTTGAGCCTCTGGTGATATTTTTTCTCAGTGCAATAATTTTAAAGAGTTCACCACAAACCTACTAGTTCGATAGTTTGTATGGGTTTAAATGGAATAAATGCAACATTGCCAGATTTAAGCTACCCAAAATCGAAGTATGATGAGTTCATAGAATACTTAGTGTGCGACGTGTAGCGGCGTGGTGGTTTTAGCCATCTTTCTCACCGGGGGACCTTCTTCTCACCCGATCCACGGCCACCTCGGGACTCCCCCCCCCCCCTCCCTCCCTCAGGGTTATGATTTTTAACGGCCACGGCCGCGAAAAACCTCACTGCTGTGACTGCTGATTGGCGCGCGCGCACCACTGCGCGTGAGCATGAACAAGCGGAATTTGAAAGAAAAGAAAGAAGAGAGAGAGAGAGAGAGAGAGAGAGAGAGAGAGAGAGAGAGAGAGAGAGAGAAAGTTCCAAAGACGTTGAAAAAACAAAACATCCAACTGCTGAGAGCCTATATGCACATTGCACACCAAGAAGATTTAGTTGTAAATATTTAATCTGGATTGATTTTCCCCCTATTTCTTCTTCTTAAATTTTGTTTTCAATTTAATGAGTGCCCCTAGCTTGATCTGTGTGGTGAGGTGATGCAATACTCCCGACCACATATAGATCCATTTATATAGATGAAGTGTATTTTGAAGTCGTATTTGTCCAATATATTCCTGATTCTAGCTAGTTAATTTTTTTGTTTTTTGCTGAGTATATAAATCAAGATATTTTTTCTCCTAGTGTATATCACTGTCTCAACACTGATAAAAAATACCCACATACAGGCTTATGAACTCATACCGAAATGATATTCCATACGGATCACGATGGATCTGTTAATCTGTACATTAATCCAATGAGCGATCGGACCAATGTCAATAAGTAACTGCCATTGGTCTGTGTGGATGGTACGAGCTTTTTGCAACTGAGGGAATCTCTTTTCATAAACTAATTCCCACCAGAAAAAAGGGGAAAACTATGATTGTCCGCTAAATGTTTACTTGCGCATCTCTCTGAAAACTTTTAAAATGATTTCAATTTATGTTTTCATTCTCATTTTTTTTTTGCATAGATTATGAATTTTAATTAAGCTGTCAAATTTTCTATCAAATTAAAATAAGTTTATTATATTTTTTTTTTTAATTTATTCTTTATTTTTTTATTTTTATTTTAGAAAGCAAACTTATATTATCTGATAGCGATACATAAGAGAGTCGATCGGAAGACGTCGTTGATTTCTATCCGACTGAAGTGAGTGCTACTTATAGAATACTCACCCTATTATAACCCTACAAAGTGATATCATGTTAATCATTCATGATGGTGAATCAAAACAAGTACCTCGATTCCCGTTCCCCGCGGCCCGCGAAGATATAGATTTCATATCAAATGCAGTTCAATGATTTGTTGTTATTGAACCTCGTTCTTCATCTGGTTGGGAAAGGTGTATCGTCCTCCAAGAGAAATCGTTCAATTATTGCAAGAAGCCTTTCCGTTCTTAATACTTTTATACCTTGTTTGAAAAAAAAAAAAATAAAATAAAATAAAATACAATCAGTATAATAATTTCTCAACTGCTTTGCACTTACGAAAACTCCAATTGAAACTACAGACAAATACAGACACTACCGGTCTATACTTTTTTTTACCTCTTCTTTTTACAAAATGCGTGACAACCTAGATTTTGTCTGCGCAGTCGCGCAAGAGAACGCTGCGCGATCTGATTTTGACTTGTCATGAAATTTCGATGTACTTAAACATAGTTTGAAAAAAAATATATATAAAAAAAATAAATGAATAAAATACAATCAGTAATATTTTCTCAAGTGCTTTATAGTACAGACACTACCGGTCTATACCTTTTTTTACCTCTTCTTTTTACAAAATGCGTGACAACCTAGACCTGTCTGAGCAGTCGCGCGCAAGAGAACACCACGCGATCTGATTTTCACGTGACATGAAATTTCTATGTACCTACTTAAACAGTTTGAAAAAAAAAAAAAAAAAAAATACAATCAGTAATATTTTCTCAAGTGCTTTGCACATACGAAGACTCCAATTAAAACTAATTCTATACAGACACTACCAATCCACACCTTTTCCTTTTCTCATATTTTTACAAAATGCGTGACAACCCAGATTTTGTCTGAGCCAAGAGAACGCCGCGCGAACCGATTTTGACGTGACATGAAATTTCGATGTGACAGCAAAATTTTTGATTCTCTTATCAAATCAAAGCGAGAAATTGAGGGCGACAGAGCGTCGTCGCGTCGCGGAGGACGCGGCAAGGAACCACCTCGCCGCGCCGGGAAACGGAAGTGTCGAACGGCCGGGACGTCGCGACGTCGTATCTAGTCTCGTCGCGTCATGTCGTCGGGTCCTTTTTTTTTCCCCCGAGCGAAAAAAGAAAAAAAATCTGGTCGCGCCTGCCTGGCCTGAACCATGAAACTTTTCCGCTCACACCATACACCACACCACAGCACCATAATACCTCCTTCGCGATCCATTATCCATCGGCACCATGAACCGTGCACCAAAAACCGATGGAAACCAGTCGCGGCGACGAGCGACCGGGACCGACGCTATATACGCATAACGTCAGGCGAGAAGGAAACGACGTTAGACAGACTTTCCCAGCGCGGAATCGATCCCGCGCCGTCGGCGTCGTCGCGTCGCGTCGTGCCACCGCAGACTTTTATATACAAAACGCGCGGGCATTTTTGTAAAACGCGACTGCGATGACTGATGAGAGTCGGCGCCATCGGTTTTTCGCGTACTTTCACGGTGGAAGCATAAACGGTGCGCGGCGGTAGCGGTGGCGGAGAGGCCCTTTTGTAAGGACCGCGCTATCACTGCAGAGTGGAATGACGGGGAAACGGGGAAGGGGGGTCAGTAAGAAATTACGCGGGTCTGGCAAACCGCAGGTAGCCATATTGTTTCAGTGAGAGAAAGAGAGAGAGCGAGAAGGGGAGGGATAGAAGGAGAGAGAGAGAGAGAGAGAGAGAGAGAGAGAGAGAGAGAGAGAGAGAGAGAGAGAGAGAGAGGTGAACAATAGATGAATGCTATGAGAGTAGAGTACACCAGCGACGTCTAAGAAGGTGAATTCGCTTCGCATATTATAAGAGGCTTGGATGGCTTGGATCTGATGGCGCCAAAGCCCCTTGGTCACGCTCACCAGACCCATTGTCCACAGACCAGGCCTCTCATATACGTACCTACATGTACATGTACTTGTACACGCTGTCATTATCATCATCATCGACCACAGTCAGCATCGATCATCATCATCGCTCATCGGTTGCGCGTTGTGTGTTGAGTGTTGCGCACTGCGTTGCGATCAGGCGGCGAGTCCGAAGTTTTCCTTCACGCCCGGGACTAACTTTGATTATCGGTGACAGTATATGAAGGGTGCCATAGCTGTAGCTAGGATGTTGCTTCTCTCTCTCTCTCTCTTCTCTCTCTCTCTCTCTCCCTCTCTCCTCTCTCCCTCTCTCTCTCTCTCTCTCTCTCTCCTCTCTCCCTCTCTCACCCTCTCTCTCTCTCTCTCTCCCTCTCTCTCTCTCTCTCTCTTCTCTCTCTCTCTCTCTCTTTATTAGCCCATTTAAACGCATGTGTTAGAAAATGATGGATATAGGGGCTGTCGCGTGTCGTCAGCCTTTGTTTCTGTCCTTTTCTAACACATGCATTCAAATGGGCTGAGAGAGAGAACGACGATATCCTGGCTACGGTTATGAAGGGTGGAACGAAAAAATTTCTTTGATGAGATCGGTAGTTGCTTCAAGTCATTGCTTATCGGACACCTGCAGTTGCAAAAGGTTTCACACTTGTAGTTTCTGGAATCTAAAAAGACACCCATGAAACTTTTCCGCTCACACCACACCACAGCACCATAGTACTTCCTTCGCGATCCAGTATCCATCGGCACCATGAACCGTGCACCAAAAACCTATTTCTTTCTTTTCTTTGGCATTGCAATCATTATTGCATGTCCCCTTGAGTTTATGTTTTGAGTCCTTGGAGGGTTGACTTTTTCATAGGTTTTTGTAGGAAGAAGCAAAGCAAGGAAAACAGAAAGAAAATGAGTAAGGAAATACTGATGAATGAAAGAAAGAAGGAAAGAAAGAAAGGAAGATAGCGTGAAAAAGAATTGGTGGAGGCAAAGGAATTTAAGTCCTCCGTTTAAAATTACAAAAGTTATGGAGCGTCTTTGAACGGGTAATGCGCTCATGGAGTCGGATGAAAGTTCGACGTAACCGTTATTCCGCGGAACAGTATAGAGGCGAGAGCTTTTTCCGCGAAGTTCGAGGGCGATGGAAGGGTCAGAAAGGCGCGTTTCCCTGCGATGCTAAAGGGGGTGGGGCGGTAAAGGAAAGTGAGGAACCGGGTGCGGAGAAGTAGGGGAGGGGGTGGTTCGGGGTGCGGGGGGGGTTTGAGACTCGATCGGATGATGTTTCCAGTCTCGTGCGAGGAAGCGCGATTCAATTTGAAACTCATTAACGGGAAATTGTGTTAGTTCCCGCGTCGGGCTCATAGATGACGCTCGGCGCCGCGACTTGTCTTATCTCGCGAGTTTTGCAAATTGGATACTCCGGCTTCAATTTTCCGAGGCTGGGGCGTTTTCTTGCGCTCGGGCGCTTCCTTTTCCCTATGTTCGAAGAAAAGCACACCATAGACCCTGGGTAATCACCAAGCCACTCGTCTGGTCCCTGCCAAGCCCTTGGTTCTTGACACATTTTATACAACACCCCGCGGAAGCCCTGTCAAATCGACCTGAAGTCGACACAGAGAAATTCGAAAGAAAAAAAATAATATAATAAAAGTATATTCTTAACAACGGAATTTAAACAAAGGAATGAAGGAAAAGAAAATTAAGTCCTTTTGAAAATGGACGACTAGATCTGGTTTTGTCAGAGTTCGTTGGAGAGCCTTTGAAAGTTGTGAAACGATTATAGCTGAACTTTTTGGGTTTTTGCAGGGGGGGGGGACGGGGAGGTGGTACTTTGAATTAATCCTGGATACGTGGGAAAGCTGTGCAGGACTTCTTTCTAAACTAGTAAAAAAAAAAAAAAAAAAAAAAAAAAAAAATCAAATGGTTATAACCCTTCCGATATCACGCCTGCGAGTAAATTTTTTTCTATGACTTGATCAACCTCACAAAATTTCAGTTTGTTATTCAAATTAATTGCAATTTCAGAATTTTTAATATTCGACGAACAATGTTTTCGCACAGGAGCGCCTTAAATCATGTGTGTATGCAAATTCAGAACCGTAGTGTAGGAATTAAATTAACTATACCCAGTTAAATTGAAATAGCGGACATTGATTTGTCTTCGTCACCCATTAGTAAAAGGGTAAGTAATTACGAATTTTTGAACATTAAACTAGGCAATACTCATATTGAACCAAGGCATGGTTTCACATTACCGCGAAACGAGAGTGATTTGCGAACGCTCGTTTCAGATAGGTCGGAGGTCCACCTCTGAAGCATCTCTGATCGATCCCGTGAACACCGAGAGGCTCTCTTTAAACTCTGACTCCAATGTTACATCTACGGATGCTTCGAAGAAAGGGCCTTGACACCTGCACCGAGTGTTGTGCCTCTATCTGAAGCCATGATCCGTCCTCCGTCGAGTGATACAGGAGTGGAGACAGAGTAGTACCTGCTTGGGTATGTGAGCATGGAAGAGCAGCCCTGCCCCGGAGCCCTGTGGCAGAGCCCTATTGTTCCCGGAGACGTTTGACCGCGAGCACAGGGGGGCGGATGGCGGGTTTGTTCGGGGACGGCGGAGCAGTGAGGAGGTGGGGGGGGGGGCTCGCGCCGGAACGAACCGTCATTTCATGGAGTCCTCATCTTTATCATCGTCGTCGGAATATATATAACCAACTCTTCGATCGCTCATTGCTGTAAAAGAAAAGAGTTTGACGTTCGACGGACGACAGACGACCAGTGATCTAAAAATCCTATACGTATCGCTCCTTGTCGTGTTGTCATGGTGACGGCGATCAACGCAACCGCGACGGCATAACGTGGATGCTCTATCATCAAACAGGAGTAACGTCGCCCATTGTTTTAAGGTTAGGTTGCGGGATGCGGGGGCCTTCGAGACTTGGACGTGGAACCATAGCATCTATAAGAGAGCATCCCTCTCCCTCTAAGGAGCCTGGACTGCCTGGAAGAAGGAGAGTGAGAGGGGAGGGGGAGGGGAGGGGAGGGGGACCATCGATGGTGTTGTTTTTGTTGACGACATCCTTCGTCACGCATCATCGCTCCGGACTGGACACGCGCGTGCGTGATGGAAGGAAGGACGGACGGTCGCAGAGACAAATGACCGATGAAGGAGAGAGAGAGAGAGATGGAGAGAGGGGGAGAGGGAGAGGGCAAAGCACTAGAAACGGACCAGAAAAACCGAAGAGGCACCGACGCGACGGACGCTACGCGACGACCACCAATGCACCGCGACCGGTCATAAGAAGCACCTATCCATTTTTTCTCTTTTTTTTCACTTTTTTTCTTCTTAGCTTACTTCTTCCATCCGATCCGCGAGAGAGACCCATCTCGATTTTTCATCCTCCCGTACGCGCGCGACTTCATGCACGAACCTCCGTCGCATCGCGTCGTCACATTCCACCATTCACCGTGGCTAGTTACACGGGGGGCAAAAACAACATCCCGAACTATGATTAAAATACATTATATAGTCACCGAAGCTCACCGAAGTTTTCATGCTCTACCTTCCACACCCGACTTCCCCTCCGCCACGATTTTTCCTTATTTCTTGTGGTTTTTTTCTCTCTCTCCCTCTCTCTCCCCCCTCTCTCTCTCTCTCACTCTTTCCTTTCATAACATCCTCTCTTCCTTTCTAAAAGAGCTGTTTCTTTTAAGAAATAGACTGAACAGTGTAGGTACGCACGCGGCAATAGTTCAGAAAAAAAAGAAGAAAAAATAGTGGACGTAACACACGATTGCGTATAAATGTCTTCGGGCGATCAACTATATACCCCTCCCCTTCCTTTCCGCTCAAACCCATTGGCGGTCATCTTCTTTGATTCCTGTTGAGTTTCGTTTTCTGCGCTCCCGGGCTAATGGGCTCAGAAAATGAATCCGGATAGCTGCACCGTAGATTTTTCACGAATAAAAATCAATTCAATTTGTGTTAAAGATTTTTTTTTGCGGGTTACGATTCTCTTCGTTTATTTTCTTCTCCACGGAAAAAAAAGACTGGTAGAATTTACCATCTGCTTAGCTGATTTTGGAGTCTGCTATCATCAAGTATGGTAAATTTTGCCATCATATGAAAAATGCCTTGTGGTAAATTCAGATAATCTGTTGGTACGTTTCACCACAAGGTACGTTGCATTTCCCATTTGATGGTAAAAATATTTAACATACTTGATAGCAGACTCCAATATCAGCTATGCAGATGGTAAATTCTACCAGTCTTCTATTTCCGTGTCCACTGCATGTTTCCATAAACTTCTACAAGTACTTCTATAGTATAAGTATAATGTCAATTAAACAAAATCTAGGGAGTCAATTGACATTATTTAAGTCCTTGACTGTACGTTTAAACCCAAAAAACGCAGTACTCAACTTTAGATAATAGGATAACTTTAGATAACTTTTAATAATGTCAATTAAACAAAATCTATAGGGATTCAACTGACATTATTTAAGTCGTTGACTGTACGTTTAAACTCAAAAAACACAGTACTCAACTTTAGAGAGAGAGCCTTAAGGAAACCAAATATTGTTGATACACCCGCAGACCGAAAGCTATAGTCAATTTGAGGACGTCGTAAAAGCTTTTGCGAAAAAGCTAAGAGAGGTTAATCACCACCATATCTAGCATAAGTATGACTTGATCAAAGAGGCAACGTTGAATCATATTGTCGGATCAATTCCCCTCGTTGTTGTTGTTGGACATGAATATCATACCTCTTGCTACTTTATATAAATAAAAGTAATTTTTTCAGTTTACCTAATTTTATGGCTGTCAGGAATCATCGATAATTAACTCTTTTATCGGTAAAATACCGCTGCGTTGTTTGTAAACAAATGTATGAATAAACAAATGTGCGAAAACGCATCCAATGGCGTCGCCTGTAGAGCTTAAAACTCACGACCAATCAGAGGTTGACAACCATCTTGTCTGAACTCTCAACATACAGGGTCTAAGCAGTGGCGAAGCGCGTGAAATTTGGCAACAATGTATTTTCTCCGTTAAAATTCACCTAAAAAGTCGTAAGCCTCGGTCATCGGCGATAACCAGAAAAATCGACCTTTCTAATGTGTTTAAATGGGAAAAAAGGAACGTTGCCACTTATCACGCCTCGCCACTGACTCTAAATCAGCTAATCCTCTCAGCTTTGCCTTGTCAGGATTCAGAACTCGCCTCGCGTGGCGTAAGTACACCGCGACTAACTAAAACGAGTCTGAAGCCACCACTCATCAGTGTAGCCAGATTTCAAGTTTAAATCAGTTCGTTTAAAAGATAGCTTCAAATAGGGGTAAATAAGATCTACAGGCGCGTAAATCCAGGGCTGCCGTTTTGCGTAGAATCAATGCTATTTTTCTAGTCACCGATGATTCCACCAGTTGAGAAAAGATTACACAGTTCAGTTCAGTGTGTGACTGTAATGCACGAAAATACTCTGTTCTGTAATCTTCCCTTAATTGGTGGAAACTCCGTTGATTAATTAAAATATCCGCAAGTTTTTTAAAGTCATCGACGACTCCACCGGTTGAGAAATGATTACAGATGCGAGTATTTCAGTTTATCATAGTCATGATCTGAACTGAACTGTGTAATCTTTTCTCAACCAGTGGAATCATCGGTGAATTAAAAAATAGCATTGATTCTACGCAAAACGGCAGCCCTGCGTAAATCTAGCAACACCGGGAGTGACAATTAATCAGATCCAAACGACTATGTTATAGTAATTTATCGGCATGGTTGTAGTAAAATTATAAGGAAAAAGACAGATAGCAAGAGAAAGAGTGAGAAAGAAAGACAGGGAAGGGAATAGAGAAAGGGATAGAGGAAGAGAGAGAGAGAAAAGAGACAGAGATAGGATAGAAGAGGAACGCATTGGCTGCTTGCTTCGAAGGTGTGAAGGTGGGAGGCAGGAGGGGATGGGAGGTGAGTTTTAAGGCTGTCAAAACACTTAAAATAAATTGTATTCCATTGTTGAGCGCGACGCACCAGCCAGAGCTATTGTGAGAAGTGTTACCAACTGGGTATTGGCCGGACTTGAATAGCGGCTTACAATGGGCTCAACACAACCAGAAGCAACTTCTTTCAAAACAGATCAATAGGCATATTTTACACCCAGTTTTCATTCTCAAATTTATCAATTTTGGCCGCTATTTTGAACCTGCTTTGATCCCTTCGTCCCGCCCTGGGGATAATCTACCCTCGCTTTGACCCTCCATATAGAAAACCTCAACCTGAGAGATCTCTGTTATTGGTCATGAGTACTGTGATGACAAATTTTTAATTTATCGTAATTTTCTTGAACCCGTCTCATATCTCGGTTTAAATACATCTTGAAAGTGTCTGATGGAAAGCCGTTTTTGACATGTTCATAAAAGAATCGATATGGATCACCAGGAATTGAGAAGATACCAACTCAATTTAATGATGATCTTATCTTTGATATTTATTCCCTAAATATTCCTAAATATTCAACCTAAATATTTCTGCACAACGGTGCTGATTTTGCATACCTATTTGATTGAAGGCGCTCGAGGAAGAATTAGTTTTCAAATATTAACAGTTTGGAGTCGAAATTACTGTGAATTCGAAACTAAAAATGTACGAGTATTAATTTCAATGTATAATTCTGCGAAAATAACGATGAGACCATTAAAAAAGTATAAAACTCACTCCTCATAGAAACAACTCAACTTGGAATTTTGGGTGACCACCCTTGCATGTATATGCAACCAACCTCGGATTCGGACCCCAAACAAAAGAGAACATAACCTACGAATTTGAACAATGAGATTAATGAATTTGCTTTCAAAAAGTAAATTGAAAGGAATTAAAGGTCCATTTATACACATTTTGTCACTATGAGCACGGTGATAACCACAGAAAAGTTCTACGTTGTGTAGTAAACGAGGAAGACGGCATACTTACTTTCATGCCCTGTTCTTTTGTTTGGGGTCCAAATCCAAGGTTGGTGCATACATGCAAGGGTGGTCACCCGAAATTTCAAGTTAAGCTTTCTCTGCGAGGAGTGAGTTTTAGACTTTTTTTTTAATGGTCTCATCGTTACTTTCGCAGAGTTTTACATTGGAATTGATACTCCATTTGTCTACAGCAAAACCTTGCAAGAGCACCATTGGGATGTTATTATAAAGTCAGCTTTGTTAACCAGTATCGAGCTTCAAGTTTCCCAAGTAGAGTTGCCTTACAACTATTAGATAAAGAGACAAGTTTCTCGATCGGAGAGACGGAGTCTCAGCCATGACATGAGAGCCATATGAGCCCACACCACACTGACTCGACACAGCCCACTCTCCAGTCTCCGTGCTCGTCCGATTGACTGAGTGACTGACTGATTATTCGCGTCTCGTCATAGTCTCATCTCGTCTCTCGTGTATATCGTTTGTGTCGATTCGTTCGATGTTCGATTCGAATCGGACTCAAATGAAAATGGAAGCGTGTGAACTTGGGACGATACAATGGGGGATAACGTCGATGTGAAAGAGGCCCCCCTCTCCCCTCTTTCTCCCCCTCCCCTCCCCCCTAGTCCCCTCCCCCTCCGTCCCGACACCCGTCCACTGCCTGCTCCAGCATCGCCCATCCGCTCGCTTGCTTCTGTTTCTCTGTCTGTATCAATCCCATGGCCTTCCTAGAACTGTACAAATGCACATAACAACCTATATATTCATACAGGGCGGTCATAAAACCCTTCCGATGCCTCGGGGACTATGAGAATTATCTGCTCCGATTAATTTAGGAGCTTGGATGGTATTTGTGACGGAAGCTATTCAAAATTATTGTGTACATTTTCAATGTGCCCTGTTAAACACAAGCAAATTCACAGTATGGGATTTGCTTGAAACACCCTGTACATGCATTTGCTAGCTCTCATTACGTTACACGCACCTCTCTATATAATCTGAAAAAAAATAGACTGGTAAAATCTGTCATCTTGGAGTCAGCTAGAGTTCCTATATTTAGAGAGTTAAGACAAGAGAAACCATGGGCGCCGCCATTGGATGCGATTTTGCACATTTGTTTACATTCTGAGGGCCGTTGTTGTGTTTTTGTCCACTGCAAAGATTACAGTGCCGCTGAGTTTCTAATGATGTAATCTTTTACTGCTTTTGTGCATCGACATCCATTTACGCTTTGAAAGGTTCTTTTGGGATTTTTAGACATTCTTGAGGCGTTTCATGATTAAAATTTACAGATTCGTCGATATTCAACTCTTTATCCGTAAAATACTGTTGGTAAACAACTGCGATTGTAAACAAAAGTGCAAAATCGCATCCAATGGCGGCATCCGTAGAGCCTAAAACTCATCGACCAATCAGAAGTTGACTACCCTCTTGTCTTAACTCTCTAAATATAGGAACTCTAGAGTCAGCTATCAAGCAGTGGCGTAGCGTGCATTATGGTAACGTTGTAGTTTTTCCATTAAAACCCATAAAAAAGATCGAACCATATAGGGTGTTCGGTGAACACCTTCCTATTCGACCTTTCACATGTGTTTAAATGGAATGAATTCAACGTTGCCAAATTGCACGCTACGCCACTGCTATCAAGTAGATGGTAAATGCAACGTACAGTATGGTAAATTGAGTTAGTTTGTTGGTATATTTTACCTTAATTTAGTCAATACCATACTTGATAGCTGACTCCAAAATCACCTATGCAGATGGTAAATCCTATCAGTTATTTTTCTCCGCTTAGTTTTCAGCTCCATATCTATCCTTTTACGTTATCGTTCATTACAAAGAAAAATAACTATATATATAGACGGTGAATGGAATCGAGACATTTTTCCGAGTCAGAGTGAAACTGATTAAATGATTCTCTTAAGAGAACATCAAGTTCGAAGTCTCTGCTCGACCTTCAGCCTTCCAGTAATATAATCTCTTTCGGTTATTTTTTTACTTTTTTAACCGTTCGTTAAAGTCCAATTTTTTTGTGCTCTGAAAAAACTAAAGTTTAGGTACATCCCAAGCAGCTTTTTAAAACAGCCTCGCAGAGCAAAAGTTCTAGCGCCATTGGAGAAAGTTGCAGTAGTATATCGGAAACACTACTTTGGTAGAGTAACAGTCTTTCTACTTGCTTACGCTCTACCGAAGTAGTGCTTCGGTGGAGTCGCACCAAGCTCCGCTAGAGCTAGAACTTTTGCCCCATGCGAAGCTATTTTAAAAGAGGGTTGTACCTAAACTTTGTTTTTTCAGTGTTGTGCCTCTCCGTTATGGTGCAAAAATATATTCGTCTCGTGGCAATTTAAGCTCTCGTGACATATCACCTCACCAAAAATCATACACCGTTGACCTTTCAGTATTTCTTGACCGAGCAAAACCTCGCAGGAGAATAAGTGATCGATTTTCCTCGGCATATATGTCTTTTATGGAATTCGCATCCTCTATGTTTGAGTCGTCATTTTTATACAAGCGTGAGTTATTAATAAACAGAGTATCAAGTCCTGGAGCATTTGGAGGGCTCGTCAACAAATATCCGACTGTACGATACATCCAGGTGAGAGAGACAGGATCAAGAGGTTACCCGCGGAGGAGGGATGAGAGAGAGAGAGAGAAGAATAGGGGAGGCAGGACAGGGGGTCATGATATGGAGAGATGAGAGGGAAAGAGATCGGTAGATGTGGATGTGGGGGTGAGAGCGAGAGCGAGATAAGAAAGAATTAGCAATTAGAAGAACATAATAAAAGAAACAAAGACAGATTGTGTGCGAAGCGAGGTATCCGCGCGGTTGATGGGGGGGTGCGCAGGGGGGAAGGAGGGGGGAGCTGGAGAAGTCGGGGATGCGCCCTCCTGGAGAGACACATCGGGGATTGTCAGATAGCAGCGCGGGGTTCCCGTTTACCTTTCACCGGCAAAACTCCGGGGGACCTTCGGGGCCCTTTGTCTTTAGCCGTCCGTTCGGGTCTTCGGCTCGCTCGGAATCAAAGCTTTTGAGCCTCGCGCGTCGCGTTGCGCGCGTATCTCCACTCACTGACGCGACTCTTTAACTCCAACAGCATCTTTGGACGCGTTTCACACTCACACACACTCACCTCGATGTACATACACAGCCGCAAACGCGTGCATGTCTACAGAGTGTCTGTAAGAACGAGGACCATCATTACGAGGCTCGATTCAACTGTCGGGGGGTGCCCATACTACAAATGTGTCAGCACGAAAAAGCATTTCTCACAGGTATACATATATATCCAAGGGCGATTGGGAAGTATTGAGCATGGGCGTTAAAATAAGGTCTTGACGCGCGCGCGCAAAAAAAAAAAAAAAAAAAAAAAAAAAAAAAAAAAAAAAAAGAGGAAGAAAAATTCGTTTTGAGTTTCCCATTCGTATCTGTAAAGATTCATTTTTAACTTATTGGCCGTAGCATATTAATGAGTACCACTAAAAGAGTGCTCTGTATCTCTGTCTTAAGATGCAGCTTGTCGTGTGTTTCTGATATACATACATCTATATAAATAGGAACCATCTGTTTCGCTGTGGAAGAGTTTTAAGGTTAATGGTTTTAAGGTTTTTTATTCTTGCAGTTGCAGATCGATGCGATTTAGCTTCTACATTTTTCCTCCATTTGAATCTATGTACAACAATCGATTGGTGGTGAGCCACTGCCTCACTATCGAATTGATTGTTTCACGTTGAATCAAATAGAGGAAAAATATTGTGGTTGCTCAATTGTAAGAACCACCGCTGCATTCTAAATGCAATTTTGGGTTTTTTAAAATGCGAAAATTCAGATGTTTTGGAAGAGAAACAGTGAATTTGAAGCTTATAATAATTATTGAGAGACATTTAGCAGGTTTTTGAATGAAAGATCTTGCAGCGGTAAGCCTCTTACTACCAGAAGTCTTCACTCTGACTCCTATTACACGAAAGCCATTATTTTTTCCGGTATAAATCAGTTTTCGGGGTGTAAGATATTTTTGGAAATAAAAATTGAGCGTGTAAAAGAAGAAACAGCTATATCCTAATAGATGTGCACTTCTCCGGAGTAATGAAAAGATTAAGTGATTTTTTTTTTTTTTTTTTTTTTCATACCAAGTAGATACACGCGTTTTTCGTTAATATTTTCCGATCTTTGCTGCCGGCTCAACACATGTTTACGCGTGAGAATTAAATGTGCCCTCGTTTTTATGACGTTCGTTCCGATTCTCACCCCGGTCTTTTGGACGATTTCTAACAGGGCAATTTAAAAAAATCACATTTAAATCACATAAAGAACACAAGGAAACGATATTTGTTTTACCGTTAAAAACTAACACCCTTAAAATAAAAGTTCAGCTCGATAAACTTTCATTATAGCTCTTCGAGCGTCAACCAACGAAATCCAGTTTTAAGTGTGAGTTGTAAATTGAAAATATTGGCCGTTTGACTTGAGAATAAAAAACCTCAAAATCGGGAAGAAAGAAAGAAACACGCCTTGTTGGAGCATTACTGTTGCGGAGTTGCCAGATTTCAGATTAAAAGTCTTATATTTTACATTGATTCTTATAGGAAATATAACTAAGCCAACTCTTAAACAGTTCTGCAATTTTTCGAATTAATAATATCCGATTTTTCCTATTTGATTCTATATAAAATTTGGTAATTTATACGGAAATCTGGCAACAGTGATCGTCAATTTCTGACTGGTGCATGACCTTACTCAAAACGCGAGTTATCAACTTCATTGCTCTTGCTCAGGGTTGTCAGACCGACGGAAGAAAATGCGCGTCCTTTCCAGTGGTGAATATTCAGCTCCTTCAACATGGCAATAACTTATTCTCTTTATTTAAATCCTATGTAAAATAATAGATCTTCAGGAGGTTCATTGAACTCTCAAGAAATCGATACTTTTGCATAGGTTTGAATGGCAAAAAGCATGGGTGCCAAATTGAGCGAGCCACAACAAGGAATTTTCTTCTCAATACATTTCATTGAAAAGAAGGGTGGCTTTCCGTCAGATACGATAACCACGATCGTGGCACCGAATTCCAGGTATAATTGGGTCTACCTCATATTATCTCCAATGTGAACTCTTTATGCGGACGGATTTGATTTCAATATACTTAGTAATGGGGCTCTTGCAAACTTTTGCTACAGGGGATTGAAGTGTTGATTCTTGCTTAAAAACCTGTGAAAATGACAATGAGTACACTAAAAACTCACGAAATTTACTCTCAAAATCGGGCTTAAAGACGGAGAGACGCTGGTATCCTGGGAGATTCCTATCTAAATTGAGACATACCTCTGTGTTTCTGAAGAGAAAGTGACAACATAGACAGGATCTCCCATAATACCTGCGTTGAACCGCCATTACGAACTTGCCGTTATAGCAGTTATGTGAGTTTATTACTGAATCTTAGTCTTTTTCAGTGTGATTTTCGTGATTTTCGCTATGGTTACTATACATCGGATTGGACTATTCGTTTGCTCGCAGCAAAAGTTTGCAAGCGAGCCCCATTGCACACAACTTTTACGAAAAAACTCCTACGTCTCGTTCACAGTGAAAAATAGTTAGACTATCTTGCAGGATTTTTGATCATTGTAATAATTCGCTTGGTTATCATTTATTTTGAGGCATTTTGTTTTCTTCGTTGTCTATAATATTTGTTCCCAGTGGAAGTTTGGTCTCTGGCCTCTCAGATTTTGCTCCAATCTCACAAGAGACATTAAACTGCAATCAAGTGTTGCAAAAGTTTGGGTGACACTTTCTATTCCGAAAAAAAACTATAGGCTCCAAAAGGAGCGAACATTAGGGCAAATATTTCTGAAATCAGGCTTTAAAAAAAAAAAAAAAAAAAAAAAAAAAAAAAAAAATCGACCTATAGAGTAAACTTTTGTCGAAAATATCGACTAAGTTGAATCATATTCTAAGAGTCTGATGGATCCTACGACAGAGTATGAGTTTTCACGCTTCTTTTGGCAACCACGATCCCGTCAGCAGCGCGGCGGTCGCGCCGCAGCGGCAGCGCTAATAACGCTAGCGCCACGACACAACGACAACTCAACGGACAGGCATCGAGCAATGAACGGTTAACAGGGAAGAGAGATGGGAGACTTGAGAGACCAACGTTGTCAGATTTGACAAAGATTATAAAAAAAATAAAACCCTCCCAATAAGACTCATTGTATAAATCGTGTATTTTTCGCTCAACCTTAGCACACTGGCGGATCTCTCTCTCTCTTTTCCATTCTAGAGTGCGAGTGTTAGAAAAGGATAGATCAGGGACAGTCACGTGATATTCGCCCCCCTCTTCAATCCTTTTCTATGACACATGCGTTCTTATGGGAAAATAGAAAGACGGACGCAATTTTGTGGATCCTATATAAAGATCTGCCAACACTGCTTTGAGACTTGGGAGATGGAGACGGCAATGGGTGACTCTGTATAGAGTATAGAGTATGGATGAGAGTGTAGAGTGAGCAAGTGAGTAAGGACCCTGCTGCGACTCTCCGTGTAACTCATTTCACGTAATCTTGTCAAGGGAATTTCTTGTCAGTATCAGGCACACTCACTCCGACTCAACGACGCACCGCACCGTGGTCTGACATCTTCAAAAATTGGCCAAAAATAAAAAAAAAATTCTCTTCAATTTAATCATTATGAAAATCTCAAGATCAATTTCAATCACTGAGAACACTTTTATCAAGCATTTTGAAACCTAGAATGGTCACTGGAAAGTTTTAAATTCAAGTTTAAGGGTGTACCCTACCAAAAAAAAAAAAAAAAACACTTCCCTAATGCATGCTATTATGGTCTGAAATTTTAAGAGGTGAATGTAAGGAACAATATTAGACGTATTTGAAAAAAATTGTGATCCGGGTTGCATCACAGCCCACGAAATCGTAATAAATAGACAAAAAAAATATGTTTTGTAGAAACAGCATGGCTTTGACAGGATGATTTAATACACATGATCTTGGGGTTACATGAAAGGTTAGGACCTCTATTAGGAGATGCCAGAAGCATTTTTGCCTTCATTGTAGAATATAAGTAGTACATTTTTTATTGTTTTTCTAAATTTTAAATTTTGTGAGTACTTCTTCAACTTCAAACACGTTTAGATAAATGAAACTCATCACTAATTTTAAAGTCTCTCTGACATCCCTAGAGCTAAAATTCTAGTAAAAAAAAACAAAAAACAAAAAAAAAAAACAACTAGAAGTCTCCAGCTATAATAGACAAAATATTTTGCTGTTTCCCAACCGGAAAAACTGCAAAAAAATCTAAAAATCATTTGGAATCTGGGAATCTGGGAATCTGGAATCATCTTTTCAAAAATCGATAAAAAATATTTCTAATTGATTATTTTTTCACAAAACCCTATACTCAATTCTCTTCAGCAGAGTATCTTATATGAGAAAAGTAAAAGAAAAAATTAGAAAAATAGATTTTTTTTTTTGGTAGGGTACATCCTTAAAGGTTGAAAACGATTATTTTTTTTTTTTTTCCATTGATTTGGCCAATTTGTGTCGCTCCTAGACCACAGTGCGACGACTCGATGGATGGAGGAATCGCGTATATATCGCTTCGACTCCGACTGCTCCGAGCAAAGCGCGCGACGGACGCGACTGCCGCTGCTCTGCTGCTGCCCGCTTGAGTTGAGTTGAGCCGAAGCTCGCCTTGCACTCACTGGGTCGCCGCTCGACGCGACGTCCGATCGTTTCTTGCTCTCCCGGTATGAAACAGACACGACGCGAACGCGGATGGTGGACGGGACAGGACTGAGGACGCCCCGAAGTGAGTGTAACCACCTCCCCCCTCCGCCCGACCCGGATTTCCCCCTTTTTCACTTTTTTCCTGACAGATCGTTTAGCAGTCCATAATTCTTCCAACCAATCGCGCCCTGACTAAATCGAGCTTTCAACGAAAGGCTATCTCGAGGAGACGAACTTTCGGATATCAGTGACGTAACCAGTGGGATACGCAGGGTTTTGTCTTTAGGGGCTTGCACTGATTAGAGTTCCTATATATTTGTAGAGAGTTGACCCTTTGACTGCTAAAAGAAATTAACCGTAGGGAAAACCCCATCGAACACTTTCTCACATCTAACTTAATCTGAGGGAGACCTTCAGACCCCCTATAATATAATGGGGGAAACCCCCAGACCCACCCTTGAAGGGTTAATTTTACAATTAGCAGATTTTTGTGCAAATTTTATTCAAAAATCAAACAGATTTTTTTAAACATTCCGATTTTTCCCCATGTTTACACCTTTTACCCATTTCCCCATTGGTTTTAATGGAAACCTTTTATCCTCCATACCTCGCTCACAATTTAAAATTTAGAAAAAAAAAAAAAGGTCCTTTGGGGAATTTTAACAGAAATTTCTCCGCAATATTTGAATGCATATGGATCATTGTTTCAAAAGTTATGCTGGGATACAGACTGACAGAAATCTGTGCCATCGCAATACTTTCTCAATTCTAACTTCGTTTTAGAATTTGAGAGCATTGACTGAATGGCATTCAGTGAATTCAGTGAATGTGCAATTTTTGCCGGTTATTCCACCATCTGAACCCGCGTATTAAATCTCCAGGAGTTTTATCTCCCCCCTCTCGAGAATAAAATAACTTTTGTGTTTTTAAATTTTTCATGATGCAACACCGAGACAGCGCCTTTTTTTCACAAAATCTCTCATTCACTTTTCTAATCTCCTCATTATCTCTTGATGGGAACCTGAACAAGCACATAAAGGTTACAATCTTGCCCTTTCACCCACCTGTCCAAATCCTATAAATTTTATAAGCCATAGAGTAGGAATAAAGATGACCCAACATTTTCAAATTCAGGGAATACTTGAAAATGAAAGCACTTCAAAAACAAGGACCATCGACCAAACATCGAATCTGCAGATAGGTTACTCTTTCTTCCATAAAAAATTTGTTCATTCATAAATATTTCGAGTTCATCGGAACTTGTTCGTAGCGGAGTCCCTCCTCTCCGGAACTACTCCTTCAAAACAACTTATCAAAGTAGCTATAGGTACGTGCCCTCGCTTACACTATACCCGAGATGTGAATTATTGACTCCATTTATGACCCCCTCGTCTTCTCTCTTATCTTCTTTCTCGTGTGTTTGTCATATTTATTTTGGCCACCTCAGAAGGAGCCCCAAAGCTTCCTCCCCCGGAGTGCTCATACGAAAATTAAAATCAACTCGATGGTTATGACAACGCTTAAACTGATAAAATTGACGGTGGGGCGCGGAATTTATCACGCTCGTACAAATATCACAGTGTTGTAAGAGAGTCCATTCGACTGTCCAGAGGCAAAGGAAAGCGTATATGAAAGAGAGGGACATATCTCGGTGGCCGAAGAATTTTGAACGCGAACGTGAACGGCCGTGGCGGTCTTAAAAATGCCGCTCTCAGTGCGCTGCGCTTGCTTCACAGTGGGCCATTACGGTCATAATTTATTCGAATAATTTTTTTGTATTTAACTTCTTCGCCCTCTCGCTCACTCTCTATCTCTCTCTCCTCTCTCTCTTCTCTCTCTCTCTTTCTCTCTCTCTCCCTCTCTCTCTCTCTCTCTCTTACTCTCTCTCTCTCTCTCTCTCTTCTCTCTCTCTCTCTCTCTCTCTCTCTCTCTCTCTCTCTGTGTCTCTATCTCTCTCTCACTCTCTCTCTCCCTATCTTTTCTCTCTCTCTCCCTTCTCTCCCTCTCTCTCTCTCTCACTCTTTCTCTCTCTCCCTATCTTTCTCTCTCTCACTATATTTCTCTTTCCCCCCCTCTCTCTCTCTCTCTCTCCCCTCCCTTCCCCCTGCTCTCCCTCTTTATCTCGCGTTCATTCATTTTATTTATACCTAATTGATGCAAATGAGGAGAGGAAGTGGTTCGGGTTCGGGGGGCTACGCTCCTCCGTAACCCGTCCCCCCGACCCCCGTTCCCACCCACCGGCGCGGCGCGGTGAATGACGCAGAGCTGATTCGATTGCGCGGGAGAGGCGCAAAAGGTTTCAGGTGACATATGCACAATAAAAGACTACTGGTCTAACTCTCTTGACTTAATAACAAATAAACAACTTGAAAATGTTCTTTTTTTCCACTCTTTCTTTTCTTTTTTTTTCTTTTCTCTCCCCGATCTGAGGAAGTGGAGTCGAAAAGGTTGTTATATCTTCAGATTCTCTCGTCGTTTCATTCGAGTGTTATTTTTATTAAGTCGGCGAGCCCCCGCTGAGTTCGGGGCTTATGTCAGGGGGTAGGTCGACGCTATCTATATAGGTATACATACACACGCTATAGGTATACTCACCTTGTCCTCCTGTGTCGTTTTTGTCCCAGCCTGTCGTTGTGTCGTTGTGTCATTTTGTCGCTTCTCTGTCGGTCATCATCAAAAAAATGAAATGAAATCTTAAATGGGCAGATGAATATCTTTAGCCTCCCCTCTGCCCCCCCGCCTTGATTCTCGACCCGGAGCACGGCACGGCATGAACCGAGTTTTCTGGTCTTGAAAAGCTGAATGAACTACGAGTGGCTATACGTTTTGCTCCACCTGTGCATGCTTATCGTCGCTGTTTTATACGTATTAGAAATATACATGTTCAAATGAAGTTGGGATGGAATTTCGAATTTACGGAATCTTTGAGCTATGGGCGTACATTGTGGGAGGGGGGGGAGTAGTATGACTAGCATCCCGCTGACTGGATGGACGAACAAATATACTCATTCTAAAAATATACTTAGTTTTTTTCCTTCAAGAAACTTTCATTCATGATAAGTGTATAAAATACTCGCAGTATAGTCAAACAAGTTGCAATTTGCATCAATATTTTAGAGTCACCTATAAGCAATAAGCATACTTGCTAAATTCATCAAAATATCAACACATTTTTCGGTAGAATCAAACGAAATCTGATTATTTTCAGCCCAAACTGGTTATTATCTGTGCAAGGACTAAACGGACGTTAAGTTTTTCATTATTTCGTTATTTCTGGTGAATTACTTAGCCTCGGACAAATTAACAGAGCACGCTTTTCTCAAACCGCAGCTTAACCTTTGTTCATTTCGTCTGTGAAAACATATGTTCTATTGAAAAAAAAAATCTATTTCTGATTGTGAGACAATGACATTCTCATGATTATTTACTTTTAAAAGTATTTCTCAGCCTCCGAATGTACACAGTACATTTTTATAGATGACACATAATAGTTTTGGGATTTAGCGACTTAAATGTCAGACTAGTACTGAGTAGATCAAAAATATTGGTGATTTCGGTTATGTTTTGTCGAATTTTATGACCTTGTTTTAGGAGCAGAGTTTCCAAAAAAAAAAAAAAAAAAAAAAAAAGGGCAGTAATAAAAACGTGTGAATGTATTTCCGGAGCTATTAAAGAAAAGTTTACGGTGATAAAAGTGATGTCAAAAACGAAAATCCCAACGGGTTTTTACGGGGGGCTGTCATTTCGGATGTATATTAAAGTTGGTTAATACCTCACTTCTCGGGATGTATTAATCCTGCGACTCGGAGCATAAGCTTCATCGGGAGCATAGCGGGAGCCACGAGGAGCAGTCACGCCGCACAGTGGGTTCGAAACATGGAATTACTCGGACCTAATTTTACAAATGAAAATCAAGATTAAATGAACATTAAAATAATAGCTAAGATAACTTATGAATGTGTGAAATCGTTCATTTCAGAGCTTAAAAACGAGTCAAACAACATAATTTGTTCAAGAACATAACGCATCTAAAATGTTTTAAAGCAAAAAACCAACATTTTTTATGTCCGGCAACATTAATGTTTTGATCCACTGTGTGCCAGCTCTTCGTTCTTCCCTCCATGTTCGCGGCTCGCGGTTCTTGGAGAATGTACAGTACAGAGTGCGATCAGCTTTTATTTTCCCGCGAACCTTATATGTATACCTATAGATGCGCGAAGTAATTCCTGAACGTTTGGTTGTATCCATCCGTATGTATACTCTTGGTGCGCATGGCGGGTTAAATCGGTTATCTACCCGGTCATCTTACTTTCACACCAATAATTTTTATTCTGTCAGTTCAACTTGCCCCCCCCCCCCTTTTTAGCATAGCTAAGAAAGAAGGAGTTTACTGAAAAGGCGTCTCGAAAACTGAATGAAGCTTTAGCTGTTACACACACATACGGGGAGCAGATGTTTATACTCAGAAATAAACACTCTAGTAGTGCTGGCATAACCTTTGGTAGAAAAATGACCCTGCACCCTGCAAAAGACTCTATTAAAGCAACCCAACCCAAAGGTTTTGTACTCCTTACTAAAGAGATTTTGCTGGGTGAACCAAAGATATGGTTGGCTCAACTAAAGCCTTCTGCTGGGTCTACTTATACTGGCACTATGGATACTGGTTACCTATAGGTAACCATATGAGTTGCGTATTGCATATATGCAATACGCAACTCACATGATACTTACCGCTTAACGCAATTACTGGATGCTCTGCGTATTTCATACCTTGCCTTAGTATCTTTGTATCAGCAAGGACAATAAAGATATACCCCCATCAGAGAATGCAACAAGCAACACACCTGATACACATGTTGAATGGAATATTGTGCGTCGCGTATTGCATACCCTGCCTCAGTATCTTTGTATCAACAAGGACTATACTATCTGACCAGAGAATACAACACGCAACACATCTGATACACATGTTGAATGAAATATTATTGCGTCGAGTTTTGTATACCCTATAGCCAGATTTCTTTGTCCCTGCCATAGTACCTGCTGGTTCACGACTACTTAATGGGGCTATTGCACACTTTTGCTATAAGCGATTTAATAGTCAATTATGGTGTAAAAACCTCAAAAAATAACGATGGCGGCACTAAAAACTTCCAAAATCCACTCCTAAACTCAATAAACGCAGTTATTTGCGCGAGCGTAATGGTGGCCGAAGGCACTAACAATGGGAGATTCCCATCTAACAATTCTGAAACTCCATCAAGAAGTGGCCAATAAGAGACTACTTTCATTTGACACCGGTGTCACTTGGTGTTGCGGTACCATTCATCGGATGTGGATCATCACTCTGATGACTAATTACTCTGTGAATCATCCTTGTCAGCATAGAAAGAGTGACGAAATTAAGATAGGAATCTCCCATTGTTAGTGCCTTCGGCCACCATCACGCTCGCGCAAATAACTGCGTTTATTGAGTTTAGGAGTGGATTTTGGAAGTTTTTAGTGCCGCCATCGTTATTTTTTGAGGTTTTTACGCCATAATCGACTATTAAATCGCTTATAGCAAAAGTGTGCAATAGCCCCATTCTTCATACTTCTCGCCGCGATGGGGTCATGGGGGCTGACATGACGTGACACACTGCGCCGTTCACTCGCTAGGGGTCTAAAGGCAAATGACGAATTAGCTCTGCGGCGATCAAAACTCTTCAACTTTAAGTGCGATACTGAAACAATCGGTTCAAAGGATGGGAGGGAACGACTTGCAAGTACCACTCAAAGGCTTATCACTCGGTATGTGTACATATACTAGACGGTGCAATGGAGCTAGAGAGAGGCCGAGAGACAGAGAGAGAGAGAGAGAGAGAGAGAGAGAGAGAGAGAGAGAGAGAGAGAGAGAGAGAGAGAGAGAGAGAGAGAGAATGTCAGTAGGAAGGGATAAATGATGCGTATGGTTCTTGATGAGGCGAGACAGATGTCTGCTGTATGTGTGTGTATCGAGTCAATAGAGCACCGCTGATGTGCGGTGTTGTGTTGTGCTGTGTTGTTGGGTGCAAGGACGCAAGGACGCGAGTCGCAAGGACCCCGGACGGACGGACGAATGGACAAGGTGGTCGGGGTGGTCCCCGCGGGACCCTCCTCGCGGCTGCGACTTGATCGCGGATCTCGAGCAGTTCGCGGGTGTGTTTACATACGCTCATCATTCAACGGATGGACGGCGGCGTTGGCTCTCGGCTAAAGGCTCAGCGTTGCCGGATCACGCGGGAAAATTCAAATTTGACCGCAAGTACGGTCAATTAGAGTCCCTGTATACGCAGAGAGTTAAAGTGAAACCATTGGCGCTACCATTCGATGCTTTTTTGCACATCTGTTTACAATCTGAAGGCCGTTGGTGCGTTTTGGTCCTATGCAAAGATTATAGTGCCGTAGAGTTTTTAACGGGGGTATCTTTCACTGTTTTCGCATATCGACGTCTATTTACGCTTTTAAAGAGTCTTTAAAGGTCATTCCACTGAAAATGTGACACCCGTAACACTTTAAAGTAATTTTTCTCAGGTACTAATAAAATTTGTTGCATTTTTGAGGCTAAGAAAGAAATAAGCTTTGTTAGTAGAATAATTTTGATGGAATGACATTATTTTTCTTCAAACCATAAGTCGATCAATAGTGTTACGGGTGTCACATGTACTGTGGAATGACTCTAAAGTAATTATAGCCATTTTTTTGATGCATCATAATTAGAATTAACAAGTTCATCGAAAATTAACTCTTTTACTCGTAAAATACTGTCGGCCCCTTCGTTTGTAAACAAAGTTGCAAAAACGCATCCAACGGTGGAGCCCGTAGAGCCTAAAACTCATGACCAGTTAAATTAGAGGTTGACTACCCTCTTGTCTTAACTCTCTACGTACAAGGACTCTATAGTCAAATAAGTAAATAATGTCAGTTATGTTCTTAGATTTATCTAAATATACTTTAACTTCCAAAACAAACGAAACAAACTTCTACTCCTTTCTCCAATTACCGCTTATCAGTGTCGCACCGAGAACTTTAGTTTGGTGGGGGTTTCACAGCAAATTTTCCATTTTCCGAGGCCTTAGGGGGGGGGGGGGGTTTGAAAGCAATTTTGGCCAAAGATGACCCTTTTTAGAGCAAAATCTTGATGCTTAGGGGGGGGGGGGGGGGGTTGACCCTAAAACCACCCCCTTCGGTGCGCACTGCCGCTTATTTAAAGAAGAAGAAGAAGAACATTATACATAAAATATCGAGACTGCAGAGGCCACAGTCACAGGGGAATTTTTTGTTTTACTGCATCCATTTGGCAACAATGGGACTGAAGGCAGCGCAGCAGACTCCTCGCAGTTCTTTTTTCATCCGTAACAATAGAGCTATGTATAGTAGCTATGAGGCCTTTTAACTTGTCCTCCAACCCTTTCAATCCTTTCATTTTAAAGCTTTAAAAACCTCAACTGTTTCAATCACCTTCTGCTTTTTTTTTCCATGGGCGGGCCGGGCCCTTCTTTTTCTGCGGGGTGCATTTTTTTTGTTTTTTCCGAAACGCGTTGAGCTGCCCTCAGAGAAAATGCAATATTGCCGTGAAACGCATCAGCGATGTCAGCATGTTGCAACACCCGTTCAAATAATATCCTTCGCTGAAGCTATCTTACTGTCCGTCCACGTTAAAATGAACCGGCTGTTTACTCATAAACTGTTGGTCTGATTGTTTTTTTTTTTTTTTTTTTTTTTTCAATCCACGAACATAATACATTTATGTAGTTACTGCCATCTCCTACGCAGTACATTTTAAAAAACGCGCAGCCTAGAGTGTATTATTTTTTTCTCTTTCATTTGCTCACCTTAGTCCAGGAACAAGTTTCATCCTTGAATAAGAATTTGATTTCCACACTAACAAAATCCGATATTTGGTGTTTTCCAAGTTTATGCGATATTCCATAATTTCCATATGAGAAATTGAGAGGCCACAAGACAATTTTTCTCATCTGTTAACATTCTTCAAAATGAAGACAACATTAACCAACGACTGGGAAAAACGACCCCATAGGTAATTCCTACCGCAATGGAAAGCTGATTGCCACGGCATTGTGCCTTCAATTTGTTGGCCAAAATTAGTACTTTGATGTAGGAATAGTTAACAATTATCACCTCGTACTCCATTTAAAGTTGAGCGGACCGCCAACGAGTGAAATATCTTGGTACTAAAAAACGATACAGAGAACAAGAGCATATTTATTAATAAGGTGAGGAAATTTTGAGTCACTAAATTTGGAAAGTCCAGAAGATTATTTGTTTTCAAAATATGGACGTTTTTGATCCATAAACTTAAAGAACCCTTCACTATTTTCAGTATGACAAAATTTGCTGAGTCTATTTATATTTATGGGGCCAAACAGTTGATCTTGAAAGACAGGCGAATAAAAATTCACAAATAGCAAAGCGGCGCTTTACCGAAATTTCCATTCTCTTTCCCCCCTCTCGTTTTACATCTTGAGGTGCATGACACAACACCCGATTATGCACCGATAAGCCATAGCTTAACGTTCACCGCTTACACACTCAACCGGTGAAACGCAACGAGACGCAACGGCCACAACACAACGCTTCAACTCAACGCGCGGGTTGAAATGTTAATATTTGTTCGGGAATTTCGTTCGGATTACGGTCGGGCGGGTGCCGCACGTTCGAAAGTGATAGCTCACAAGTCTCCCCCCCCCGTTCATTGCCATCCATCCTTCCCCCCTCTCATCCATCCCTCCTCCATGCCCCTTGTCGCGCTCTCGAGTACGTACCCCGCGACACCCCGCGTCCCCGCGAGCCCGACCAACGAATCAAAATCCCGTCAAGATGAGAAAAGCAACCCCCTTCCTCCCCAGTCCATCCTTCCGCCCTCCGAGCCCTTCGCTAAGGTCTCAATTTCATCCCTTCTCCCCTTCGATAGGTCTTCATTTTTGTCCCTCCCAGCTTTAATTCAATTTCCACTCTCAAGTCTGGCGATGCTCTGTCATTGGTGCAAGAATCGCGGATGTTTCAGTGTTTGTCCCTGTATTTTTCCTCTCTCACGATCACTCCTCTGTGTTTATTTATATACTCTCTGTCTCTCCCCTCTCCTCTCCCCCCCCTATTTCATCCCTCTCGTTCACTTCCAAACCGAAACCCTTCGCTCTCTAACATCGTTTTTCAGTTTGTTTTACATGAAAGTCTAATTGAGCGCACGGTACCAGAAATCCTTGCAACGTGCTCCGACACGCGTTTTCGAAAGCTTTTTTTTTTTTTTTTTTTTTTTTTTTTTTTTTTTTTGTGATTCTTCCTCTATTGTTTGTTCTTTGTTTTTCTCTTTTTTTACGTTTTTATGAGGGAAAAACTGATTCATTGGCTGAGAAAATTTTTCTGACGATATTCATAGCCGTTGGATGAATTTTTCTTCGACTCGAGGAGTGTAAATATTAATGTAACAACGTAACGTTCACAAGGAATACGAAAAAATTAGCCCTGTTTAAGAAGGGCGTATCCAGACCAACACAATGAGGGAGCGGATTCTGTTCAGAGGAGGGCAAATTCGATACTAGACCAAATTTCTTTGTATTTTTGAGATTCTCTCAGCAGGTTTTTGACTTCTTTCCCCACCGTCCACTTCTTTCGCTCGAATCTTGGTGCCTCGCAATATACCACTGTAAAAATCTTCACAAATTTCACCATTTGCTCCCGTTGCAGTCAAATTATCTTCAATCTTTCTTAAAAAAGACTGAACACTTTACTCATTCGTCAAAAAATTGACGCTGCCACTCCTCAATTTGAGAGAAATAAACGACGACTAAAAACACCGCCGTTGGACTCCCTTTGTATAAGAAAAACAATGATGTATAAATAGTTGAAATCCTATATTTGTTCATAAGAGATAAGGCACCATGGAAATATGGGAGAATTCAAGTGAAAGAGACGTATAATGAAAGTAATAAATCGTTCTGTAAGAAAAATGTTCATCCGTAAAAATGCTTTGTAAACATTAAATGTGTCTTAAAAACGACTGAGTATAGGTAAATAAGCTTAATAGTCTTTGATTTTCATCGCAGTAGCAACTAAGCATATGAATTTGTTATGAAGCCTTTATTGACTTCATTTTTAAGCCCTTCTTTTCATTTTAAATCAGAACACAGTAGCTATATTGTTTTAATTATGATGTCACAGAAAACCAGGCAATGTAAAGATGAATGAGCTTGCCGACGTATTGCCTTTGGAATAGCACGCATGAGAATGTTATATCATACAGACAGCGATAAGATTAGTTTTTGGGACTGCAATCAATTTTGCATGCTTTATTTACCTTAATGAGATAACTTTTCAAGAGCTGAAACGAAAGTCATATAAACGCGGCACACCTTTGAGAATATTAGGGACTGTATAAAGTAGGGACGGCTTTACCCTTAGCACTTCATTCATACGCATTAAAGGAGCATTAACGCTCATGTGAGAGCTTCGCTCAACTTTAAATTCAAGTTTTACTTGTTATAAATTGTGGATACGGGTATTAACTGCAATTCGTTTTTAAACAGCATCATTCTTGAAGATAACATTTAAAATGAAAGGAGCTTAAGGATGCCTCAGGTTTATTTTTGGTTCAGAGGCGGATCAAGAAATGTTTTATGTGATCGCGGTAATTGATAAGCAAACCATGTATACCGGGACAGTATTAATAATACAAAGTTAAAGTAAATTTACTCTTCAATTTCTAGGGTAGGCAAAACAGTTACTTCCGAGTACGAATAGTTAACTATACTCAATTAAGTTAATAATGTATGCTGTTTAGAGGGAGTAGATTATAGTTTTCGAGACAGTCAATACGCTTAGAGTAAATTTACTCCTTCAATTTCTAGGGTAGGCAAAATAGTTACTTCCGAGTACGAATAGTTAACTATACTCAATTAAGTTAATAATGTGTAGCTGTTTAGAGGGAGTAGATTTTAAAGTTTTCGAGATAGTCAATACGCTTGGATTAAATTTACTCCTTCAATGTCTAGGGTAGGCAAAACAGTTACTTCCGAGTACGAATAGTTAACTATCCTTCAATTAAGTTAATAGTGTATGGCTGCTTAGAGGGAGTAGATTATAAAATTTTCGAAACAGTCGATACACTTAGAGTAAATTTACTCCTTCAATTTCTAGGGTAGGCAAAATAGTTACTTCTCAACCGGTGGAATCATTGGTGAGTTGAAAAATGCGATTAATTGGACGCAAAACGGCAGCTCTGCTCCATAGTAGGGCACGGGCGCAGGTGCTCAAATTTCTGGATGCGATTGCAGAGAATTCCGGCCTCTATTTTCAGTAACCGCACTCCGTACTACCAGACAGCCCATGCAGACCGGTCTTCACATGGCCATACTATTTCTACTTCAGTAATATTAATAAAAAAAAATGTATTTGTATTATTTACAAGCTAGCGAAAAGACGGCAAAAAAAAAAAAAAAAAAAAAAAAAAAAAAAAAAAAAAAAAAAAAACTCATGAAGTATACATCGTCGCTTTGTATTGTTAACTTGGCTCGACAAAAATTAAAAATTGGCGCCTACCGCGTATTAATATGGATGCATTTTGCCCAGCGTGTGAACTTTTTTATCCGCAAAGGAGCGCAAAAATATTTGCGATCTGAAAAAAAAAAAAAAAAAAAATGCAGGAGAGAGGATTTTATCAATAAATTAAAGAGAGAGAAAAGAATCACTGGAGCGAGGAAGAGATTTTAGTATATAGAAACAGTATCGTATGAAGAGGTTAGGGGGAGGGGATGGGGGATGGGGGGAGTCGAAGCGGCGTTCTCGAGAAGCCACATTTCAAAGTAATGTACACACTATATACACACACAATACGGGGATTTAAAACTGGTGGAAGGGGGGGGGGGTGTTATAAATACTGATGGAGTACAAATGCGCTTATGTGCTTGTGAAAAAGGATACCGAAACGGTCGACTCATCATCAGAATTGAGTAGGACATTAATGGAAAAAAATACGGTCATTAAAGTACAAGAAAGGGAAGGACCTTTCTCGATCAAGTATAAAGTACGCGAGAAGCCGATAAAATAATCAGCATAAAAGTGGAAAGGAAGCAGCAACGTAAAGAATGACTCGGATCCGATCCTATGGGGCCCCCTCGGGGCGACTTGAGTGTGCATGGGGCGCTCGGACAAGGAGGAGAGGGGATTATAGGGTGGAGGGGTGCATGCGCTTCAACATGAAAGATTAAACTGGGTAAAGAAAATCGCTTTTATATTTGTTCTACAATCGTAAATAAATGATAATATTTGTGCCGGACAGATATATGCTCCAGAGAACCTGTATCAAAACGTTGCCAGGTTGTAAGGTTTTATTTTTTAGTTGCGGTTGACTGACTCTAAAATACATGTAATTTTACTCATACTCATCCCCTAAGTCGATGATGAAAACTGTCAGCTGATTCCCTTCTTTGACCCATTTAGCTGATCAGTAATGGTGGTATAGCAATAGCTTATCCTATCGCTTTATTTTAGGTTTTAATACTGTTTACAGATTAAAAAATGATTGACTAATTGAATATTGAGAGATGAAATTTGTTATTCACACTATAAATGTATACTTATTGCAAAAATTCCCATCTTCTGGTACTTTCCCTTTTTGGGTTTTCAAATGTACGATAAGACAGTCAGAAAAGCTCATAGTTTAGGCTCTTATGATCAGAGGAGGACCGGCGAGCGGCCCCTGAGGATGACGCTGCCCTAAAACAAATATTAAACTCCCGATGTTCAAAAAAAAAAAAAATGAAATAAAATGAGAAAACTATTTTCTTCAGTAATCAAACTTTTGTTTCCTCTATAGTGGCTTTTGTTATTCATGCGAGCATGGTTAAGCCTAGCTACTATATGTTTATTGTTTACTCCAAGTTATCAGTGCATGTTCCTTACATTAAAATTTGTGGCCGTATTTTCCCAAACTGACACCTAATAGCTGAAAAGACAATTCAACAACTAATTCAAACTATAGAAAATTTTGATACACTGTAATAAATTGAGTGCAGACTGAAGCTTAGTGAGAGACTATATAAAACTCCTTGAAACCTGTTATGCATGACTCAAAAATTCGACAAAAAGCAACTCGACATGACCGGCGAGGCATATAGCTTCACAAAGTTCTGACCCCTTCTGAGAGTTAAGATCAAGTCATATTGAAGTAAATATACGTCACGCTAATGCAGAATCAGGCGCGCTTTAGACACGGAGAGGGAGCATCGTGCGAATCGGTGGATGAATATTCGTACGATATTTGTACGTGTAAATGTGAAGTAGGAGGCGTTTCTCTGCTTCACAGCTTCGAAACATCAGACGCTTCTCATGTACACCTAATGCGAGAGAGACTGCAGACTGAAGCTCGGCTGATAAGAAAACGAGGCGGTTTCAGCTATGCAGCATGCATCGTGAGTTATCTGCATCAGCATTTTTCTCGAGTTCGCTTCCGACGTCGCGTAGCGTCGATTCGTGCAGCTTTCAAAAAAGCTAAAAAGCTTTCACAGTGAGCCCGCCCCGCAACTGACAGCTGTGATCTAAATGTTGCCGGTTTGCGCTTTTCATTTGTAATATTTTGAAAACAAAAAAAAAATCCTGAACTTACTCATCCAAGCTGCCATGGCACGGAAATTTTAGGAAGCTTTTATATATGTTTAAAGGTGGAAGAAAAGATTATATAGATTCGACCTCAATGGAGGAGTATATACCACAGTATACTCATCATATACAGTAGCGAAACTCTATAGGAGCGCTTTGGCGACTGTCGTTTTTCAATGTAATCAAATGGGAAAAGTGAGTTGTTATCCTCCGACTACTTGTGGGCGCCACCGTCGGGCCTAGTGAAAATAAAATAGAAGATGTTAGTTCTACCCTCCTTCCACCAGAGGGGCATTAGCCGTTTTTTCTAACATTGAGTTTCGTTACTATGTGTAAGATAAGTATACTGTGGTATATACTTTTGAGAAAATCTGTGAAAAATTTCCCAGGAGCAGCTTTCATCGATTTGACTTCCAGATAGGTCCAGTCAGTCCCACGAGAGAAAATCCTAAAATAGGCACTATGACCTTCAAAAGAACGTCCTCTCATCGGAACAGTCCTTGATAATTTTGTCTATTATTTTTCAAAGCGTTAATTTAGATTTTTTTAGGCATACTTTCAAGTGGCAATGCTGTGAGACTCTAAAATACCTAAAAGCTGCAACAATTTTTTAAAACGGTTCAGGGAATGGAAGAATGAAGATTTCTACCAGAATACTTTCTTTTGAAAGTCATGGTACAGGCGGCCTCTGCTTTGGTCTGGTGCAGTCAACTCCAGCTCCGTCGCGTTAGAAATGAATCCCACGGCCAGCGGCGATACGGAGTGGTGATGGCGACAGATGAAAACATCAAATCGGTGTTTGGTGAGATTGCGCAAAAGCGGTAGCGATGCGGCGGCGCTAAGCGCAATGTTGCCAATTCTTAAAAAAATAGATTAAAAAAAAAAAAAAAAAAAAAATTACCAAAAATCAACAACAACAAGTAAACTATTTTATAACTCGCTGCAGAGGTAAAAGCGAACTTTCTCGTATTTAAATCAATCGACGAATTCTGCCAAGCATCAATTAACAAGCAGCCCTGTTGTTTGACCGCACCATACGGCAACGTTGGCTCGGCGTGGCGCTTCTACAGGACGTGGGACACGGAGACACTCCGATACAGACCTATCGTCGCGCCGCGCCGCGCCTCGTCGGCCGCCTGCTATACACTCCGCGTCAAAGCCATCGCTGAAAGGTCGCAACTATCGATTCGCGAATTTCGAGACGTACCTGCTCAAAGGACGGTGGTCCGGGGGGGATGAGAGAGGGGGAGGGGCGCAGCTTGGGAAACAAGTCTGGTGGAGGTGGGGCTAGGGGGGGGGGGAGGAGGAGGCTGTAGTGGAGGAGGGCAATGGGCGGATGGAAGGGGCGAAGTGGGGGCGGAGGGCGGGGGGCGTGGAGGTTCATTTACAAATCTGAGAGTAAAAACTTCAGCGCAAGGCTCGGTGTATACATATACACTCTCTGCTGCGGCCCGCGCTGAAGGTTATATTATGTACGGACGGCGCGACGTCATTTGCAATTCTGTCGCCCGGCCTACACCTACCAACACTGACGCGACTGGGCTGCGATCGATGGTCCAGCCAAGCTCCACTCGCGATACCACGTCTAAAAAGTTTTTGGGCTAAGCTAATGGATGAAGTGGCGTAGCGTGCAATCTGGCAACCTTGTAATGTGTCTATTTATACCCATTAAAAATATCGAACTAGGGTGTTCGGTGAACACCGTCGCATTCGAACTTTTACATGGGTTTAAATGGACACTGTGCAACGTTGCCAAATTGCACGCTTCGCCACTGAATGGATGCATATAGCGTGAACTTAATCTTAATGTCGCTTCGATATTTTACTTTGCGACCAGCAAGTTTGCCACTGTTTGGGGTCATCGAGGCGTGAACATAAAAAATATGGAATTATTTTACTCGCGGATGAAATTCGCGCTTCGCCTTCAAATATTTGCGACGCAACATTATATGCTTCGAGTGAAAATATTATTTTAATCTTGCGGCGTTTACGCACACACAACTATATTCCCACTCACAATCAGGTATGCTGTGTTGCTTCGATAGGTGTTAGAGTGTACTATTTCAGTATGGCATCTTTTACTTTTTGAGTTGCTCGGATCGATTCTTGAATGCATTGTTGCTAAATTTTCGACTTCAGTTCATATATATCTCGTTTGATTCAGTGGAAACATACGGATTTCGTTTGATTCAAAGCTGCACTGTGTCAACACTGGTATGCTTGATGATTATTTTATTTGAGTATGTTAATTTGTTAATTTTCTATGTATGACGTGATTTGTGTTTCATTTAAGTCTCCTATTATTTGACTAATCCCATTTCCGTTTCGTTTGTGTTTTTTTTTTTCAGAAAACTCGTTAACTTTTTCTGGTTCCGAAGATGAAGACGACGACGATACAAGTTCCTCAACGGTTGGCCTACTAAAGCACCATCACCCTTTACACGGCCAATTACACCCCGCTACCCCGGAAGCGAATAATAACTCTTTATCAGCCGGCGATCTCCAAGGGCCCTTAGACCACGATACGAAACACGAGGATTTAGAAGATCAAGGTAATGAACATTTTTCAATCGAATTTATCAGTATATCTACCAATAATTTTTTCTTATTCCTCTAAAATTTTACTATATGTATTGCACGCCGGAAAGAACTTACTCTCTGATATCATACGTCCTTTTTAGAGCAGACGCTCTCAGTATAAGCTAGTCCGCCTATTTTACGAGACTTCTATAGGCAGATCTTATATTCAAAAGATTATTCCAGTCGTGAAAGAAATGAGTTCAGTAAGACCCATTCCTTTAACTACTGTCGTATGTTTTTATCGAGTAATGCCATATTTTCCGATACTATGTTAGAATCACCGTTGGATATATAGGAATCTCTTTCAAAATCCTCCGTTGCCCAAGGAAGGATACTTTTAAGTATCGTCAAGTTTTTCTTTAACGCTATTAGTGATCTAGTTGGCTGATTTCTACCTTAAATTGATGTGTACATCGATTTTTTGCATTTTCCATCACGAACCCTTTCAATACACAAACCCTTTCAATACCACGCCCGAGTATACTCGCCTTATTAATTTCTGTGACTAGATTTGCCTCACATAAGTTAAGTTTTTAACTCATAATAATTTCATTTCCAAATTGTTAATATTCGAAAAATATTTTTTTTGAGCGCCTTCGATTAATTGTGTATGCAAAATCAGCTCCTAAGTGTACGAATATTTAACTACCCCCTTAGTTTAAACACGAGCTGACATTAATTCGTCTACATAATCTGGTAGTGAAAGGGTTAGTTTCGTGTAAAATTGGTGGTATTTGCAGTGTTGCCAGATCGAGGGTAAAAGCCGTATCTCACCATTTCTAACAGATATACTGTTGAATTACCTTTGAAATTTCATATTTTCAGAGTCGATAGAACTCGTCAAGACGCGTTCAACGATGGCCAGTTTTTTAATTTTGGTCAACTGGTAAGGGGGGGAGGGGGGTCCAAAGTCAAAACCTTCAAAGTCCCATAACTTTCGCCCAAATCAATATTTTGACTTGTACTTTGCGCCAAAAGATTTGTCTTAAAAAGAGCTTTCGATTGTTGTGTATGAAAATTAAATTATACAAATTTTAAACCAATTTTTTTCAATTTTTACAATTTTTCCAACTTGAAATTTTTGGTTTTTTGAGCCTGAAAAAAACGCGCAACGGGTTGAGGAGAATAAAAAACTATGGGAATAAAAGTCAAAGCTATGCTCTTTTGAATGGCACAAACCGCGATCCGGGGAAATGCTCCGTTCAAAAGTTATAAGCGCCTAAAGTTGCGCACCTCCGAAATCACGGTGCGTTCAGTGCATGTTTTCAATGGCGCGCGTCACCCTCGCTCACCCGAGATCGGTACGCGCCATTGAAACATGCACTGAACGCACCGTGATTTTGGAGGTGCGCAACTTTAGGCGCTTATAACTTTTGAACGGAGCATTTCCCCGGATCGCGGTTTGTGCCATTCAAAAGAGCATAGCTTTGACTTTTATTCCCATAGTTTTTTATTCTCCTCAACCCGTTGCGCGTATTTTTCAGGCTCAAAAAACCAAAAATTTCAAGTTGGAAAAATTGTAAAAATTGAAAAAAAATTTGGGTTTTAAAAATTTTTATAATTTAATTTTCATACACATCAATCGAAAGCTCTTTTTAAGACAAATCTTTTGGCGCAAAGTACAAGTCAAAAAATTGATTTGGGCGAAAGTTATGGGACTTTGAAGGTTTTGACTTTGGACCCCCCTCCCCCCTTACCAGTTGACCAAAATTAAAAAACTGGGCCCTCGTTGAACGCGTCTTGACGAGTTCTATCGACTCTGAAAATATGAAATTTTTTTGCCGATAGCCCATTCCTTATGGAGCTGGAACAACCTCTTTGAACGAAGACGCGTTGCTCGGAATGAATTTGAAACAGATTTTTCACACCTCTCTCGTATTGCATTGCACGCGTGACGCGCCCAGTGGCGTAGCGTGCAATTT
>VMOF01000024.1:52086277-52292705 GCA_011764245.1 Trialeurodes vaporariorum | reverse complement strand
TGGGCCCTCTTTGATCACACCGCGTAATCTAAAAAAAATAAAAAAAAAATTGCACACTTGCCAAACTTGTCTGATAATTTTTGAGCACAGATGTGAAAACAAAGTCATTTATGCTTTTATCACTCTGTTCTCTTTTAAACGCATATGATAGAAAATCTATCATCCGCGTCATAAGCTTGAAGTGACAGTAAATAAAAATGATAATTTATTTTTAGTCTACATAAACATAATTTGCAACAACAAAAAAATTAATTAAATTAATTAGGTAAACTCTACAAACTAGGCAAATTAAATAAATTAAGTTAAAATTAACGAAACAAAAGTTTTTGCATCTTGTCGCTATTAATACTTCACGATCATAGCAGCAGCCAGGTTTTTTTTGGGGGGGGGGGGGGCTGCAATAGAATTTTTTTCAGAGGTGGCTGCAGGTCTTTTCCCTTTTCCATTCTCCCTCTTTTTTCTTAATTTTCTTTTCACTCTCCCTTTCCCCCTTTTTTGACCTATCGGGGGAAGGGGGGGGCTTGTAGCCCCATCCCCCCCCCCCCCACGGGCTGCGGTCATGCCTACGACGGTACTTAATTTTGTTAACGTTTTGCATGGCTGTGACAAAGGTACGAAAAAACATTACGCTGAAAGAGTAGCCGCAGGAAAAGAAAAAAGGGGGAAAAAGAGGCCCTGGATTCAAAATTTTAAATAAAGACAAAGGATAAATGGATAAAAGACTTTATATCGTGAGATTATTTCCAATTTCAGGTTGTTTTTGCAGAAGTTAAGTCTTCCATATAATTCCCTTCGCCCGGGAGCAGAGCAGACTTGGGCAAAAATAAGTTGAAAATAAATCGTCAAAAAACAACTAAGTCGTCAATTCAGTTGCTGCCGAGAAACTAAATTAGTCGGTCAATGCTCAGTAGGCAACTAAGGAACTAAGTTAGTTGTAGGGGGAAAGGTCGATTGAAAACTGAATTAGTTGTTAGTTGCTCGGTAGGAACTAACAACTAATTTAGTTGTCGATCAAGCGGGTTGATCGATTGAAAAATAAGTAGGGATCCATCCGAACTAAATTTTATTAATAAACTGAAGAAAAATTTGTTTTGAATAAGAATCACAAAACTGACGTGAATTGTCAAACCCCCCTTCTGTCATAACTTCCGGTTTTTCGCTTACTCCACCCGGCTCAACTCCCTCCACTCCACCGCACCCGCACCCAGCCGCTAATGAAATTGTTATACCTGCATCGCAACATATTCGTAGATTCCGACGTTGCATCTCGTCTGCTTGCCTATCTCCTCTCTCACCGGCTCACCCTCACTCTTCGCACTATCTATTGTCATTCGCCTCGTATTTTTTTCCCCTGCTTTCCATGTTTATAATCTTGCTCTCTCCTCACTTTTTTTACCTCTTTTAACCGGCCGCCCGGCATCAGACGAAAAATCACACGTACCCGTCTCCAATTTGGCTGCAATAGACAGCTATATGTATTTTCATTTGCAAATATCTCAAGATGCACTGAACCGATTTCAATAGAATTTTCGTAGGTTGGATCGAAATTTAGTCCTGTGTAACATAATTCGGCGAGTTTAAGTTTTTGGTTCGTACATGCTACTTTTCGAAGCGTTCTTAGTTGCGCAACTCCCTCCCCCTCGCTTGCTTTTGGAAGAGTAGTGAAGCTTGCGATCTGTGCTGCGTTGCTGTTTGTCCATTGACAATTAATTCTAAGCGCACGGTAGGAAGGCAACTTCGAGTGGCGGATCCAGAAAATTTTCCCTTTGGGGGGGGGGGGGGGCAGGTGCACGCCTGTGAAATTTTAAATTAGAATTGTCGGAGGAAGAAATGTGGGGGGGGCTATTTTTCAGTAGAAAAAATATAAAATTTGAGGCATTGGGGGATGGGGATATACAGCCCCCCCCACCTTGGATATGCCACTGTAGCCTATACAACACCCTGGAACTTGATCATTTTACAGATTTAAATGGGGCAGTTGCAAGGGTCTGAAATGTTGTGTTTTTTATAAAGAAAATGATAGCATTTGATGAGCTGAGAACAAATATGCCTTTTAAAGTCCATAGTCTCAGAGATGAGATTGTGCCCAAAAATACATGGTTTTAAATGGCGCCTAGCGACATTTTACATAGCGATTTTTAGCGATTTTTTACATTTTACATGTGTGTATCTCAAAAACTGGGACACCTACGAAAACTCAAAGGCACCATTGTTCTCAGCTCAAGTACCGTAATTTTCTTTATAAAAAACACAGCATTTCAGACCCTTGCCACTGCCCCATTTACTGAATGCGACGTTGCCACGTCGCGTCGCACGCTTGAGATCCGCTAAATGAGTTCCGAACTAACCAATCGCCCGAACTTGGCTATTAGGACTTACAATTAGGAGCAACGAGCAACAAATCAGAGGGTCCTCAGAGCTTCTTTTTTAAACATGGATGTACTGTCTGTTTTTCCATGCAATTTCTTCTTCTTCATTACCACTGAATAAACGTTTCATAAGCCCAAATTGCATTGAGCCAATAATTAATCAGACGCATCGTCTGAAGTCCCCCCCCCCCGCGGCGCGACGTTGTGTGTAATCCGGCAACGTTTCTTTTCGTCCTGTTAAAGAAAATTGCAGGCGAGTAAAAGATTAACAGTAGTCGCAATTGAATTCGATTTTTTTAATGTGTTATTAAATGGACCAAATACAACGTTGCCTGATTGATTCTCAAGGCTCACTCTGACAAAAGTGATAGGTCAAAAGCCGCACTTAATATATTGATGTAGAAGAGCCCTCTTGTGGTGATGGAGGGGGGCTATTACCTTTATAGGTAGCTTTACTTTAACTTACTTCGTAAGAGTTGAATCGCAATTTTAACGGGTAACATATTTAGGATGAACAGGAAGAATAAAGGGAAAGGAAAGGAAAATAATGAAAATAATGAATAACATTCCTTAATATGTTTTAGAAGCTCATCTAAAAGTTTTTTTTTTTTAAAGAGGGAGTGGGGGTCCGGGCCTTTCCCCCCTCCCAATGGAGGACATCGCAATAATTTCAATCAGCAGCCCCTATCTTTTGATACATCATTCGGAAGAGCATGAAATTCTAACCAGTTCTGTGCAATTCGGAGATCATTATCGTTTTTCGTTTCCGATGTAGGTATATCAAACGGTCAAATGTTCGCTTTTGACCCATTTTCAAAAAAATTATTACTCCTATTTAAAAAGTCAGCACTTTCAAAGCAAAACATTTAAAATACAGTAAAAAGCAAGTACTTTTTCAAAAAAAAATGCGGGATTGCCACTGAATTCATCAACCTTTGATTTTAGGGCTCCCGAACTTTTCCCTTTTGCATCTATCATTCGATCGTCGTCCATCGCAGTTTTTGAGGTAGCTTTCGCGTGTGAGGCAAACATTTTAAAAATGGGCATTAAAACCAAATGTTTACCACATCAAAACTTAATTTTTTTTCTCTGTAAGTAACTTATCACTATTCAGTTTTTAGACGTTACCTCCTGATTTTTTTTTTTTTTTTTTTTTTTTAATGGGGCTCTTGCAAACTTTTGCCGTAAGGAAATGAATAGTCCAATCTGATGTAAAAACCAGTGAAAGTCACGAAAATCACGCTAAGAAAGTCTACAAGTCAACAATAAACTCACGAAACTGCTCGAACGGCAAGATCGTAACGCGCGCGCTTCAAAGCAGGTACTTATCTTGGAAGATTCCTGTCTAGTTTGTCACTTTCTCCACAAAAACATAGATATATGTTTCAAATTAGATAGGAATCTCCCACTATACCTGCGTTGAGCCGCCATTTTGGGCGATTCTGAGAGTAAGTTTCGTGATGTTTCAGTGTACTCATCGTCATTATTACAGGCTTTTATGCAAGAATCAACTCTTCAATTCCTTGTAGCAAAAGTTTGCAAAGAGCCCCAGTCTGACTTTCTAAATAAGAGTTTTAATTTTTTGAGAATAGCCCGAGATAGAACGTTATAACCTTCGGATCTCGAAAATAAATTATAATAATAATAATAATAAATAAAAACGATTTCGATCTGAAGTTTGCGATGAATTGCTCAGTTTTTTGTTCCCTTTAGTAACGATGTTTCACGAGATAAGGGTCACTCGAAAATCTTAAGTTGTGGCTAACCCCGTCCTCCCCCCCCCCCCCCGTCTGAAAGATGCCCATGCACGAAAATCTTGGAAACTCCTAAAAATAGCTCTCATAAGGTATGAACATCCCCACATCAGGTGAACCAAGGTGGTAATAAAGGAGCTGTGCCTCCCCCCCCCCCCCCTTTGAATCAAAATTTTACGTAGTCTTTGAGGGGATTTTTGGAAAAGCTAGTGTTGGGCTTTCATTAAAAAAGTAGATGTTAGCCCTTTCTCCTTAAAGGCTTTAGAGCTCGTTTCAGAAGTGTAGGCGCACCTAGACCATAATCTTTGGCGAATTTTCAACTTTCATTCCTTCAAATCAGAACAAAACTTGCATCCGACTTTGAACCTTTGATTAATATGCGTTCCTCAATGAAAATCCAAAGCTAAAATTAATTTTCATTAACTTTCATTTCGTAATATGAGAAATAATATTGATGAAATCCGAAGATTATCGGTCAAAAGGTGCGCCTACACTTCTGAAACTATCTCTAGCCTCCGTAATACGGGGTGTTTTTTTATCTCCTCCCCCCCCCCCTCGGGTTTTATTTTCTTTGTTAATTGAGATGAAGAGTTGCGGTTTAGACCATTCTTCATCATTTTGGACGAATTTTTTTTTTTTTAAGTCAAAACTCCCCCAGCCCTCCTAGGGGGGCTCCCAGGGAGGCTATCTCAAAAATTTCAAATAACAACCTCTATATCTTGGGATACATTGCTTGAACGGACGTACAATTTTAAGACTTTTGGAGCAAACCGGAAGTTTATGTCGGTTTTTTTTTTATTTGATATGTCGAATTTCAAAGTTTGCTTTGGACTCATTTCGAAAAAATATTATTACTCCTTTTCAAAGAGTTGACATTAAAAAAAAACGAAGTGTTCCAAAATACTCATGCAAAACAAATGCTTTTCAGATAACGAAATGGTATTGACTTAATTTAGTCCAAAATCGGATTTAGAGCATCCTATAATTTTTAAAAATGTTGCCCCTGCAAGGGGCTGTCTAAAAAATTCCGTTGCGCGACCCTTATTGAATGATACATCGATCGGAAGGGCATACAAAATTGAGCATTTTTGCGCAATCCGGAGATCAATACAGTTTTTCTTATTCGAGATGGATGACGAATTTTGAAGATCGGTGAAAATTAAACTTTTAATATTCGCTATCTCGAATACGAAAAACGATACCGATCTCCAGATTGTGCCGAAGAGCTCAATTTTTATGCCCTTTATTTTTTATCGATGTATCATTCTATAAGGGTCGCATAATGGAATTTTTGAGATAGCCCCTTTCAGGAGCAATTTTTTTAAAAATTAATGGGGGGCTCTAAAATCGATTTTGGACTAAATTCGTGTCAAAACCATTTCATTATCTGATTAGTATTTCCTTTTTAGAGTATTTTGGACCCTGATCTTATTCAATTCCGACTCTTTAAATAGGAAAATGAGTTTTTCAAAATGGGTCCAAATCGAACTTTGAAATTCATTGCATAAAAAAGAAAAAAACGATATAAACTTCCGGTTTGTGCCTAAATTCTTAAAATTTTACATCCTTTCAAATAATGTTTCACAAGATAGGGGTTGCTATTTAGCCCCCCCCCCCCATAGGAAGGCTGGGGGAATTCGGACCCCATGAAAAGAAAATTCGTCCAAAATGATGGTCCGAACCGCAACTCTTTATCTCAATTAGCAAGAAAAAAAAAATAAAAAATCACTCGGTTTATTTCTAGATCCACACTGAGCATCTCTGTTTTTTTTTTTTGTTTTTGTTTTTGTTTTTTTTTTTTTTTTTTTTTTTTTTTTTTATCTGCAACGGTTCAAAAGTCACCAACGGGGGGGGGGGGGGGCTGTTGCGAAACACCGTGCATTGTGATGAATAATTACATCAATATTGATACGTAACAATTTTACTTATTTTGTAATCCCAAATTACAGACGAACGAGTTAAGAAAATATCAAAAAAAAGTTCATTGAAATCAGTTGAGTACATCTCAAGAGCCTTGTCGTAGACTTGCCTTTTTTAAGCGGTACGTGGTCAGTAAAAAAAAAAAAAAAAAAAATAATAAAAAAACAAAATAAATAGTAGTAATCTCGTCGAGGGAAGAACCGAGAAACAAGGGTAATTCATAGTAGGAAGATCGAGGAGAATCAATCAAGAGGCGAGGATGTGTGAGTGTGATTTTGAGAGTATCCATACGATAAATTGCAGCAGGCAAAGATGGGCAGTCAAATGGGTGAATAATTGAGTAGGAAATTGGCCGGCCGGTGGAGGTCCGTAAGCGATAGGTAATAATAAGATAAGGAAAAGAAGAAAGAAGACAGAAGACAGAGGAGTGCCGAAAAACAAAGACGGAGCACGTTGTGGTGGGCGAGGGGAAGTAACGCACGGCGCGTTCGTCAACTGAAGCATCGAGCGTAGAGAAGAAACCGAAACAACAAAGACGCACAATATCAACTCAAACAACAACAATGCATCCAAGCATTCCAAGCATAATCACGCTGATCAGAAAATGTACAAGTGTGGGGAAAAGATTAGTTCAAGTTAAAACTAAGAATTGATTAGTTGGAATTGAAACAAATTATTACATTAGTTCCATCCGCAGTCGAAAATAATTCGGCACGCAACTGATCGAGAGAAAATTAGTTGCGACTAACCCTTGGAACTAACAACTTATTTTTTCTCATCGCAAATTAGTCGATCGGCCGGCCCGAATTAGTTCGGCGAGAAAACTGAACTAATTTTTCAGTTGCCGGTTAGTTGACTAATATTTGACGATTTATTTTTCAATTAATTTTTAGTTGCCCGAAAAACTTATTTTCGTGCCCAAGTCTGGAGCAGAGATGGGATTTAAAATGATAATATGTGAATTATTCAAGTAGAACATTCGCTGAGTAGCATAAACGCGCTCGCCAGCAAGTATGCGGAACAGCTCTCTGGGATATTAAAACAAAAATGATAAAAAGAAAATTAGAAAAGAACAGATAGAGAGAGGAAGAGGGGTCGAGAGGGGGGGGTAACCTCATGTAGTGACTGCACGTTAGCAGCTACACCCTACACTTTTGCCCCCTCAAACCTCCCCCCCCACGTCTCCCCGCTTCATTTTGCTCGAGTGTTACTTTTTCCGCATGGACGCTTTTGCGGTGTTTGAAGCAGAATCGCGCAACACACACTCACGCGCCAACACGCCTTCTCTTATGTACGCTTTGACCATTTTTTATGCTCATATCAAATTTACAAAGTTTAATAACTGTTTAATTCCTGCCGCAGAGCGCAGTCACGCCGACACCTTTCAAATCCAGCCGCGCTGCTTTTTCGGCATCCCTTACTATATATACTCCGACAAATCACCGGTCATAAAAGAATGACAGATTTGGTTCGGACTCTTTGTCTCTCGGGGGCACATACAATTAACGCGTCAAATGACCTGTATTTTACAAGTTGTTTTTTCCCCTTTTTTTTCTTTTTTCCACTCCGCGCTATACCGATCAAAAAACCGCCGTTGGTACTAACACTTTTGAAACCAATCGCTCTCACGTTAATTGTTTTTTGATGGGGACTTCCGTTTAATCGGTTTCCCATTCACGCGTGCATGACAATAATCGAAATGACCTTAAAAAAGAAAAATAGGTCACCGGTCAGAGGAACGCGTGTTTTCTCCATCAGCGATACGTTGACGCGTAAACTGTTTAAAAATAAAATTTCGATTGGAGCGTAAGCTTTTGCATTTACTAACAATAATGAATATGCAAATAGAAGTGTGTTACTTTGTGCTGAGGCTTCGAGGTTAATTCATGAAAGCTAATGTTATTAAGCGTCTGAGAATGTATGCCTTAAACAACCTGAGTTTTATCTGTGTTCCTCGCGAATCCTTGCACTCTCGCGCAGACTTTCTTCTTCGATTGTCCACGCTTTATGGGATCCATTCAATTGAATTTAACCCAGCAAAATGGAAGAATCCTGTAATGAATTGGATAGATGTTTGATACATGCAGGGTGACTTTTATCAATATGTCACAAGCTTTCGAGCCACTTGTACTTACATAAATAATATTTGTTTTGGCGGTCAAACTTTGAGAAAATTCAGCAGAAACTAATGTAGATAATTTTTTTTCGTGTTAAAACGATTTCACTCAATTTGTGAGCAAACTCTCCTGGAGGCTGATCTAATTCTCCGATTCTCCTACAACTATACTGATTCAGATTTAGATAAATTTCGGGTGAATGAACGAAAAAAACATGGCATCCCTGCAGGGATTATACCATGGTATAATTAAAAGACGTATCGGCCGAAAAAAATCGACAACAGGACTGCGAGTTTGATCGTAACAAAAAGTTTTCTTATGCAATTTTAAATCATACTTGAATTTACAACTAAGTAATCAGCAAAATCAGATAATTCTGCCGAAAGTTTTATTACTTGAGCCAAATTTTGTGCTGTTTTCAATATTTCGGAGGAGATTTAATTGAAACCATTTCCTATGACAAATCAAAGAGGGAAAAACTGAAGAAATATTCGGATCTATCACTTTTAATATTCACTGGCGGATCCAGGAAATTGTCCTTCTCTCTCTCAGGCCTTTTGAATGCATGTGTTAGAAAAGGATAGAAGATGGGGCGAAAATCACGTGACAACCCCCGATCTGTCCTTTTCTAACACACACGTTCTAATGGGAGAAGAGGTAGAAAGGTAGATTTCTAGCTCCCTCTGTGATAATAAACGGTTTTAGAGAGGAGCGGGAAATTCAAAATCCACCAATCTGATGCCCGGCAAAAAATGAATCGCCCGGTTTGGTCCTAAAAACGTCCAAGACATTTTTAGGACCGAATTGGGGAATTCATTTTTTGCCAGGTGTCGGTTTCACGTATTTAAAGAAATTATCTAAGCCAATCGGATTCTTGGATTTTAAATTTCCCGCTCATCACTGAAACAGTCTATATTATACGATCGGGAACAGATCAGGAAGGGGTAGTGTACGGTGGTCGTTCGTAGTGACCAGTGGGTGGTAAGGGTTAGGGGTTGAGAGGGGGAGGAGGCGCACCGGGTGGGATGCGTTGCCGGTAAATTTTCAAAAACACCGCATCGACTGGCCGGCCCGTGCTCTTCCCGCGTCCACCGGCCGAGCTGGAGACTGACAGACGCCACGTCGATAATTTATACGAAGGAGAACTCGACGTGAACAAAAGAGGTCCTATTGTCTTCTCCTTCTCTCGTCCTCTCGATGGTGATCGAAGGACGAACACCTTTCGACACGATCGGATTGGATTAGTCGATCAAGACAATACAGAACATCCCCCTCTCATTGTATCCTAACCCCTCCTCCCTCCATCTCTCCATTGAACTTACACTCGCATTACACTCTCGGTTGTAGACTTCGCCGTTCGGAGCTTTTGTACAGACGTGTACTGATTGTGAGGAATCGACTGTATCCATGGTGTTGCGCCTGAGGCGAACTCACCGCTCACCGAGGTTTGAATTGTGTGCGTGTCAGGTCAGACAGGTCACCCCTAAAGTGAGCATCCAAAGGTTTCAAAGTCCTGTCAAACTGTTCTAGCAGCCCTTATGAGAGTTCTTTGCTTTTTCTGAATTCCTCTTAACTCATTGATTTTCATTTTTAAAATTAGTCTCTGGCAGAATTCAGTGGCGTAGCGTGAAATTTGGCAACGTTGTAATGTATCCATTAAAACCCATGTAAAATATCGAATGCGAAGGTTCTCACCGAACACCCAATCGTTCGATCTTTTTAATGGATTTAAATGGACTCATTACAATGATGCCAAATTGCACGCTATGCCACTGGCAGTTACCAAACCAAACTATTTTTGGACCAGCTAAAATTGGAGAAACAAGTTTTGATCAGCTATACGAGTCCTATATCAAACACCTATTTAGACCAGTGTGATCTACTCACGACATTTTGGAGAGTTGCAGCCTGAAGGTTCTACCGGGCCAAACTTGCTAGGGGGGACGATGCCTTTCAGTTGATTTACCTTTAACTGTCAACTATCTAGATGATTCCGGAGAGTCGATTAGTTCCATCATGCACCCAACGTGCCGCGCTGCTCAAAAGGTCAGCCTGCAGTTGGTGGCTCAAATTGACGAATTAACACTAAAAGTACAAATTTGAGGAACGTTAGCACCTGTGAGCATACTTCAGATACCTGAAAGTTTCAGTGTGAGGCAGATAGACATATTATTCCTTGCACTCACTAAGCTTATGGCGAAATGAATTTCGTAATTTACGGCTTTAATTCTCAATTCTTTTTGCTCGTTTTGGACTCACAAAAAAACACATACAAAAAAAATATCGTAGGTGCTGCGTGCTAACGTTCTTGGATTACGCTTTTTCTCTTTGTTTGCAATATAAAATGCCAAAAGCACGACTTTTCTCATAAGCGACTAGTAGCGTAATCCATCGGATTGAAATCTGGAAAAGTTTCGCCAGGATTAACCGGAACTCGGCCGCAGAAATGGATTTTCGCGAATGTCGCCGAAGGCTTTATAGAAGCTTCAAGGACGAAGGGAGACCTTCGTATTTCTTCTCTATAGTACACTGCAGTACTCGGAGTTGGAAACATTCTCGCCATGACACCGCACCGCGTCCGCGCCATCAAGCGCAGAAAATGTCGAGTTTTGTGCGGAGGGTGGAGGGCAGCTTATCTAGAACTCAGATCAAATTCAGGGGGCGAGCACCAGCACCGCAGCTCAGATTAGGGGAGGGAGACAGCCAGGCTGAAATCGGCCGCGAATACTCTGTTTTTCTTCTTCTTTTTCTTCTTCTTTCCTTTATCTCTCATGTATTTTTGTCTCAATTTCTTATATTTCTCCTCCATTTTTCGTTTTTTTTTTTCTCTCTCTCTTATTTCATTAATTATTCATGGGAACGTACACAAAGTCGCGAGTGGCGGTGTGGATGACGGAGGGGGGGGGGGGGGGTCGAAGCGTATAAATTTTGAAATTCATTTTATCTCGCGGTGGCTTAAAAGGTCCGCCCATCCATCCACTACGGGGGAGGGGGGGTGGTAGTGGTGGTAGTTGTAAAATGTGGGGCGGGGGGAGGGGGGGTTGTCTCTTTTCCTCAGTACAAGCCGTGGCTCCGCATGGTCCGCGATGGTGGGTGAGTTAGGGGGAGTAGGGGGCGGGGGGGGGAGGCTCCGCCACTCAGGCCCTGGCTCCGACCAGAGAGAGAACCACGAGGAAGAGGCCAGCGAAAGAAGTCAAGTCTCGGAGTCGGACTCGAGGACTGATATGGAAAAATTGTGATCCACATTCTTGGCGTGGAGGTTCCAAGATCGAATCTCCTTCTCTCATGCTCGTACGTTAATTACTGCCGATCTGACTTGCGCAAGGGAGGCTCAAGGGGGGCTGGCAAAGGGGTGGAGGGGGGTTAAAGGGGGGGCGCGGATCCATTAGGCATTAGCCTTGCCGATCCGCGACGAGAGTCGAAGTCTAACTTCTCTCAAGATACATTCTGCCTACTTTTTTTTCTTCTTCTTCTTCGTCTTCTTCTTCTTATTTTTTTCTTTTCTTTTAAACTTCCAAAGGAGCACCCGCTCCATGTCGGTCGGGTCGGAACGGTCGCCGTATCGCGTACAAGCCGTCGTCGTATATACGTTGTCTATGGACACGCCCCCTTCCTTCTTGAGAGCATGCAACAACTTTTTAGAACCGAAGCTGCTGCATCGCACATCGATACGATAACCAACACATGCAAGCGCGTGCAGTGTGCACGGAACCTACAGTACACGTTCACGCACACACACACACACACACACACACACGCTCAGAGACGTGAACTAACACGCATCGAGTCGATTTCACGTGTACCCGGGCATGCCCATAAATAAAAAAATAATATATTTTACAAATGGCTCTGGCGACTCGAAACAAATAACTCAAAACTTTCTAGAAGCTGGTGGGGGTTGGGGGGAAGGAGGCGGAGGAGGGGTAAAAGAATTGAACGCAAAAAAAAATTAAACCGTCGATGCGCGATCCCTCGATTTTGAGCGTTTGGCGTTACGTTGTGTTACGTTAAGTCGAAGCGTCATTGTGTGTTGGTTCGCTAACAAGCAGTGCTTTGGTCGAGTTGAGTCATCAGCAGATACGAATACTTAAAAAAAAAAAAAATCAAGTTCTCGTTCGCCGATGAAAACGCGAATGGAGAAGCAAAAACGTATAATTATCTAATACAGACCTATATGAGCGCACGTTTTTCACTTAATCACCTGAGACGCACTTGCGAGGATCGCTCATGTTGGATATGTATCTAAAACGCGCTAAAAACTATGCGTTGTCTTAGTCAGTACACCTCTCAAGCTGCAACCTACATCATCATTCAAAATTTTACTCAGAGGCTGCCCGTAAAATCCTGCGAACCATTCACCTCGGCTTCACCTGATATACGATTTTCGGTGTGAACGGGGCTCTTGCAAAGTTTTGCTATAAGCAAATAAATAGTCCGTTCTGATGTAAAGACCAGCGGTGATCACGAATATAACACTAAGAAAGTCTAAAATTTGCAGTAATAAACTCACATAACTGCTTTAACGGCAAGTTTGTCATGGCGGTTCAACGCAGGTATCATGGAAGATTCCTGTCTATTATGTCCCTTGCACTTCGAAAACACAGAGATATGTATCAACTTAGATATAGGAATCTGCCATGATACCTGCGTCACTCCGCCATTAAGCCCGATTCTGAGAGTGAATTTCGTGATTTTTTAGTGTATACTCATCTTCATTTTTACGCAGGTGTCTATACAAGAATCAACTCTTCAATTACCTATAGCAAAAGTTTGCAAGAGCTCCATTGTTGTTTGCCTTAGCTACTTCGAATACTTTGAAAGACTTGCAAGAAATGTGGAAAAAATATCGAAGAAAAGATTCAATCCATTTCGATATATTTCACAGCTCTTTGATTAAAAGACTGGTAAAATTTACCATCTGCATAGCTGATTTTGGAGTCTGCTATCAAGTGTGATAAATGCAACGAACCTCGTGGTAAATTAAGATAACCTGTTGGTACATTTCCACACAATGCAGCACAATGCAATGCAATGGACCACAAGGTCCATTGCATTTACCATAAGATGGTAAAATTTACCATACTTGATAGGAAACTCCAAAATCAGCTATGCAGATGGTAAATTCTACCAGCCTTTTTTCCGTGCATAACTCATCTAGCGAGAAAATTATCCACAGTAATTTCTTTTTTAAACACGTGGAAATTTTCAATTTTGAAAAATTGTTTTGATTTTGGACTATGATTTATATCGGTCATGTCTTTTTGGATAAAAGCAAGAAAGGAAACATTAAAAAGCTGGCGCCATTTTCCTTCAAAGAAGACACGGAGGCCTCATTGGGTTAAGAGCAAAGTTTTATTGGATGATGGTTTTATAATGAAGTGAAATTTGTTAAATTGCTATTTGATCAATATTTAGCCTTCTTACAGTTGAAGGGAATATTATTATGTCTTGACCTATACATGCATACACCCATATTTTGATTAAACAATTTAAACGTGCAATTATATGTATTTAAGACACAAAAAACAAACAGCGGTGATGTAGGTATAATATTTCGGCTATCCGATGTTGTATCCAGTCCTCACACAGTTTTTGCATCTTCTTTTAAGGGAAGTAAAGAGGCGGGCTCTTCATCCTTCAGGCAAAACACAGAAACAAATAATTATACCAAATGTGTAAGTATAAATTAAGACAGTTAAGGCACATTAACTGAGTTGTTAAAGAGGCTTCGAAATATCTTGAAAAATATAATACTTACGTGATACGTACAACCATAACGTATGTAGATCAATGAAGTGTTTTGCTCCACCATTCAGTAATAATCAGCAGCACACTTGGAAACAGTGAGAAGGGTGTGGATGCGGACTGCTGCCTCAAAGTATATATATTCTCTCTGCCCTATCATTAGCCCACTAAACGGTTAGTTCTGGTCCAGCCCTCCGAATCTCTGCGAGAGGAATGGATTGTTTTTTAACAGCCTTTCATTATTTCTTTTACCTCGCGGTCGGTAGGTTTTCTTCACCTTCTCTCGAAGCTAGAGTTGTTGAATGGTGATATTCATTGCGAGGGTTTTAAAATCTGTTTAATTGCTGTTATTGCTCGATCGGAAGACGAGTCAGAAAATTGCCAAGGATCGCTCTAAATCTTCCAAAAATCAAGCTACTCGTATTTTTTTTTGTTTTTTTTGTTTTTTTTTGTTTTGTTTTTTTTTTTTTTTTTTTTTGAGTTTGTTGCCATATTTTGGCAATTATGGTATTTTTTTTCACATTTAAAAATAGAATGAATGCAAAGTGTTCTTCAGAGTTAGGTTAGTTGATGAATATAAGGTGATTTTCCAGCCTTTAGTTCCGATTTCTGCCACCAGAGCGCTACCATTCGATTAATGTAAAATTACAGGCCGAAAGTAATTTATATTTGAGACAACGGAGTGTCAGTTTACTAGATAATCATCTGAAGAATGTCTCCGCAAAATATCTCGTCAATAATTTCAAAAATAAGGCTGGAAGTACCAATAAATGATTTATCGCATTTCGATACAGGAATCGATTTGCGATATTTCATTTTTTGGTACTTTTCAGCCATTATTTTTGAAGTTATTGACGAGATATTTTGAATAGACGTTAGTAAACTGACTCTCCGTTGTCTCAAATATAAATTACTTTCGGCCTGTACTTTGACATTAATCGGACGGTAGCGCTCTGGTGGCAGAAATCGGCACTAAACAATAAGAATCACCTTCAGCATTGCTGGTGGCCTACTTCAGCCAAAATTTAAGGCACTGACTCATATTTTTTTAATTCGCCGACTGTAACACATTTGCACTTGAGCTCTGTAGACTCTGTATCTGAAAGATGAGCGCACGGTTGGTCGGTGACGGATGTCACACTAAAGTTTTGCTCTGAGAACAGTAGTGGAAGGGGAGAGAGGACTAAAAAACAAATTTAAAAACAGGATAGAAAATACCAGGCAAGGATATCAGGGACGCCAGGAAGGAACGGCAGGGACAACCCAACGGCGCTTGCTATATTGTAGGTATAAGCGCATAGAGGAATAATATGAAGTTGGGCAATGGAGCGCGACGGTGAAATGGGGTTTGACGTCGTCGTCGCCACTTTAGATGCGACACTCAATGGTGTCAGAAATGGGGTTTCTCTGACTTTCAAAATAGAAATCAGAATCATTCGTTTCACGGTATACATGCACTGGAAAAATGATCCCCACTTTGTATCATTTTAATCATATTATCAACAGCGTATTATGTCGATCAATGAAATTCTACAAATAGATATATAACCTGAAAATTTTGGTGTTATTGATAAATAATACAAGACATAGGTTGGGAAAAGTATGTAAAAATTAAAGAACTAGCTGAGTACAGGAAGCAGTGGAGAAGTGCGACAAACCTGGTCCATAAACTTACAACTAAAAAAAAAAAAAAAAAAAAAAAAAAAAAAAAAAAAAAAAAGAAGAAGAAAGAACAAAAACTAAAAACTATCAGAATGTAGTTATAGAACTAGAATTTCCTTAAAACTGTCAAAAATAATGGTACTAACACCAGCATCAGAATTTTTCTAAGTTGAAGAATCGTAGGGCTTTTAGTAACCTTTTTTTTCCAGTGTAAGTAATAAGAAACTCAAAGAAAAAAGAACGTTTGTAATTGAGAGTGTGTGCACCAAGTTATCGAGATTAGCTGAAATATTTTAGAAAAACCACAGAAAAATCTACCAGGAATGGCTCGATTCTCGATTTTCTTTAATTTGAACCATGTATAGAAATATCGATTGTATTGAATTTTATAATTGAGTCAGCACGTAAGACTCAATTCTTTCCCATGGGTTTTTATGGATAAATTGACTGATTTTCATACATTCACGAGTAGCGACTGCAATCATAACATCCTCAAATTTAGGAATTTTAGTTGACTATGATTCTCCCATTTTGTTTGAGACTTAAATTTTGAAAAAAGCCATTTTAAACTTGAGAACGTACCGTTAACAAAGACTTTCTTGGACCCGAAAAATAATAACTGGTAGAATTTATCAACTGCATTGCTGATTTTGGAGTCATATATCAAGTATGGTAAATTTCACTAAATGATGGTAAAATGTACCCAACAAGTTCACTTAATTTACCATTATGTACATTGTATTCACTATCTACTTGAAAGCTGACTCCAAAACCAGCGCAGATGGTAGATTCTACCGCAGTCTTTTTTTTCACATGAAGGACCTCACACAATTTTCTTTTAGAGAATGAACCAGAAAGTTTCCCATTGTGCTCTGACACGCCCTCCCGCCTTCGCCACGTTCGGTGGCGCTCCCGAACGGTGGGACTGGCGTCGGGTCGCGTCGTGAACTCGTGACGTCGTGACGTCGCGACGTCGCGCGCGACTGAAAAGCGCGAGGAATCCAACGCAACGTGAACGCGAACGCGACGCTCTGGCTCTGTCGTCGTCTTGACAGTGACAAGCGTCGACTGTTGATTGCGAATGACAGTGCGCGCCGCTCTACACCGCCCCGCTCCGCCCCTCCCTCCCCACCCCGCCCCACCCCTCGCTCCCCTCAACCTTCAGAACCCTCACGTCGCGTTGCCCCCCTCACAATGTTCCCGTAGGAGAGGCACAGGATGGTCGCCTTCCCCCAATCCCTCCCTTACCCCGCCTGGAGTCTACGCCCGGATATGAAAATTTCGTTATGCTCCGAGTGGCTGCAAAATATCGCTGACGGGCCTCCAGACCTCGCGACGAAGCGCCGGCGCTTCGAAGACCCCCCCCCCCCCACTCCCCTTCCTTTTCCTACCTACGCCTCCAGCCTACCTCTGCTACCCCCTGCCGAACGTCAGAGAGTTAATTTTCATGTCAGGTGAACATGTCAGCCACCCGGTTTCCCCTGTGTTGTGTTTTTCCCTACCCCTCTTCCGCCCATGTATATACGTGCACTCTCTGTATATATTTTCCTGACCTTTTTCTCGTTTCGAGGGAAAACAAAAACATGCGCTAAAAAAGGTAAAAATAAAATCGATAGTATATGAGAGACGAATAGATTTTGATTTGGTGATGACATTACGATCGGGTTTCGACGTTACGTATACTTCCTTGAACGAAACGTTGGTTGTGGGTTGAAAGTCATCAAAGCGTAATCAATTTCCCTGATGAAAAAAAAAAAACAGCAGTCGTTATATAGTAAGAAAACCCTAGCTGCAGGTGGAAAGTGATTCTCAAAAATGAAAAGCAGCATTGGATTTGTATCATTAAGCATTTTATTTTAATCAAAACTGAACCTTAACTTTTGACATAGTTGTTTTGTTTATATTGTTCAGACTCGTAGAACTGTACAACATTTGTCAAAGTAATTTAGTAATTCTTGCACGCAGAGAGAGAAAGAGAGAGAGAGAGAGAGAGAGGAGAGAGAGAGAGGAGAGAGAGAGAGAGAGAGAGAGAGAGAGAGAGAGAGAGAGAGAGAGAGAGAGAGAGGGGGCAAATTCCTGTCTCCGTCCATGATCCTACTACTTGTCAGAAACACTTGTGAAAGTGAACTTCCACGTTTCATAAAACGGAGTCATGCTTGCGAAGACAGGTGACTTGGTAAATGCATTCACCTTTTAGAATGAGTAAAAAAAAAGGTACACAAAAAGCGTCCCCGTCACAAAAGATGTGCATCCAAGCGATGAGGCCACGGTCCGAGTTTACGTCACCACGGCTGGCGGAGTCTCGCAACTCGCAATCGTAAACAAACCTATGCCGAAGGGATAGATGGTGGGGATGCAGGGTGCGCGGGGAATGGGTCATGGGAAATTTCGGGTGTAGGACCACAAACGCGACACGCACCACGCGAACCTGATAGAGGGCGCTTAAATCGGTGAAAGAGACGACGATGGCGCGACGCAGTGTGGCGTCGGCGCTTTCACAAAAGAGAAGCACTGCGGATCCAGGAATCTATCCTTCTCTCTTTTCTCCCATTAAAACGCGTATGATAGAAAAGGACAGATTAGGGGCAGTCATGTGACTTTCGCCCCCTCTTTCTATCCTTTGCTAACACATGCATTCTAATGGGAGAAGAGAGAGAAGGACAATAACTTGGATCCGCTAGTGATAGAAGAACACAAATGGAGGAGGAGAAATCACTTGACTTCATCTGTTAGCCAAGTGTATTGAAAAACCATTTATCAACCCTTGAGCCCAGATAGCGGGGGCGGCTTCGGCTATTCTCTTTGCACACACGATAGCCACCCCTTCACCCCCTTACCCCCACTAAACCCTCCACAAGAGCCCCACCGCGCACCGGTGTCTTCTCTATTCTACGATATCGCGTTTTTTTTTTCTCCTTTTTATAGCCGTTTTTGCACTAATTCGCAGGCTCCTCGGAGACTGGGTCTCTGGTCTCTCGGCCTCGCACCCTCAGCTCCCTTGCCTGCTGACCCGTCCCGTCCGTCTGTCCTGGGCTTGAGCTACGGGGAGTCTTTTATTAATTGTTCGCAACAAAACCTCGCTGACACGTTGAAACTATTTGTAACACCACGATCGCCCCTTCCTGGACTGTAGGTCGTGGCTGGATCGACGCGCAGTGGACAAAATGATTGGGTTTATCAGATATCGGAATTGATGAAGAGAGGGAGACGCTTTCCAAAAGAATTGATTACACAACATCCAGTGAGCTTTTCTGAAAAGATTTACCTTCAGGTGCGGATTCAAAAGGGGAACTGAGGGGGCTGTAGAGTGTAGCCCCCCCCCCCATGAGTCAAATTTTTACATTGCCTGCATAGGAACTATCGAGGAAATTTTGAGCATTTTTTAGAAAAATTGGGTTTTAGACCCCTCCCGCCCTCCCTTTAGGACCTTAGATCTACCACTGTTTACCTTGCTGTCACATCAGAATTTCTTTTGAAGAACACACCTGATTTTTATGTCCCTGCTCTGTCCTCAAATCAACCACTCTAGGATGTCTCATTTAAAAAAAAAAAAAATTATCAACCCTCCCCTAAAAAGTTGTAGAATACGGCCTACCTAACAAACAAATATCCGGGAATTTGGACAATTTTCATGAATTTTTAGTGCTGTTAAGATCCAATTGATGTTATTCGTTGAAAACCCTACGGGCCCACGGTCGACAACTCATTGATAATTTTCTTATTGTGATGGTAAATTATAAGCATGAAAGAATGGCTCAAAATCTTTGAAAAATTGACTAAAAGGACTCTTATAAGAGTACTTTAAAGTCCATTGCCCCATTTTGAATTTGAAATAAAATTTTAGGGGTCGTTTCAACCCCATAAACATGCCAAAAACGCTATGTTGACATTTTTCTCCTTCTTCGGCTGATTCTTAATCATCGGTAAAAAAGTAAAAAAATGTGTGTAAACGAATGAAAAATTTGAAAAAAAGGGAACCTCCGGTCCATCTTTCCAGCTATTCAATAATCCGGAGCCATTTCTTAATGTGGTTGCTTTAAGAAGAGGTTGTGTACTTTCTATAATGCCAAAAGTTGATATAATGGTGACCGATGACCCCGTAGTTACACCCATGTTGCACGGTGGTGATGTCGGTCCAATAAAATTATTGGCGGTGTGTACCAAACGGTTCCATGTGCAATAATAAAGCTCTCCATAGATTTTTTTCGCAGCTTTCCATATATTTTCCGTAAAAAAAGAAAGCTAATTAAATAATGTTATTAGGATTGTTAGATTTTGGGTCAGAAAGTCCAGCTTCAATGCTTCAATTATTTGTAAGTATTGCAAGTGGCTTACTTGAACCCTTTTTAGGAGTCAACTTTTTAATCACCTGACTGTAAATAACGTCAAAACGACGGAAATGAAGATTAGACATTGATACGTTGGAAATAAATTATTGTTCGAAAATCGTGAGACTTTACCGACTGTGTGACGCGGGGGTGAATGTTTTATCGGACAGACAACGGGTCTTTTTTCACTAGAATGGGATTAGGACTCTGGAGTCCAATATCGTCGGCACAAGAACAATACAATGACGACTACAATCAAATTTATTGCGTTTCTCTCTTTTTTTTTAGCCAGTCAATAGCGAACTATAGACTGTTGTTGTTTTTTTTTCGCGTATATTTTCTGCAGACACACTCATTATTTATCAGATCTGAGAAACCGCTCCAGACTTTTTTCACCCCAGTTTTTTCCCCCTTACGATTTAAAGCATGCAATGTATCAGAGCTGATCATCCAAACCGTAACAGTAGCCTTTATTCCGCTTTCTTTCCAGTGACGGGTGTGAAAAATCAGGAGTCTAGCCTTCTTTCCTAATCTCAACGAATATACATTTGATTAAGAGATCGATTCACGGTTTTAAGCTTTCGATCATTTTTTTAAACCGTATGTGAAACAATGCGTCGAGGGTAGGACTATGAGGATGCGGAGTTTTTGACATTTTTTGAATAATGAACATTTTCATTTTTTTTTTTTTTTTTTTCCCATTTTTTTGAGAGAACTATTCCACGCCAAGATTCTCGACCTCGGTTGGATCGAGGGTAGACTTTAAATTAAAGGCACCTCTCCTTCACTTTTTATGTATACCTACCGTCTGGTCTAGTCCACCTGGCAACGTCACGGTTTCTTTGTATCATTTGAACCGATGAGAACTAACAGTCATCCCTTTTTTGTTATGGACTTCACCCTTTCACTGGATGTACTAGAAAATAAAACCATTTAGTTTGTTTCAAAACACAAGTTTTCAGCGGTGGTGTATCGAGCACTTTGTAGAGGGTTTAAGTCTTTCCATTTAAACCTATGGAAAAGCTCAAATTCAATGGTGTTTATTGAGCAAGACCTTGATATTTTATCATATTATATTTACCCTAATAGCGTACCATGGGTGGTTATAGACGTTTGCCTTTCTCTGTCTTCGGTTATTCGAATGTAAAATATGTTAGAAAAGGATAGCAGCTAAATGGGGCCATCACGTGACTTTAGCCCCTATCTCCGTCCTTTTCTAAAGCACGCGATCTAACGAGGATGAGAAAGAGACAAAAAAGATCCGATATTCACGTTAACATCACAAACTCGTCTTCAAAGCGTCACGTGCTTTCCCTGATTGTACGCTGCACCGATTAAGTCAATGCAGAATGTCTGGTACTATCAATTGCGTTAAATATATATTTCAGTAAAATATATATTTACGTAATATTTTATATATTAATATATTTTATATATTTAATAATATTTCAATCGTAAAGCCTATCGTATATGTAAAAACCAGGGGGATGCCAAACTCTCAAACTAGATCGGATAACGTACAATAAACGGGGCCACTGGCGGATCCAGTGGATTGTCTTTCTCTCTCTCTGTCCATTTAAACGCGTGAGTTAGAAAAGGATGGAAGAGGGGGCAAAAGTCACGTGACTGCCCCGTATCTGTCTTTTTCTAACACACGCGATCAAATGACCATAGAAAGAGAAGGAAAAATTATTGGATCCGCTAGTGTACGGAGCCATTTTGAATTTCTGTATTTACGCAATTTCATTGCAAATTTTTGAATGATAAGAACGCTCTTGAAAGAAATAGGCCCTGTCCTGAGTATGTCTATAGCAAAACTGAAAACCTTAAGTTGCTCTCATATTTTATCAGCTTGAAATATAAATAAAAGTGCGGGGGATTCTACCTTATTTTTTTCGAAATTTCATCCATGCTTGTATAATTTATCCGCGCTCTCTCTCTTCGTCTCTCTCTCTCTCTCTCTCTCTCTCTCTCTCTCTCTCTCTCTCTCATCTCTCTCCTTTCTCTCTCCCTCTCTTCCTCTCTCCATCTATCCATCTCTCCATCTTTTCCTCTCCCTCTCTCTCTCCCTCTCTCTCTTTCTCTCTCATCTCTCTCATTCTTCTGTCTCCTCTTTCCTCTCTCCCTCTCTTCCTCTATTCCTCTCTTCCTCTCTTCCACTCTCGTTCTCTCCCTCTCTCCTTCTCTCCCTCTCTCCCACTATCTTTCTCTGTTTTCCTCTCTTCCTACGTCTGACAAGCAAGCATCCACTTCCCCCACCCATCCTTATGCTTATTCTCCCATCACAACCCCTGTAGATGCTTCGCGGACGTAAACTCAAGACCGCATCCCTTCCTCCTTGCCCCGCCGCGCCACACCCCGCCACGGCCGGCTCATCACCGCTAGCCGTAAATCATAAAGCAGCTAGTTTGAGGAAAACAGAGGACGAAGAACACAGACAGAATAGAGGGGAACGGGAAAGGGAGGGTGATGAAGATGGGGGAGGTGGGAATGAAGGTATAAATACATCAAATACACGTCACTCCGTTTCACAACTTTCATAAATTTTGACGCGGGCATCTATGGCGCGGAACGACGACGTAAATACCATGAGAGTTTTTCCTTGTCCGCGAAGCGATCCCCCGAAGAACCTTCGGCGTCGAGCTGAGAGGGGTTTCGTCGAGTTCAAAACTATCGTGGTCACGATTAATGACCTTTTGCATGAGAGCAGTCCAATTCATACAATCTTCTAGTAAAGAGCGCGGGAGATTCAAATGGACCAATTGAATGCGGGTATTTGCGAGCGGATGATTTAAATTTGAGAATGTCGTTGAAAATATCAGGAGCGCTCAGCAACGTCGCGGTTTCATCAGGATTTCCTCGAAAGACCACACTTCTTGATGTGGTTGGCCATTTTTTACGAGGCAGCCAGTTTTTGATCTCAATCAGATGCGTGTTCGATGATTAAGCGTGCGATAAAAAAAAAAAAAAAAAATACTCCCCTCATTTATTTAACTTTCAGTGTCTTTGTAAAATACAAGTACTGCTTGATGTGACAATGTCATGGGTCGATGTTATGCCAAAAAGCTGTTTTACGATCATGTCCGACCGATGAAATCGCGCGGTCGATGAAAGTTGGGATGAATCAATGCGTTCTCTATATAGACCCATAGAAAATAATCTATCCTTATAAGGCACCATCGGCCCTCCAAATAATCGATTCTTTTGCTTAGGTTTAAATGAGTGAAAATCCATCATTATCGATGGTTTGAGAGCCAGCATTGCCGTGTTTTAAATAGTTAAGGAAAAAACCCGAAAATTATTCAATTATTATCAATGTAAAATGTATGTCTTTTACCCTTGACACTTGAGGTTAAACATAGAAAAACAAGAAGCAGATCGCCTTTTGCTTACGCCGATCGTTTTTAATTGATAATTCATACTTATTATTGATTTTTTTCTTATTTATGTTTCAGGTCTGGTTTCAAAACAAAAGGAGTAAAGAGAGACGACTGAAACAGCTGACCGTCATGGGTCGAGGACCTTTCTATTCTGGATCCCGAAGGTTGAAAGGTTTCCCAATGCCTTTGGGTTCGGGAGGATTGGGCGAGGATGGTCCGCCAGGTTTCTCTTATTTCGCGGGAGATGGGAAGTTCGATTTCGGTGGATACGGTGGACCCGGATTCCATCCAGATTTCTTCCCAGGTCACCCTCACGGACCTCCAGGAAACCCACCCCTACCTTTTAGTCCTCAAGGTAAGACCAATTTTTTCATATTTTCATATTTAGTTCTCTATCGTTTTTTTTTTTTTTTTTTTTTTTTTTAAAGGGGGTATACCACCCAAATTAAAAAAAAATCGTTCCTGATGACTTAGAGCCCTCAATTTTTTTTGGTAACACATACTGATGTAAATTAGAGATCCTGAAATTTGTGTGAAGCTGGTTGCATACCTGCCCCTTAAAAAAAAAATATTTCCTGGAAAAAACGTTGACAACTTTCAAACAGCTTTTTTAGAGTTAGAATTGCTCAATCACCTTGGTCTTGGTCTCAAATGAAAGGTATCAGTGTCCTCTAGGGTCTCTTGAATGGACTGTTTTTTTTTTGTCGAGAGGAAGTATTTTTTTCTTAATGTTTCTTCGATGTGACATTTTTTCATTTTTTTTTTTTTTTTTTTTTAAACATTAATAGATATTTGAGATGTTAGGTTGAGGGCAAATCCATACAACAGTACCTAGAGCATGAAATTCTGCACATTTTAAAAAAAACACTGAAGTCTCTAGCTATCATAGTACTCGAGAAAAGCTGTTTTGAAGTTGAAAAAACAAGCGAAAAATTGATTTGAAAAATCCGAACTTTTTTCCAAAAAATTTTCCAATTTTCTCAATTTCGCAATGTTGACTCATAAACTTTAAAATTAATTTAAAAATACTTTCCGACCTCCTAAAAATTAAAAAAAAATATCCTCGTATTCCCTGAATTGTCCTCTACAAAATTGGTGGGGGGAAAAAAATAAAAAAATCGAAAAATTAGGGTGGTATACCCCCTTTTAATACGAATTATTATTTCTCTGTGAAATAAAGATACTAAACAACGATATAGGTATCACGAAATGTTATTGAAAAGTAGATACAGTTGGATCGTAAAAGACACGGTCTTGATATCAAAACATTACCATCGCAGTACTTTCTTTTAAAGGAACTGATTAAAGAAAAGTAAACAATCCTTTGTGAGCTTCGAGAGCTTTAGGTATACGCTTATTTTTGAACTTTGAAAGTTGCAAAGGAGCTAACTTTTATCGCTTTTCAAGACACTTCAAACTGGACAGTAAAATCATGCCAAACTGTTCGCTTCCACGCCTAGAGGGTTGCTTAGTCCTTTCACCGGACCCGAAAGTACAATTGCTGCGAACAGTTTTTTTTCTCTGAAACACTTTACTTTCACATATTTACGTTGCGTCGTCACTTAGAAAAACATCCTAGGATATCATTAGACAAAAAATGCTTGACTGCTTACACGAGTGTTCACTAGTTTTAAATAAAAAAATACGTTTCAAGCCTTAATATAGTACATACAAGTTTGCGTGAATAAGTTTTTGATGCCGTCCGAATAGAAAAATGGTAGAAAAAAAAATCATATTTTTTTTTCATATTTGTTCCCCTTTTTATCCATCATAATATCTCTTGTCGGCCCGTCTACCCGCTGCAGCGTGCTTACAGCTCTCTGTTTTGAGCGGTGTCATAAAAATTAATGATGTTTCTACTGTCTGTACTTTTTTCCTTCCTCATCCGCACCCCCTATTTTATCTTCTCTCAAGCCTGAGGATTAATTAAGGCCATTGTTTTTTGTTCTGTTGCCCAGGTGGTCCAATGGACCCAAATAGTATGGGAGGTCCAATACCTAGTGAGTTTGGCGGAATGACCCCTGAACCCGCTCCAGGATTTCTCCCCCAACAACCCCCTTCGAGTGAGACGCAGATGCTATCCCAACGAGCTAGTCCTGAATTTATAAATTCTCATGGTAAGTCATCCCCCCCTTTTGGTACTTATCTAATGGCTTCTCCTCTCCTACCTTCTCCTGAGTACTTTAAGATGGTTTTGATTTACTTGTAGAGTTGTTCGATTTCTGGGAGAAACAAAATTTGCCCTCTTCTCATGTGGCTTAGTTAAAAATCAGCATATTTCACCTTCTCCACATTGGAGCTCGTGCAAATTGCCAACAGTGTATTTTTCACGCTTTAACGAAATTAAAACAATCAGTTCTTCTGGATGCTGTCAGCTACTTCAAAAATCAATTGTTTTACCTCAGTTTAAATGTAAAAACTGCCTAAATGCTGATACGAACCGCATCTGGCTCTTTACCACTTTTCTTGCTCTTTTCCTATTTTTTTTTTTTTTTTTTTTTTTTATTTATTTATTTATTTTTTATTTTATTTAAATGCTGCTAAGACGTTTCAAGCTTGCACAATGCACATCTCGCAACTTTGCTCTGTACATAAAAGTTTTCTCTTTTCATTTCAATAAGTTTTCCGTTCTAAAATTGGATTCTTCTACCGTGTGAACTTGCGATCTTGCTTTTATCTGAGGCGAAGGATTTTGGGTGATGGTTGAGGGGGAGGTGGAAGAAAAGAAGTAGCAGAAGAAAAAAAATAACTCTGATGGAGAGAACCAACACCGGAAAGTTGTGAGGAGGAGGAGAAATAAACCGGTGCATTTCCGGCAGAGCGAGTGACGGGTGACGGGTTGTGAACGAGTGGCTCTATGACAGCGAAGCTGTGGCGGGCAGTGAAGGTAGTGGTGGTGGTGGTGTTGGTTGGTGTGGACTGCGCGGCGCGGTTCAAGAAGTGTCCCAGTCCCATTGGCGGGAGGGCATACATTAGAATAATTTTGCCGGAGCCCTAGTCATAAGTTCTAGGCCGATTAACAGATATTACGAGATTTCTGTCATTGGCCAGGAGTTCTCACACTGATCAACCCGCTCAGTTTCAGGTCTGGCCTCTCGCCAAAAAAATATTACCCACCGCAAGAATCAGACTCAAAGACTCAGAGACTCAGGAGAGAGACCAGAACCTGTTGCACAGCATCCGAACGTGAATTCCTCATAAATTTACATGCAAATGTCACGATTCCAATTCAATACGTTTGATAACTTTATGATCCGTGCCAGGGGTTCCCAACATTAGTGTTTCGCCTCGTGAGTCGTGGTCCTTGATTATGAGTTATGATGTAATCATGCTAATTTCATGCTCAAACCCATTCTCACAGCCTGGTCTTCATCAACTCGTCCAGAGTTTTTGCCTCCTCAACCTTCTCCTCCTCCTCCTCTCCATACTCCAGACTTCCAACCGCCCGCCTGCCGTCCCCCTAGGGTCACCGTTCCTTGTCGTCCAATTCGACCCCCCATCAAAAATCATTCAGCTCTGAATGTTGATCGAACCAAACTAATAGGCCTACCGTTGATTTATGTAATCATCTGACAAAATTGACGGTGACTAACCTTAAAGTGAAAATGTGATAGAAGAAAAAACTGATATGTAATAAACGCAAAAAAATGTATAATAATGTGACCATATTTTCTACTCCCTTTCCGAGGACTTTGATTTTTAGTTTTATCAATGTGGTAGCAGGTTTTGGGATCTTTCTATCCTTGCTATGTTATCTTCCTCGTCTTGCTCCTTTCCTTTTACTTTTTCTTCTGCTTCTTTTCCACCATTTATTTAATAAATTCTCGCAGATTCTATAACGACAGGGTCGGCAGGAGATCAGTGCAGTGAGCTTGTCTATCGCGTTTATAGCCAATATATTCACGTTCCCACTGCTGTTGTTGTAAACGTGGTAGCGTCGTCCTCATTTTCTCTGCACTCTTCTCTATATCTGTTTTCTCGGACTCCCTTGATATCTTGCGTGAATCTAAATGCGACTTTAATCAAGAACATTTCAATCGTATGACTGAATGAGTAGCTCATGGTATCCGCAAACTATAGACAGAAACCCCGAGTAATTTTTCAGAAGCTGAATTAAGCCTGTCTCAAGATCTAGTGTGTTTTCTTGCGAGCGCAGTAGAGTTTTCTGTTGATGTGTTTGCGTAAGTCGTGCAAAACGGGTTTCGTCCACTCACACTCCTAATAGTTGCTTTGTAAAATATGATTGTAAAAAAAATGCAGTTCTGAAGAAGCGCCATATAGACGATAAAGTTTACCTAACGACTTTTTGCAGGAAAGAACCGATTGACAGCAGCTATAGATTTTCTACATGCTTTCAGTGCATTTTTGCAAAAAGCTGTCTGAATAATCTCAATTAATAATATATAGCTCATCGTGGAACTAATTCGAAAGATTAGTTGTCCTTGTTTATGCCTGAAATGGCCGAAATTCCTTTTCATCTTGCGGCGGGTCGTGATATTTGGCAAGATTGGATTTCCTCCATTTAAACCTTTATAAAGTAATCATTTTTTCGGTGAGGCACCTTGCCTCATTATTAACCGAACTTTTTGCATTGGTTTTCAAGGCTTTTAATATCACGGTTGCCAGATTTCACGAACCACCACTCTTTTAAACCAAATCGATAACTACCTCATTTTTGGAGCGTTTTAAAGCTTCGATTTCCATTATTTCCGATGTATTCGATTTACAAAAACTGTCAAATATTACTCAAATCTCACGATAACATTTTGTCTTTCTTATTCTGTTCACAGGCAACAACGGTGCTTTTCCGGACTCTCAGCAATTACAAAATGAAGGCCTCGTTTGGTGATAGTGACAGGAAATCCTCTTCAAGTGCCATAAGCCGTTGTACTCTTAAATGAAAAGGTCAGCGCCAGGACCCCCTCCCCTCGGCGGGCTGGGCCGGTCCCTATCAGGGTATTTTTTGCTACCGCGCATGCGCGGAGGTGGCGCTGCGTTCCTCTTGGGCGTAAACGTATGTTGGTAGCACGATTGTATTATTTTGTATCATTATTTTGTTAAGTTTGCAATATTTCGTAATGATAAGGGAAGAAAACTGGAATTCAATCACCCTTCGTCTCTCGCAACTTTCTACCCGCTTTCCTCAAAGTGAAAAGACAGCATTTGCCGCAACTCCCAAGCAATATTTGACTTATTTTGATTATTCATGCTTTTATCGTACTTGTGCGAACGAGTTTTCCACAGTTACATTCATTAAAAAATTGTCTGAGGCCATCGCAGCGTGATGTCCAAATATACAGTCCGAAACGGCAAATTTCTTCGCGTGTATTTGAATGGATCCACATTAATTGTAAAACCTTTAATAGCTTTGGCTCATACATTTTCTAAAAACTCATTGTTTAAAACGAGTGGTGAACGTTCAATCGACCTACAGCAACTCACATAATCAAAGCAAAATCTTGAAATGATCTTTGATGAGTAATATGAACAGCATTTAGGAAATTCGTACTTTTCCCTTTTTTAGGCAAAATTGCTTTATCGATAAGAGCTCTCAATGAATACAAATCTTGTCTGTCAGCTTGATGAAATATTGAATGCTAATCTTCTAAAACCCGCAGCCTGGCGTACATCTTTGAAGATTTTCATTCAGCACTGGTATTCATGAGCTCACTTTTAAGCTTGTTCTGGTAATCGTTAAAAGATTGCCCTTCACTTGTTACAACTATGTTCAAAAAAGACAAAGATGTAAAAGCTCATTTTCTTTCTCTTTTAAAGAAACCTTTAAAAGAAATTATGCTCTCTCTGAGGGAAGCTACATAAGGACGACTGTTCTTCTCCTATAAAAAGAGGAATTCAGGAAGAAAATGAGTATTTTGTTTTGGCGGTCTCCTCTAGTTATAGTATTTATCTCAACAAGTAAATTTAGACAATTTTTTCTGTAGTGAAGCAAAAAGTCTTGCAACGTTGTAATTTGTCGATGTAAGTTTACGAGGAAGATCGAACTGCTGGCTTTGCAATGAACACCGACCTTCAAATTTGATCTTCTGTCTGGGTTTAAATATAGATAAGTTGACGCGTTGCCTGCACTAAATTTATCAAATCTTACTGAAACTGTCTTTTTGGAACAAATCGAACAAGAAAGTAAAATTGTTGATAGTGATTTATTTACTTCCAAGCTCCATAGAGCCAATTTAAAGCTGTGTCTCTTGCGAAAGTCATTCCGTCCACTTAAAAATGCAAAAGTTAAAAATAAAACAACTTTCGCAAAATGTTGGGAGTTCTAACAATTCTTGATACTTGTTTAACCGAAAGTACTCAAATGAAAAGTTACAATACATGCCTCTTTCTGGCTTTGATCACGTTCACACGTTCATTTGGAGAGAGCAACATTTTTGGGAAACATCATCAGTTTATGGTAACTGCAATTATAATTGTGTTTGGGTATTAGTACCCATTTAAGGGAAACTGTTTGTTAAAGAGCGTTGCAGGTGAAATTATTGATATTATGTAAAAAGACGGTATTGTTATAAAAAGCGGGTAGACCCAAATTTGTAATTATTTTAAATGTTTTGTATCATAAATACACTTTGTACATATGACTTAAAAATTGAGGTGTAAAAGTTTAACGAGAAATGTGTCACAGATATTTCTTTGACTTAAAAAGCGCAAATTATAGATTTTAAATTACTTTTCATTGTTTAAAACAATGCAAATAGGTATCTCAAATTTCCTAGCTGAAACAAACTTTATCGCATGAAATGAACCGCAAGTCAGCTGAATTATTTTCTTCATCTGTTTTTTCGATGTATCGTAGACTTTTAATTGGTGACTCGTGCACCCTGTATACCTAATATGTACGTGCATGTACACTGGTTCTAAACCAACTAAAATCCATTTTTGAATACCAATTTTTGTTTCCTTTTTTCGACAATCGTTTAGTTGAAATATTTGTTCACGTAGTTCCTATATTCCAAATTTAATTAAAGTGTTTTAAGGAACTTTTAAAGATACTTTATAGCATAAAAGGTTTAAATAATTATATGAAATTAACGGTTTCTTGCAATTACGGTTTTCGAAGGATAAAGTAATTCATTATTGAAATGAAAAAAATTAAATAAGTTAACTGTAGTAGCTTTTGACAGAAATAAACAATTTTGATTATGATTTCCGAATCCAGAAATTTTTACAGTGTGGAGCATTGTCCAAGAATCTGTCTGTACAAATGCAGTCTATGTTCTTGACCGCACTGGCACAATTAAAATTATTTCCTTTTAACGTAGGTAATAATAATTTCGAATTCTCTTGAAGAGAATCTACAAAAAGCGATGTGACCCGAGACAGCAAGTTTTCACCAGACTTTAAATTAAATTAAATACCCCCCACCCTCTTTAGATTTCATAAGAAATTCAAAAACCGTCTCTCTCTCTCTTCAGGCACGATTTCATCATGAATAATAAAATGCAGGGGTCGTCGTAATTATTCATTCTTTGTGATCTTTATTTCTTCCCCTCTTTTTGTATCTTGATAGGTGCAAAATATTCTGCATTCCCCCTTCATTCATATTAAGAAGATGATCAAAGATGGATTCTTCAATCGAATAATATTCATTTATATCGACAAATAAGCATGATATAAAGTATTTACTCGTAGAGCTGGGATCAAACTGTATTTTGTAAATAATTTTATTTTATACTTAGTTTCTTACTTTTCACGTTTAAATACTTATTTATTTGTCCTTATTTTTGGAAGAAGTGATTCATGAATATGGCAAAATTTTCGGGCTTTACTCATTTGCATTTGTCAATTTTTTCTCTTAGTTTTTTATTTCATTATCCTTTATTTTTTTTTCTTGAAATTCACACTTGATTTGAGGTGTAAGTTAGACTCATCAACTTAGTCGTAAAATTATGGTGTTTCAAAAAGCAGGTAAAATTCGCATGATGGTATAAGAACCAAACCACAACTTTTTCGAGACATCTTAAGTGTTGATCTTTTCGTTCTTAGTGGCGGCTCGTGCAATGTCACAAAGACAAATTCTCTCCATTTAAACCTATTAAATAAATCGATCTTCAGAGGATTCATCGAATCCTTCGATTCTTTTGCATAGGTTCAAATGACAAAAGAAAATAGTTGGCAAAGTGCACGAGCCGCCACAGTTCGTTCTTGAAAATGATACCTTTAAAATTGCTTGTAATAACCACTATATATTTAACGGAGAAAAAAGAAACTGATGCATGTTTGTCATTTTCATAGGCAGCTCGTAAAAAATTAAGTGTCGTTTTCCTTCCCATTTGAACCAATACAAAAGTATCGAGTTCTTGAGGGTCAAATGATTTCCCTTAAGGATCGATAATTTTACACGGGTTGGTATGGAAGATACATCAATTAACTGCATTTCACGACCCGCCACTAGTCACCCCAGAAAAGTCCTTCAAAAACCAGTAAAAATAAGGTGGAATAGTTTTTATGAATTTTCCTCTGACATGTAGTACACTGATTTATGATTATATCATGGATTTGAAGGACGAATTTAACTAGAGAAACATAAATTTGTCTAGATCAGAATATCGCACATTTCTCAAGCCGGGTCTGTTGAAGCTATTTTGTGCTTTTTATTCAACTTTAATTTCGATTTCGCGAGTAATTTCTAGCAAAAATGTTATAGAACGCACTCTGAGCGGCTGTGCTTAGCAATTCAGCGCAATCTACCAGTGCTGCTAAATTTGACAAAAAAAATACACATTTTGCAATAAATCGAATGAGAAATGTGTATATTTTTTTTTTTTTGCCAAATCTGGCTGTGCTGCAATCTCTGCCGTTGCACGATGCGTGTACCTGGTGCTGTTGAGTTAATTTCATTTTATATTGTGATGATTTGTACAGAAATTTCGAATGTTTATCCTAATGTGAATACTTAAATCTTTTGTTGCATTATGTAATAATAAATTATAAATACAAAAAACAATTTTTGTTTTTATTTTTGGATCATTATATAGTTTACTTGGCAACATGTAGGAATGGTATTAATAGTCGGTCATTGGATACTTTTTCACGCAATTCGATAAGTCTCAATCAGAAGCAGTGGGGTTGTGCGCAATGTGGCAACGCTGAATTTAGTCAATTTAAACGTGTGAACAAGGTCGAATTATTGAAGGTTCACAGTGGACTCCCTCAAATCGATATTTTACATGGTTTTAAATAGATAAAATGCAGGATCAAATTGTTAGACACATGACGCCACTGAGTTGAAGCGTGCCATTTTATAAAGTTCAGCCCCTTCCCCCATTGAAAATGATGATAAAGATTGAGCTGTTGGTCATACAGTGAGAAAGCTTGTCCTAGGGATTCCACTTTCTTCATGGGTTTAAATAGATAGATTTCAACGTTGCCAGATTGTAAGTAAAATGATGAAAGATTACAGCTTTAGGGGCTTTTTGCAAAGGTGCTTGATATGTTGAGCTGTATAGAGCTGCTGGGGTTGGGTCGACAGAAGCATTTATTTAATAATTCTGTGCAGTCGCATACGCTTTTGGTGTAATCAATTGAGCTGAACCCAGTCGGTGGGTCACCTCAAAATTAAAAAACCTATTTATTTACTAGTGCATTGAACATAAACTATAGAGCAAGTCGCTTATTTATGACCAGAGAAAGTTTAGATCAAGCGAAGTGGTGACTTACAGAATAATTGCATCAATATCTACTTTAGCTCATTTGAAAGCTAGTATAAGCTGATAAAAACGGTGATTTCATCAGATTTTGTTTATTTTGATTTGTTCTATATACCCACAGTGTTTTAGATGATGTGTGTTTGAACACCTATTTAATAGCTTTAAAAGTTCATAAAAAGAGGACCAGTTGAAGAAAGCTTAATCTGAGGATACAGATATGATCGTTAGCTTATTAGCTTTAGAATGAGCAAAATCAAGTCTCGATATAGTTATTTTGTAAGTCACCATTACGCTTGATCTGAATTTTTTCTGATCATTAATAAGCGGATTGCTCTCAGTGGCGGCTCGTGCTATTTGGCAACAATGTTTTCACTCCATTTGAATCTATGTCCAACAATCGATTGCTGGTGAAGCGCTGCTTCACTTTCGAATCGATTGTTTTACATGCGATCAAATGGAGTGAAGACATTGTTGCCAAGTAGCACGAGCCGCCACTGATTGCTCTTTGCCTAGGCAAATCGCAAGCCACTTGTGATTTGCCTGCGACATATACACAAACAAATACATACATAGCCACACCTTGATATTACTCAAGATGTCGGTTAATCTTCAGAACCGCTGCATTCGCATGCGATGCTTGGAAACAGTGCCGTATCCGGCGTGGGGGGGGCCCCCCCCCTTTACCCCAAAATTGGCCTTAAAAAAGGTAATTTTTTGCAAATGCAGAGAAATGTTACCAAATTTTTATCTTTGGAACCCCCTCCCTTGAAAGTTCTTGGAACCCGGACCTCCTTCTCCCACCCTCCTTCCCCCTAGAACAATGTCTGGCTGCGCCACTGCTTGGAAAAGAGAAGTTTGAAAATAAACTGACAAGTTGTGCAATATCAAGGTCACTCTACAATACTCTAAAATGAGCAATGAATGAAAGTTCAAGCCAGTTTTTTTTTTTTTTTTTAATTTTTACCAGGCTATGCCTTTCATCCCGTCAATTTTTACTATTTGGCCAATCTACAAGTATAATAATTGTTGATAAAAGTACATTAATTAGTAATGAATATTCAGTAAATGAAAGGGTTTGAACCGAAAGAGAGTTCACCGGGGTGATTGGCCCGCTAACGGATCAAGTCTTGCAAGGCTCCAGAAAGTTTCCAAAGATTACGGGCAGGAAATTGAACTCACGATGCGACCCAGCAGAAAAGGGGAAAAAATCGTAATCTCCGCAGCAATAGCATGGAGGCAACACAGTCATCATAACAACACGACCGGCTTTGCAGAAGCAACGTAAAAACGTTGCCAAATTTACAAACTCAGGTAAATATTCTATTTACACCAATGCACAGTGTAAGGAAATTTTATCAAAAATTCGGCAACTCCGCAAGCGAAATCTAACTAGATCCATACCGATTCTTTCATTTCTCCTCTCGATTCCGCGCGTATAACCAGCTCTCGGCGTAATTGTTTTCGCAAACATGATGATAGTAACCGGCACCATTATGGATTGCGGGGCACGCCGCGCTCGCCCCAAAGACCAGAGCTTGTAGTTATTTTCTGTATTACGCGCGCGGTACGCAGGCCACGATTACAGGGAGCTAGGAGCCGTGCCTCCCGTCCCAAAGACCGAAGTCCCGGGACCCTGCAAGCGCAAGCTGAGGCCGGAGGCAGGGGGTGGGGGAAATGGGGGGGGGCACTCCGCAGATCCAAAGAGTCTTGAGAGACCTTGGTGAAAGGAGGGGGAGGGAGGCATGGAACGGACACACGGTAAACAATGACGTGATTTCTATTTAAATTCCCGCCTAACCGCAATATTTATTAGATACCTACCTACCATTCGAGTTTTGGAGGGCATCGCGCGTCTATGGAGGTGGAGAGGGGTAGTGTTGGAGGGTGGGGTGGGGGGAGGGGGAGGTTGCGGTGCGGTGATTACTTTGGAGGCTTTTCACGAGATTGTGCATAATGACAGACTTGGTCGTCGCTCGTCGCACGGTGCCGCTTGCCGCGGTGTGGTGTACCCGCGGACCCGCGCCGCGGCCACGGTGGAGTAGCTGATGAGTAATCCGATTAATGAATGCACACAAACCGCATCGCACCGAGGCGAGGCTTGAAGCCGGGCCGAAGCCACAGAGGCAGGAGTCTCCGGGAGCCCCCTAGCCCCCCCTAGCCCCCAACCCCCCGAAGCCCCCCACCTGGGAGCGGGGATCGGCGGCGGCCGTATAGAAGAAGCATAGAGAAGCCAACGCGCCATAGAACGTGCGCCTCCTCTCAGCAATCTTGTGGACGGACCGGACGGACGGACGGATGGATGGATGAATTGACGCGCGTTCCCGAGCCGCGCGACGGTCGCGGAATTTAGACGTATACAACCGCAAAACCACGCACAAATTTTCAGGGAGAGAGAGAAAAAAAAAATGCCTGGCGCCTGCCTTACCTGACCATTCATCAATCTCGTCTCGCAGTCGCAGTTGTTGTTGCAGGCATCAGTTAGTTGTCGGTCGTGCTGCTGTATCAAAATAGGCCGCTGAAAATAAGAACAGAGTGGAAAAGCCAAAGGGTTTTGTTCGCCGGGGGCGATTTTCCCACGCAGACTATACATGCACAGAAAAAACGGAAAAAACACTTTGGTAGCGCTGACAAAACCTTTGGTAGAAAAATGATCCAGCAAAAGACTTTAGTTGGGCCAACCAAATTTTTTATTCACCCAGCAAAATCTCTTTAGTTAAGCGTAAAGAACCTTTGGTTGGCTCAACTAAAGTCTTTTGCTGGGTCATTTTTCTACCAAAGGTTTTGTCAGCGCTACCAAACGCTTTTTTTCTGTTTTTTCTGTGGTGTACATGGAGTACAAAGATCGTAATTTGGCAACGTTGCATGCGTTTTGTTTTGTTCATATCAAACCCCCGAAAAAAGGCACACAGTAAAAACAAAACAAAAAAAAAAAAAAAAAACAAACAAACATAAAAAAAGAAAGGGAAAAATTAAAACCACTCTGGTAGCGCTGAAAAATTGACCCAGTAAAATACTTTAGTTAAGCCTATACTAAATCTTTGGCCCACCCTGCGAAATCTCTTTAGCTATAGGCGTTCAAAAACTTTGGTTAACTCTACTTAACTACTTAGCTCCTTGGTTAGGTTTGTCAGCACTCCCTCAGTGGGTTTTTCCTTTTTTTTTCTCTTCCGGCACGTCATTTGTAAGGGTGGCGAGTGTGCCCCCTACCCCTCAAAATATTTTTGATTAAACAATTGGATGAAATATAAAGTTTTTGGGAACAGCGTCGACATCCCTTTTTGCACCCCGACAGGACTCACGTGCTAATTTATCCAGACTGTTGAGCAAGGGCAACCCGTAATGCAAATGCTTTCTCATGAGCTTCGGGTTGCACATCGAAGGGGGTTGCAAGGCGGAAGTCTTGGTTCACAGATGCACCTGGTTTCACAAATATGTGAAGTTCCGGACACTCTACATTTGTGTTTGTCTTCCAACTGTTCGAAGCAATCCTGAGAGCTTTAAACGCGTTTTGAAAGTTTGTTGGCGCAAAGTTTTAAAAAATTGGGAATTTTGAAGGACCTTGTAGAAAGACTTATTGGATATATATACAGGGTGCTTCACATAACCTGCTCACTATGGTTTTCTTGAACACATGACGATAAAAAAATCGAGAAAAATCGGTTTTATACTAATTCGGACCTGAAGTTTCATTTAAAAATACTGTCACAACTCAAAATTTGGTTTTTGGGGGGTTTTAAGGGGGGGCACCCCCCGAATCTCGAAAATTTCAAATAGCAACCCCCATCTTGTGATACCTCATTTGAAAGGACGTAAAATTCTAAGCATTTTGGCTTAAACCGGAAGTCAATATCTTTTTTCGTGTTCGAGATATCGAAGGTCGAAGTTCGATTTTGGACCAATTTTCGAAAATTCGTAACTCCTACGAAAAGAGTCGTAAAACAAAAAACTGCACATGCAAAATACTCTACTCGATGAGTACTTTGAAGAAAAAAATACGAATTTAGAATCAAACAAATTGTAAGCCAACTTTTAGGCACCTTAAAAATTTTGGCGGGAAAACCCCGATACATCAAAATTTTCAAATGGCAACCCCTATCATTGAACGTCTCATGCGAAAAGGCGTAAAAAGTCGTGAATTTTGGCGCAATCAAAAGTTCAATATCGTTTTTCTTATTCGATATATCGAAAATCGAAGTTCGATTAGGACCGTTTTTTGACCCTGTAAAAAATGGATCCTATCGTGTGATACATCATTCGAAAGCGCCTAAAAAATCAAGAATTCTAGCGCAAACCGGAAGTCAATACCTTTTTTTGCGGTCGAGATATCGCAAGTTAAAATTTAAGGTGGGCCCTAAGCGGAGACTAAATTTGACTTGCGATATCTCGACCGCAAAAAAAGGTATTGACTTCCGGTTTGCGCTAGAATTCTTGATTTTTTAGGCGCTTTCGAATGATGTATCACACGATAGGATCCATTTTTTACAGGGTCAAAAACGGTCCTAATCGAACTTCGATTTTCGATATATCGAATAAGAAAAACGATATTGAACTTTTGATTGCGCCAAAATTCACGACTTTTTACGCCTTTTCGCATGAGACGTTCAATGATAGGGGTTGCCATTTGAAAATTTTGATGTATCGGGGTTTTCCCGCCAAAATTTTTAAGGTGCCTAAAAGTTGGCTTACAATTTGTTTGATTCTAAATTCGTATTTTTTTCTTCAAAGTACTCATCGAGTAGAGTATTTTGCATGTGCAGTTTTTTGTTTTACGACTCTTTTCGTAGGAGTTACGAATTTTCGAAAATTGGTCCAAAATCGAACTTCGACCTTCGATATCTCGAACACGAAAAAAGATATTGACTTCCGGTTTAAGCCAAAATGCTTAGAATTTTACGTCCTTTCAAATGAGGTATCACAAGATGGGGGTTGCTATTTGAAATTTTCGAGATTCGGGGGGTGCCCCCCCTTAAAACCCCCCAAAAACCAAATTTTGAGTTGTGACAGTATTTTTAAATGAAACTTCAGGTCCGAATTAGTATAAAACCGATTTTTCTCGATTTTTTTATCGTCATGTGTTCAAGAAAACCATAGTGAGCAGGTTATGTGAAACACCCTGTATAATTATTTTTTGTTATTTTCACGGCTCGTATATTTTTTGATATACATTTGTAGATTTTTTTTTCTATATATATTTTGAATACCTATATGAAATACATTTGGTGCATAAAACTGTCCTTGCAATGTATGGTGCATAAGATTTGGAGGTGCTCTTACAACGCCGAGTTAAAACGTTTTCCTCGGTTTTTTTTTCAAAGAAACTTGGACACAAAATAAGAGAAATACTATAGCAAATAATAGAAACCTTTATTCATAAGTTTTGCTGATAATTTTGTCCATCATTTTTAGTTTGTTTTTAAGTTATTTTTTTAAGCGTATCAGCCATACGAAGTATACGGCAAGCTTCTTACTCTCGTTTTGCTGTATACAATATACACATTGTGACCATAAGTTCTTTTAATTGCTATTTTGTCGATAGCAGTCAAACGACTGAAAATAAGTATACAACACTATGTATATATATTCTGAAACTAGACAAAAAATGCTACAAAATCATGCTACTTTTATGTGCCGTAAGCTCCTGTACTTTCCGCAATAAGCACTGATATATGTCAAGGTTGGGTTGCTGTTGGGCGCGACAAAATTACTAGCTATGTCCAGACATAGCTCCAGAGCAAAATTACAATCTTATCATGGCACGCTTTACCAATACATAAATTGTATTAGAGATCCCCTGCTTGTTTTTTTTTTTTTTTTTTTCATTTATTTAATTATTTATTTGTTAAAGTTTTTTGTCACTTTTAATGTTTTCGTCGTTCGTCGCTCTTTTGAGTACTCTATTTTTATGTCGTCACAGGTATGATACAGTCACCCCATGAAGAGCGGAAATACAGTCGGTTGCATTGTGGGGGAAGAAAAAAAGCATTATATAGAAGGGGGGGGAGAAAAAGCGGGTGGAACGGGGGAAAATAGGAAAACAAAAATGAGGAAAGTAAATACTGTAAATAAAGAGTGTGAGCGCAAAAAACCAGGAGGAAGCTCATATTTCAGGGAGACGGAGCGATTTTGAAACGGAATTTCAGTAGTCAGTATGATGGAAAGATCTCATTTCAGCGCGCGGCGGCCGAGTCGTCCCGGAGGTTCAGCAGCGGGTCGCAACTCGCGCGGCGCGGCGCGGGCGTCAAGGGCTATATAGCTAGGGTGGTGGCAGAGGGGTGGTTAGGGGGGGGAGTTCGGGTAGAAGAGTGAAAAAGAGGGTGGTGAAGCTGAAATGAGTTTTCTTCCTTTTCACAGACATGAGCGATGTGTTTATATTTCATTTCAGATTTCACGGAGAGCGGGTTCGCCGCTCTCGACGTGCAGAGACTCGTTCGGGGTCACGAGTTAGCGAGAGTGAGAGAGAGAAAGAGAAAGAGTGAGAGAAAGAAAACGAGAGAGGAAGCGAGCGAAGGAAAGAGAGAGAGAGAGGGCAAGTGCGAAAGCCGCTCGACGACGCCATTTCTTAACCTAGAAGCGCCATCTGCTCCCTGCGGATTTGACAAATACCAACTCTACAAGTTGTGGATGAGGCGGGAGAAAGAGAGAGAGAGTGAGAGAGAGAGAGAGAAAGAGAGAAAGAGAGAAAGAGAGAGAGAGAGAGAGAGAGAGAAAGAGAGTGAAAGAGAGAAATGTAAAGACTGCGTGAAAAGAGAGCGACATAGAGGGAGAGAGAAAGAGACAATTAGAATGGATTTTTATCTCGCCCGAAGTTGGAGCTTGAGTCGGAGTTGAGTCGAGGGAAATGATGGGGCACCGTCGACCCCTTCAGATCCTCCCCCTCCCCTCTCTCTTCAAGCCTCCGCACCCCTCCCCCCTCCACCTCTTGTACGACCACTTGTTTTGCTCCTCGCGTTCCGTTGAACGGACATTTTTTTCTTCTTACTGTTTTTTTTTTTTTTTTTTTTTTTTTTTTTTTTTTTTTTTTTTTTTTTTTTTTTTTTTTTTTAAGAACGCAACGTCTTGAAATTTCAGAATGTCTTGAAAACGTCGCTGTCGCGCTTTTGAAGCACTCTCAGCCCCCCTCTCCCTATCCTTTTCAGCTCCATCGTTTGTTCCTGAGCTTCCATCAGTTCGGAGAAAATTCTGCGGCGAGGGTAAGGAAATGAAAGGAGGAAGAAAAATTGAAGAAGCTAAAACGAATTGATTTTGAAGTACCTTTGCTCTCGTTTGGGTATTGCGCGCGGGTGGGTGCGATTGGGTCGACAGAAGCAATTATTTAATAATTCTGTCGTATTTAACAAAAGTACAATTCAACGAATTGGGGGCTGTTGCAAGCTTTCGGTATATAATCGATTGAAATGTCGGCTCTTCAGGGAAATCATGTTATGTTAAAACCTACAGAATTTATCAGTGGCGTAAACTTGGGATTATTATTGGGGGGGCAAACCAACTTTTGAGAGATGCACTATGGGGGGTCTGGGGGGACACCCCCCCAGTGAGAGGGGGGGTCCGGGGGTCCTCCCCCGGTAAAATTTGAAAATTCAGGCTCTCTCAGACGTTATTTTAAGCAATGTTATCGCATACAAATGCCACAAAATTTAAAAATAGATTTTACGTTTATTTTCTTCATTTCTCAGGCAAAAAGAGAACTTTTCAGTTAGACTTTCAGCTTATTGGTGAAGGTGATATTTCTAGGCTTTGGGAAACTGTTCCTCACGGTTAGAAGTCATCTGGAAATTTAAAACTGCAGTAAATATAATGTTCCACTTAGTGGCGTAAAATTTTAGATTCTTTTTGAGGGGAGGGGGTAGCAAATAGTCCGATACTTTGGGGAATCTGGGGGGGGACATTTCAGTAATAGGGGGTCCGGGGGTATTACCCTGGAAAAATTTGAACATTTGGGTTCTCTCAGACTATATTTTATGCAATCAAATCTTTCAAAAATAACAAACCGATAGAACAGAAGTTAGTAGACTCAATGTATATTTTCTTCATTTCATTGACAACAGAGGAATTTTTTACTTTAGATTTACTTTAGGCGCAGTTTCAGGGTAAAATAGAGCCACTTATTCTTGTCAATGTTTGCTTCTCGGCCCCTGTAATTATTCCTTTCTTCCTTCCTTCCTTTATTTATTTGTATTTTTCCGTCTTTTCTTTTCTACCTTCCTCTTTTTCATCAAATTATTGGGGGGCAAAAATGATACTTTGCCCCCCCTTCTCAAATATTGGAGGGGCAAAAAGGTCATGCCTCCCCTAAGATTACGCCACTGGAATTTATCATCCTCTCCAAGGGTAGTCTGAGCTGGCATGGAAAAAAAAAGCAAACATGCTGACGTGAAAAAATAAGTCGTAAATCCACGTTCCTGCGCCACCACTTTTCTATTTTTTAAAAAAGCTTCCCTCAAGATAATGTGTGATTTTGGGAACTATACTCATTTCTACAATCGATTTTCTCGTGTGATTTACTCAAGAACTGATACTTAAATCGTTCGTTGCAAAAGCTACAGCTTCATTGATGGACAAATCAGTATAGTGTTGGTTTTGTCGGAACTTGCTTTGTCGAAGAAGAGAGGTTAAAAAGTACTTTCATTCCACATTTTGCGTCAGCATGCACCGGCAATAGGTGAGGAAATTTTGATTAATTCTGGAAAAATGTTGATCCAAAGCAGGGAGAGTATTTGATGATAGAGTCTTTTCGAACTTTCAGACTGAATTTCGACCCCAAAGTTGGAGACTTTCTCACCTAATTTGACGGTGAACGCTTCCATTTATTGACAGTGCCATAGGACGCACAATTTAAGAAACTGCAGTCAACATTTTTTTCCCGCTTTTCACTAAGGGTGTTGTCTCATAAGTGGCGGTAACCACCGGGCCAAGTCGAAAACACACCCCAAGAGAAACACACAAAGCGCAAGAGAAATACACATCAAGAGATAATGTATACCTTTAAGCTCAAATGAAAAAAATTACTTCAAACAGAGCAGCTAGAGTATTATACTTTTGGAGGATCAAACAACACCCTCAATAATTTTAAGGGAGGGGGAAAGGGGTTAAACTTGCTAATAATTTACCTTCATATATTCGCAAAAATTGTTGGTCTACGTAAATCTCATTTGAGAAATTATCTCCCTTATATTTTTTGCCCGATTTGGTGAAAACGCGTGGAGACAGGCCACACTTTTTGAGTGTATTTTAAAAGCCTTTCATATTCTATGTTTATTTATCAGACAGAAAGATGAGAGGTCTAAAAAAGTTGTCACCCCCCCCCTCCCTCCCCTCAAAAGTGACGGCCTGCTGAGTTATGGGATCATGTAGCGAATAATGAATGACTACTCGACTCTATAACAGTTGTTCGAATTTAACTGAAGGATCTTCCCGCATGCGATGGGGGAGGGGGAGGGGTACGAGGAGGGGGCGGGGAAGGGGCGGCATCATTTGACCTGTTCCATAGGCTGCTTGCATCCCCTTCATTCGTCAAGTTGAATTTCTCTATAAAACTATAGGTACTATGACCTGCAAACTAAAGTACCCTATGTTTGAAATGTTTACTCCTTTAAATAATTTGTGCAGCTTTCAAGTGTTTTAGAACCAAGCATAGTGTCACTTTGATCGATGGACTTATAAAAAATCAATAATTTTATTGAAATCAACCAACAAAATTAACCCTAAGAATTTCGACCTGGGGAAATTCTTTTGTAAGTTATAGTACCTACGCGATACAAAGAATTCTGTATTTCCTAGGTTTAACTGAATTTTTCCGTAAATTCACTACACACTCCATTGAAATTTTGAATCTCACAAAGTATGCTTATGGTGTCGCTCAAAAGGTGTTTTTTAAATAGATTTGGTATTCGGCTTACCTTGCTACTTTCTTAAAGTTAATGTATAAATGCTGACTAGACATCTTGGAAACATATCCTTCAAATTATCAACTTGTACCTAACCCTTTCGTTTCTTTAAATAAAAATTACTTCTGGTCCGTAGTTTGACATTAATCGAAAGGCAGTGTCATTGTCGGATTTAAGGCCAAGAATGTCCCCCTCCAGAATAGAAAAAGAAGCTAAGAAAGAAGCCTTTTTTCAACAGAAAATTTCCCAAATAAGCTTACTGAAATCTTCAATTTTCAAGGGGCACCCCAATTCTATGCAATCTTTGCAAGCTTTTTTGTAAAAATTTGCTTATTATTTTGCTGACTAAGCATACTTGGCAGCAAAATTTGCAAAAACCAGAAAAGCTGTTTTCACCAAATTTTCAAATTGCTAATTCAGCAAAATATATTTGAAAATTTTGCAGTTTATTTTACTAATTTACCTGCGTGCTCGGGTAATTTAAAAAAAAAAAATCTCGAGTTGCAAATTTCGCATCAAAAATCGACACCTAACGCCGAAGATTCACCTACCTGAGGTTGATGAGCCACCGAAACTCCGATTTCCAAGATTTGTCATCCTTGTCGGCAGTCAGTTTCGTGATCGTGATAACAACTACGTCGGCAAAAGGGTTCCGCGCCTCGAAGAAGAGATTTTGTTTTCTAACCTCATCCCTCTTCCTTCCTTTTTTTTTTTTACCCAGTCCAGAGAACCCTCTAATCAATCAAAGATGAATAAAGGGTAGCAGTAATTTGACAAGAAAATGTGAGACTTGTGCGATCACGATTTCCCACTCCCTGCTCCCTCCAACCCCCCCCCCCCCACCGATAAGTGAGGTGGTCTGATCGTTGAGCGGCGCGGTGAACGCTTTGCTCAACTGCCCCTGAACACGCACGGTGTGGCGCGGCGACTCTCATCGAGGTTGACATGTTTCCAGCACGCGAGCACCCCCTCCTCCCCCTCTCATCCCCCGCCCTTTCCTAGCCCCCACATCTTCTTCAACAAGAGACATGAAGGGGTTGAGGAAGATGGACGGATGAGGGGGAGGGGGAGGGGGAAGGGGGGTACTCCGATGCTCTTTCAAAAACATGTTGATTAAACAATGTGAAAAGACAAATTGCGGGCTCCTTCGTCAAATATTTATCAACAATTACACATTGACCATGCAGCCGAGGATCACCTCCGCGTCAAACACGCCCATGTTGCCGATTTTCATTTGGGTATGGGTTCTTATTGCCCAGTGTACTGTACACTAAAAAAAAAAAAAAAAAAAAAAAAAAAAAAGGGTTGCTAATTTAGCAAAAACGGTTTTGCGAAATTTGCAAATCGAGAGTTTTCTTAACTTACCCGTGCACGCAGCTTAATTAGTATAATAAACTTTTCAAATATATTTTGCTGCATTAGCAATTTGAAATTTTGTGAAAAAGTATGCTTAGTCAGCAAAATAATAAGCAAATTTTTACAAAAAAGTTTGCAAAGATTGCATCGAAATTATAGAATTATAGCAAATGTCAACAGTGAAAATACTTATAGTTTGCTGCTGAACTAGCAAATATTTGATTTGTTAGTAGTGCAAATGACAAAAGGGTGAATTACCAATTTAAAATGGTAATTCTACATAATTTTTAGCTGAACGCACATTTAACAGTTGTTTTACCAAAAATATTGCTATCTTGTTCAGGAAAATTTGCAATTTAAACTTTGCTGTTTCATCAGAATGATAAATGCTGGTTTAGCAATTTTGGCAGCGGCGGCTCGTGCAATGTGACAACAACTTATACTCTCCTTTCAAACCTATATGAAACAATCGATCTTCAGGAGGTGCAACTGCACCCCCAAGATATCGATACTTTTGCAAGGGTTTAAATGGCAGATAAGCACGGTTACCAAATTGCACGAGCCGCCACTGAATTTTGGTAAGGTAAAATCACATATTAAACAGATGATTTACCAAAAAAATTGTAAATATAGCAAATCTTGTTCAGGAAAATTCGCAGTTTAAATTTTGCTGTTTCATCAGTATGATAAATGCTGGTTTAGCAATCTTGTTTAGGTAAAATCGTAGATTGGAATGTTGATCCTAATAGATGTGCTAGTAAAATGTTTTTACAAAAAACAAAAAACAAACAAAAAACAAAAAAAAAACAAAACAAACAAAAAAAAACAAAAAACAAAAAAACGAAAAAACAAACAAAAAAGTTGCATTAGTTTTTGTTGCACAACCTGACCACAACACCGACTGCTCGCTCAGTGACTTGAGCAAAGAGGGTGGACTGGATGTCCTTTTAAAGCCCATCGACCCGTGTCTCAGCACAGATAAGGCCACCAGTCACTGGTCAGCTCTAGGATAAGAGGGGACGGCGAAGAAGTCACTTTTTACGGTTCTGGATCTATAGCCGTGAAGAATGAATGCATCCTCCATCCGAAAGAAAGTACCGAGCCGTTAAAGATAAACGATTCGGCTCGACAACGCTGAGAAAGTAAATGTGTTGGGGGGGGGGGGGGGTCCTAAGCTCAAGAAGGATCCAAACACTGAGCAATGGATTTGGAGCCACTTTTCCGCAAAGAAATTAGATTAGCAGTACGGTTTTCAACATCTGATTTTGGAGTGCAGCAGTGGGAAACGGTGTCCGAAGCGTAACCATATCGTAGCCTAGGTGCATTCAATCTTACGCGCGTAAGAGTTATTACATTTGGCAAATTAAATAATATTAGTAGACGCCTTAGATTTTGGAAGAACACTAAAAAATTATTTAGCCCTTTCAAACCTAAAAATACCCTTTGTTCAGGGACGGAGTTTTGACAATCAGCTGATGATCGAAGCACAATTTTCTAATTTAAAAAGATATGTGCATTGTGCAAATCATATACTTTCATTTTCTCCATAAGATTCTGTGTTATTCGTATGTACATTAAAATGTACACCAGGTATGAAAGGTTTGACTAATTATTGTGACAAGATTTGCGGGAGGCCTCACTGAACCTTGAAGGAACCGCCACTGCGCACTGGACCGGATTTAGGCTAGGTATCTGAAGTGAGGAGGCGAGTTTATGACATTTTGCCCTTCTGTGGAAAATTTTGAAGCGGGAACCAATGTTTTTCGGATTGTGGTTTCCGCTGTTGCCGTATCATTTGAAGGTTTTTTCTTTGTTTTTTCTACAATCGTGATTAATTCGTCGCATGTTTATCCTGCTCTCTGTAGGCCCTATAAAAACCTGTATGCACACAGAGCACGAGTGACCATGCGCTGAGTCCCTCTCTTTTGCCCTTACTCCCCTGATATGGCGTTGTGTGAAATTCAGCAACACTGCACTTTTTCCATTCAAACCCATTGAAGAGATCGAGCTATTGGAGTGTTTCGTGAACACCTTCAAATTCGACCTTTTCCATGGGGTTTCATTAATGGACAAAATGTAACAATGCCTATAACTGAATGCTCAGTCACTGTCTATCACAACACCAAAACTATCATTTTTCATACCATTGAAGTGCAGTGTAAGGAAAATAGGTTCAAACATTCGGGAAGGAAGTTTTCGACTTTTTTGACCAAAGTTAGCTCGCTGAAATGCTCATGAGGATATTATCGATAAACTTAGAACTTTACACAATTATATATTTCCAAAACGGTGATACATAGGGAAACCAATGGACCCTTTGTCCTCGGCTTACGGAGCATTTTCATTTTATTTTATTTGTACCCCCAAAAAAAAAAAAAAAAAAAAAAAGTCTATAACCTTGCGCACATGTGTCCTTGACGTCATAGTGCGCAAAAACAACCCCTTCCATTTCACTCCAACTTTGCAACTCTTCTTCAGTAAACTTAACGTATTTTACACGCTGTTTGTCAAGTAACTTGTCAGCGTGATCGTCAACTCATGAACAGGTCACAATACTTTGTCGTCGCCCCCCCCCCCCCCCAAACACCCGTTGAGGATATGACGCAGCATGTATAGAGCTTGCCGACAAGACCTCATGTGGTGAATCATTTTGTACAGTTTTGAGGGCATTTAATGTGACTCACCCCTTCCTCCGGGGTGTAACTCTTTTTCCTTACTAATTGAGTTTCACCCCCGCTGATCGAAAACGAAATTTAGCTCGAGCCTTTAAATTTGCGCTTTAAGTAGATTAGAGCGCACTAGCGCAGCGTCGAATGCTCTTGACATTTTCGGCTCTTAAGAGCTCTGTTGGCATAACACAATTCTCTCTTCCTCCTCCCTCTCTCTTCCTCCCTCTCTCTCTCTCTCTCTCTCTTTGAGGACGATTATCGGTATCTTCTGGTGATTTCTCTCTATCTTCTAAGGGTAGGGGGTCGATGGGCTCTGAATCCGATTTGCGGATAATTTAAGCATTTTTTTCTTGACGATAAAGTGAAACAAACCTTTTCATCCTCGGAAATATCCTTTCAGCGTCTCTGTCTAGTGGCGGTATTGATCTTCTCCCTCCTGTCTGCACGCCAAAGCTCTCATATTAAAGCTCCGTCTAGCAAAGGCACCGCAAAGAGAAGCTAGAAGGGCTTAAGGGATCTTAGTCACCCTATGAGCCTCTTTCATTTGCCCTATGCGAGAAAAGTTAAATAAGTACAAAATCAAAAAGAAACGAGACTATATGACCCCCATTTTGGATGAATATCCATAAGTAAAAGTAAAAATATATTTATTGTCGATGTTAAATACTTGATGAGAGGAGTGGTAGTAGGAGAAAAATGAGAATCCAAGGAGAAAAAAAAATTGAAAATTGTTGTTGTTGGTTGTGTTTTTAAAGAATTCAGACTCCTGGACAGTGGAATTTTCGTGTAACTTGGCAACACTGCCTGTCGTCTACTTAAAATGAATCAAAAATATCGAAATGCATTGGGAACGCAACGATCATTTAAATTTGACCCTATTGCATGGAATTTTAAATGCACAAAATTCAACGTTGCCAAATTGCACGCTTTGTCTCTGCTCCATCGGGTAAAAAAAAAAAAAAAAAAAAAAATTAAATAGTCGACGTCTGATTAGTAGAACGACGGAGTAAAATTTGAAATTGGAGGACGAAAGGGAAGTCTTGAAAAAAAAATTCTACTTTTCAGAAGAATAATAGTTTCCATTAACAATTACTCGGTGAAGAGTAGTTCCATCGAGTTGCACTAGGTTCTATAATTGGTATAGTTTCCTATAGTACAAAAGTCACGTATATACATTTAAAATAAAAAAAAAAAACAAAATCAAACAACAACCAGTTCTTAATATTGATGAGAAAAATGGGATGAGGGGAATGAAAAATGTCGTTTTTCTATTCAAATGTTAACCGGTTTTTTGAGTAATGCTTAATGGGCAAATTTCTTGACCCATTTATACAGACTCAACCGATTTTTCTTTCATTCGAACCTACATGCAAAATTATCATTACATACTTTCGGAAATCTGAAATATCTGCCCGAGAAAAGTTTTAGTGCTATTATTATTTTACCATTAAGACATTTGAAATATAAAGCAATGATTGCTACACATCTCTTTCACTCAAATATTATCACTACAGCACTGATCTTTGAAATCTTAAATCTCTTCTCAAGAAAATTTGACTGTGGAACTTTGAATCTCGAGACACGGCCTCAAAAGATATCGTGCACATACGCTTTTGCAGTGCGTATAGGCAAGAACATACACAACAAAGATATAGAGACAAAAGAAGTGAGTAGATTGACTTCACCACGCACATGAGATAAACAAGAGAGCAGAAGCTAGGTCTCGTGAGGATGAGAAATGTGTTGCTCATTGCTTCCAACGCCTGATCTTGAAAGTATAGAATGCAATAAATTTTGGGTGCAGAATCCCGCTCTCCGGAGTGTAAGCTCTCGCGCTGGCACTGCAGCGATAATGAAGCAGCGCACAATGGAACAATCTTTGAAATTCTCAAGGCAAAGCAGTGGCGTAGCCAGGAATTTTTCTAGGGGGGGGGGGGGGGGGTCCGGGGTCCGAAAATTGTCTTGGGGGGAGGGGGGTCCAAAGATACTAATTTGGTAAAATTTGTCTGAAAACGCAAAAAATGACCTTTTTTTTAGGACAAATTTTGGTGTCATGGGGGGGGGGGAGGGTCCAGACCCCCTGCCCCCCCCTTGGCTACGCAACTGAGGCAAAGAGTTATATTTATTCCCGAAATACTATCCAAATGCGTCAACCAATGGTGGATCCACCGGAGGAGGGGGGCACAGGGGCACGGGTTCACGTGCCCCCCCTCAAAGAAGCCTCATATGTTGCCTTTTTTCAATTGGAAATAGCCCAAAATGTCTTACTGTAACGCAAAGACGCTTCAAATTTAAATATTCTTGGGCGTTCACCCCCCCCCCCCCCCTTTCCCTGAAAAATTTTCTGGATCCTCTACGAGACCGTCAGCCATATTATTTCCTGGATACAGAGAGTTTTAATGGCGACTGCCGGTGATGAGCGTTCCAAACAATGCCAGTTTGTCTCTCTCGCTCTCACGTGACCCCTGTATTGCCATCTCACTCTAATTTCAAAAATCGTATATAGACCCTTATTTTGTGAAATTTTATGGCAGAAATGAATTTCTCGGGGCATTTTAATGCGATTTGATAATAATAATATGTCGTAAAACAAGGCCCTGTATACGAATTTCGATACTAGAAAGAGATGGATTTACATAGGGTCACCGCGGGAAAGAGCGAGTGAGATAGTTTGAAACGCTACGCGAGTTTTATCAGAACCGATTGCGACCGAGAGAGAGAGCAGGACAACTTATTTGATCCGGAACTGATCCAGGTTTTGTCTCACTGTGCGACGATATCGGTACAAGACCAGACTAAACAAAAAATAAAAAACAACAAAAACAAAAAAAAACAAAAAAAAAAAAAAAACCTAATTCGCGCCGACCGTAATTAAAACTGAAAACGGAGAAGTCGTTTACTACTCAAAATCAATCATTTGTATACGAGTGCGGTTGCTTCGCCTTGGTGGCTATTACAGTTGTATTGCAAATGCAACTGCAAAAAAAAGAAGGAGAAGAAGAAGAAGAGGAAGAAGAAGAAGAAGAAGAAGAAGAAGAAGAAGAAGAAGAAGAGAAGAAGAAGAAGAAGAAGAAAAGAAGAAGAAGAAGAAGAAGAAGAAGAAAAAGAAGAAGAAGAAGAAGAAAAGAAGAAGAAGAAGAAGAAGAAGAAGAAAGAAGAAAAAGAAAAGGAAAAAGAAGACTATGAAAAAAAAGCTAGAGAGGAAAGGAAGAGAAAAAGGAAAACATTGAAGAACAAAGAAAATTGGAGTAATAACGTTCTCGGAGGAGTTCAATTTTTCTTAGAGGATGTAAGAACGCGACTAGAGGAGTAAAAGCTTACTAAAAGTTCAGAGGAGCGATTTAACTCACATCTTTTCTGCGAGTAACACCGAAAAATAAAAAATGCCGCGTCATAGAGATTCGCCAGCACTATACGCTAAACCGTTCAAAGTGAACCTGATTTAAGTGCTGGGTATGCAACCGTGCACGCTCATAAGAAAAACACTTGCATCACGGGTTGACTATGTGGCAGCCGAGTTAGGTTTAATTTCGAATACAAATTCATGCTATAAGGGGACTGCCCCAGTTTTCTCAAATTTTATTCCATCTACTTTAAAATATCTTTAAACTTCAACTTAATTTTTACAAGATCACAAGTACAATCACAATTACATCGAACGAAGTCCCATATTTTTGTCATTTGTTCAGATCCAATTTTTTTTTTTTTTTTATGTTTTACTATATAAGTACGCAACACGGCAACATCACCTAAGAAGTTCCATTTGCTGATATAACGGCAGCAGCTATCACCTACATCATACAATCATTTATATTTGTGTGCTTATTTCCTCCGATTTCTTCTTTCCGTTGAACGTATCATTAATTGCTCAAAATAAAACAACAAGTAATAATATCGAAAGGTGCGTTACTTAATACCAGGCTCAATTTTTAACCACATGTATCAACAATCAATATAGTAAAATCTAGACAAGTTATCGCTCACTCAGCCGCTCACCAGTTCACTCATACATCAAGGTGAATCGCGGCTCGGGTAGTTAACTATTCTTACTTCAAAGCACTCATTTTAGCCTATCCAACGAATTGAAGGCGCAATGCGATGTGGACTCTCGCGTTATCCTTCGTAAACGTCAACAACTGCAGGAATAAAGCATGTGCTTTCACTGTCAATTAAGGTGATTCCATGGCTCGTGACAAAGGCGATCGATTAGTCGATCGATTGATGGGCATATTCCGGACTCTTGTGGAGTTTTGTTTTATGTAAAACCAGGATTGTCAGCACCTGGAGGTAGATCTAACAAAGATATCTGTTAAGTTTGGATGCTCGAATCCGGAAAATAAGGACGTAACTATGGGAATTCGCACAATCGTTGTTCGATTTGTCGTATCGCACATTGGATTCCTAATTCCCATGGTTACGTCCTTATTTTCCGGATTCGAACATCCAAATTTAAGAGATATCTTTGTTAGATCTACCTCCAGGTACTGACATTCCTGGTTTTACAAAAGAAAAACTCCACAGAGTCGGGGAAATGACCATTAATCGATCGACTAATCGATCGCCTTGGTCACGTGACATGGAATCATCTTAAAAGAAACCGAGTGGACTAAACCTAAAATTGCAGAACTCAGGTTGTTGTTTGATTTTGTCTACCCCACCCTCCTAAAACTTATCAACCCTTCTTCACGGAAAAAAACTAGTATAATTTACTATACGCATAGCTGATTTTGGCGTCTGCCAAAAAGTATGGTAAATTGAATGGTAAAATGTACCAAAAGGCTAACTTAACTTACTACAAATTAAGTCGTATTTACGATACAATGGTGAAATTTACCATACTTTTTGGCAGACACCGAAATCAGATATGCGTAATGCGTATGGTAAAAATCTACCAGTTTTGTTTGTTCATGTTGTCAAGATTTTGCTCGTAAGTGCTATACATACCTCTTCATATTAAATTCGACTTTTCAAAAGGAACCTTTTCCAGGCAAGAATTGGCAAAGCGAAAGGATGTTGAGGAATGTAACTTCCAAACTCTGACGATCGACAAAGGGGGTTGTACGTGTACACAAAGCAAACAGGATTAACCCCGATTTGGGGGCAGTTATCTAAACCCGAAGAGATCTAGATCAGAGGAAAGCTAGGTCTAGGTCCTGAAAGGGGTATACCGGTGTTGCCAACTTTGCCGCCTGGACATCAAAATTATTGACTTTTATTTTGGCTTTTATGCATCGCGTTAAATGGGGGAAAAATGTGGTTCATTACCCAAAACGATAGTTCTTGGACACTTTAATCAACTTGCCCTTGCTTTAATAATTGCTATTACACATTATATGGAAATGAGGTGATAGTTTCAGGAAAATATAGCATGAGGAAAAGAAGGGCGGTTTGGGAGTATTCCCGGAAGAATCTCCCGACAGGTTTTACTCAGCTACTCGCTGTATGTATAATTGTATAACTCTCTTGATTATCCACTGTCACTTCGAGCGCCACCTTCGATCCTTAATTTTCACAAAATTTTCCTCATTCCTCTTATCTAATCCAAATTGACATCTCTAAAGTGATGAAGAAAATTATCCATTGACCATGAATCCTTCGACCTACATGAGAAGCGGAAATGAAAATAGTCCATGGCCGCAGTATGGAGAAAGCTGGTATGGCCAAGTCGCCCCCCCCCAAACAAAATTTCAGTGAGGGGAGATGTAGATTAAAAAGGAAAGGAAGGAAGAAAAAAGGGAAGCGGGAAAATATCTACTAAGTATTTCTCTCGGGAATGAAAACCTGACTACGACCATGACCTGACGTATACATATATACTTATTTAGATGCACGGTAGTGCACCAGCCAAGTTTACTACACAAGCAACTTCTCACGAAAAAAGTAACTTTGTGTCGTAGGCTCGAATTTGGGTTCACCAGCCAAAATTTGGATCAGTTCTGTGCATAGGACACAATCATATTGTGCGGTTGACACAGTCTGATTGTGCCCCATGCACAAAACTGATCCAAATTTTGGCTGGTAAACCCAAATTCGTACCTATACGACACAAGCTACTTTTTTCCGTGATACAGGAAGCAAAATGCCCAATTTTCGCTCGTCTCAAACTCAACCAAAAATGAATATTAGGTTCTGAAAGTTTCGTAAGCTGTTAAAATGCACTATCTAAACAAGCCTGTCAAAATTTCAAGTTCGTATCTTAACAGGTTCTTAAGATATAGAGCTCCAAAAATCCCCATAATTGCCATTTCTTGTCCGTGACTGATTTGTTTAGATCATCAAAATGTTTGAGTACTTCCGATAGTCTCAGAACTTTGATATTTGGCACACATATGCCCAGTAGGCCCAATTCAAAAGAAAAATTCCAAAAATTGATTTTCGATATATATAGCTTATACAGGTATCGAATGAGTAATGGGTTGGGCTTTGGCCTTTTGGGTTTACAAGTTGATTCTGAAAATATAATTCTGAGAGCGCAAGCAAAGTCAACCTCCCCCGCATGATTACTCATGGAGATGCAAAAGTTGAAAAATCGTGTCGTAAAATATTTGAAGGAAACCCATTGTCAGTCCGCAGAGTTGAAACTCACAGAGAGGAGTTGCAGGAGCGCTAAATATACGATGAGCTTGAAGGGAATCTGAGCTCACGACCGACTCGGGCCTACTCGATTCCGACTTGGAAAATGACGCGACCGAGCCGACCGACCGGACTCGGACAGGTTGGCTTGTCAGTCATAACTCATCGGGAATCGAACGGAAGGCCTTTTCGAAAAAAAGAAAGAAAGAAAGAAAGAAAGAAGAAGAAAAAGACAGAGAGAGGAAGAATAAAGAAATGCGGATAGCTCCCGAGGGCCTGCGCACACATGTTAATGCGCGGTCATTATTTCGGTTTTCATGATGGATTGTTTATGTTGATCGTCGCTCATCGGAGCGGGCAAGGGGCGAAACCCCACCTTTCGGTCCACCATCCATCGGACATCGGATGGGGAGACGGATGGACGGTGGATCTTCGGCGACGCCGCAAACGACCTCATCTCGTTGCCGCAACCGCGCGCCGCGCCGCGATCTACGTTCCAAATGAACAGTAGCAACCGAGTTAATTTAAAATCGACTTAGATCTATTGCGCTTCTCGAATGCTTACATGCATTATGCATATTACCAACATAATCGACACAAAATTACCCGTAGAAAATCGGCTCAGTTGTGAACTTAATGGCTCCTACATCCACCAAAGCCAACGTCCAGTCCATTCCACCGTTGAAGGCGTCCTCTCTACGCGTTCACGTCCGTCAGCGGACCCATCAATACATCGATACATCAAAATACCGATACACCCAGAATGCATTGTCAACGCGCACTCCATGCCACCAAACACCGAACCGCTCGCCCTTTAATTGGCGACGCCGCCGCCGCGCCGCGCCACTGTCTGCGCCGTAATGCGCGGCGTCTGGCACCCGCGGTACCGATTTTTCATTAACTGAAAAAAAAGAAAAAAAAAATAGAAGAGAAGAAAAGAAAAGGGAGAAAAAAACCTCTGGTTCTACTCATCGCAACGTATCGACGTCAGAGCGTTGCCAAGTGTGTATAAGAATAAAATAGCAATGATTAGGGAGACAAATGGAGGTATTGGAAGAAATGAGGTTTATTACAGAATGCAACACGCAACACACGCTAAAATGGAGTTACTAAGAGTTATGCTGTATGGGTTGCGTGATGCATAAACTGTGATGAATGTGATCACCTGCACTAAGAAAAATTTGCCTGTTAATTCCACTGGGCGTCTGTTTCCTGTTATTTCAACAGGGATTTCTGTTTACTAAACAGGAATTCCTGTTACTTGACCGTAATTCTTGTTGAGGTAACAGGAATTCTTGTTGAAATTACAGTCATTTCTTGTTAGAATAACAGGAATTCCGGTTAAGTAAGTATTAAACGGACGTTCGGTTACGTCAACAGGAAATTTTTCTCAGTGTGCAATTCGTTAACCACAGTGGTGCATTCAGGGGAGAGGAGTTGTGGGGCTTCTCTAAGGCCCCTCCAAAACATTGAGTTAAGCTCTGAATTAGGCAAAAAGCCACTCTCTAACTGGAATCATACGACAATATTTGATAAGACAATAAACACAATTTATAATTCGGGTAATTACTTCTAGGACTGTGCATTTTTATTTAATCGTGCCCGAAAAAACTTGTTTTCGGCAAAGATGGATGACAACAACGGTCCAACGCAGCACCGTAATCTTGGAATTTGCAGTCTTCTCTCGAAAATAATATCTGAATAATATAGAGCAGCTCTTGATTGGATGGCGGTAGTTTTGTTAACTCCATAGCGTTTGGTGACCCCCGAAAAGTTCCGAATTTCAAATGCTCACCTGAGCCAAAAAATTAAATATTTTTAAAAATGCCTGACCACAGGGTTCATGCAATATGCAGCGCACAAGATTTCATTCATTCAACTCGTGTATATTACGCGTGTTGCGCATTGCATATCCTGGCCACGAAGTTTCTCCTCCTCACCTTACAGTACGTGAGCTCCGCGTTCAGGCCAGATTCGGTTGCGATGTGGGTGCAATGTGGTTTGCAGGTAACACGGCGCGGTCGTCGTGTGCTGTGGGTTTGCGCATTATTTACTTAAGCGCACTTTTCAATAAACTTAATTTGTATGTTTTAATTATCATTAATTTTTTTGTTTTTGGTTTTTTTTTTCCTTACAAAACTTCAGAGGAGAGAGAATGTTACCTTTATTCAAACATTTGGCATTTTAATTTACCTTTGGCCAGAGAAATAATTGGTCCATTTTATCATTTGGATATTTTCCTACGTAGACATTATTTTCCTGGATGAATTTGACAAGTGGAGTAACTCTAACCTTAACCCTTTGATAACCAAGGGTACTTCTCACTCAGTCTCGCCCGGTTTTTGGACTGCTTTGGGTGAAATGGGTGACATAGCCGCGAATTTATATAATGTTTACTGATGTGTACATTGATTCTTGCATTTTTCATTAAATTCCGTGTGAAATTGGTAGTTCTTGTGAGTACCGTCGCGCGTCGATCAACAAAGGGTTGAGGACCAAAAATGACATTGGACCAACTGTGCTTTTGGACAAAAACGATTGGACGAACCGTCTGCGCGTCTCGTCCAGCTACCCAGCCCTCGTTTGATTTTACACGCAGCTTCTTGATTTTGATGCATAGATTACAGCTCTACTTGATTGACTGCATGACCTTCTGTGAAAATCTCAGCGGGGTATTATATACTATAGCTTTTTTTTAACCTGAAAATATGGCAACATTGAGTTGGTTCGGTGGTTTCTCATTATGCACCTACGCACACGAGTGCTTCTGCTGCAGCGCGCATGTTCAGTCAGCCGCGGCATCGACACTCAACAGTCAGCTAGCTCCTGTGCATTGGACCCTGTTCTGTTTTTGCCGCCGCCGCCCGCCGCCGCTAGAGTTCGGATGCTGCCAATTTCAAGCTTTTTTTTCACCCGCACACGCGGACACGCGCACGAACGCACTGAGGGAAATGAACCGGAAAATTTACACTTTGCAATCGTGGGTAGGTGTGAAAAAAACTCACTCTGAATTGGACGCATTTACAATTAGTCTGAGCTCCTATCCACTGCTCCTCCGTGCTATCGCCACCATCGGCATCCGCGCTTCTGTATACGTCGGCACGTGAACAATCGATTATCTTTTTTTTATCATTTGAACCTATGCAAAAGTATCGATTATTAGAATGTCGACTCCCTTAAGAATCGATTCTTTGTTTTAGGTTTATATAAAGTACGTTCCAAAAATCTTACAAGTACAATTAGTTTGAGTCGCCTCTGGTAACCACCATCGGCACTGCGCTTCTGCAGTATGCCCCGTGCCGCCACCGACTCGAGAACAATCGATTATCTTATTTTTATCATTTGAACCTATGCGAAAGTATCGATTGCTAGGAGGCTCTGTTGACTCTCCTAAGAATCGATTGTTTGTTTTAGCTTCATACAGTGTGTTCCTAAAGTCTTGCATATACAATTAGTCTGAGCTCCGATCCAGTATCTACTCTGGTCGTCACCATCGGTATCACTTCTGTTTACGCCGGCTTGTGGACAATCGATTATCTTTTTTTATCATTTGAACAAGTATCGATTATTATAGAGGGATCTGTTGTCTCTCCAAAGAATCGATTCTTTGTTTTAGGTTTTAATGCAGTATGTTCCAGAAATTCTTACCAGTTTCAAGTTGAAAAACTTTTACCTTATTTCGATAAACAACAGGTCTGCTCGTGACTGCATTAGGGGTTATTTGAATATATTTTAATGTCAACCCTTTGGCTCCATATTTCGATGTACAGGGCGTTCTAATAACATTGGATGCTTCAGCGCGGATCTCAATTTTTTTTTTTACATGCACATGACATTATAATAATATGAGAAAAAGTCATTCACCAGTAAAGGTCTAAGATTTGTAAAACTCTTTTCCATCATTCGGCACTGAAAGAGTAAAGTTTCCAATGTGCATGCGTTGGTATACGCATTACGCAGTCTGGAGGGGTCTGGTATTCGCGGGAGTTACGACGTATCGGATACATCCGAACCATCTGCGGATTATGGAAACGCGCACTAATCAAAAACCACCTGACCCAATTGAAAATCAATCATTTCCACTATCGAGTCTTTTTATTCTAATTTTCTTTTTCTTTTTGTCATTTTTTTTCTTTCTTGTGCTGATTTTTGTCGAATACATCCGATATTATAGATTTATAGAGTGGAATGCAAGTATTATTTTGTCGAATATATTTGACATTGAAGTGGAAAGGGTGAGCAATGGTTATTGGTTATGTATTAGCTGCATAATACTTTCTTTGGAGCTTTGGGGACTTTTGAATTCGTTTAAGAACTAAATCTCGCATAAACACGGAAAAAAAACTACGACGAAAAGAACCATACGGATACCTGATTTTGGCACCTGCTAGATGTTATGGTAATGTTAACCAGAAGTATACTATGTTTTGACTAGGTACTAGGTGATGTTACCTGATTGCATGTCGAATTTACTCTAAGTATCGGTAAATGTACCATACTTCTGGTCAAGTTTACCATAACATCTAGCAGGTGCCAAAATCAGGTATCCGTATGGTTATTTTCACTAATCTTTTTTTTCCGTGAAGAAGATTCGATCATTTTTGTTCGACTGCTAAAAAGCATTTTCTTCGATTCTTTGACAACTCCAAACGATCTAAGGTGGATCCTGCAATTTGGCATCCATAAATTCAACCCATTTGAACGAATGAGAAACAATCGATTCCGGTGGGGGTAATCGCCCTTTTACTTTTCGATTGTTTCTCACGAATTCAATTGGGAATAATACGCAGTTGCCAGATTGCTGAATTCGCCTTTGCAACGATCCGCGGATGCCAAGCCCGCGCAGATACGGAGGTCCAAATGTATTCTGGAAAAGACTCCTTGGCGAAAAATAGTGACGTCTCAATTTGCTGCAGTGTCCATATTGATCATGTGGGTTGTTCCTTTTTGTAGTCGAATTTGAACCAAGCATATATTGTTTTTTATTTTTTTAATTTTCTGCTGCCTCGAAACTGCCCCCATTCAAAACAACTGACAGACACGATATTATCTGACCAGACTGCTCATATTCTGACATCGCATCGGCCCACTTGTCATTCACGAAGCTCAAATGCGTGGGTAAAAATATTTGTAAACAAGTGCAATATCCATTTTACAACTTACAAATGGTGAGTGAGTGAGTGTAACTTTCATTTTCATTTCGTTCTGCGTTTTAATTGGATATTCTAAGCAACGGACTTCTCATATAAATCAGTTATATAATTGCAGGTTTAGTACAACTGCGGCAGGTTACTAAATACATAATATATATATAAAAATAAATAAAAAAATTACGGGGCCCTGCAATGTAACGCGCGTTAATGGGAACTAATTTATTCCTAAAGATTTGGGAGGGACGAAAAAAAAGGAATAAAAATCTGTTCATGAAAAAGGTTTAGAAGAAAAATAAGAAGTTACGTTGGAGGAGGAGGGGTTTAAAAAAAAAGGAGAAAAAAAAAAGAAGTTGGTAGCAAGAAAAGGAGCAAAGAGATAATGAAATACAGTGGGCAGCCTGCCCGCGGATCCGGCGTGTAGTGCCCATTCCCAAGAGAGTAGGCGTGGCCAACGGTGATGAGTTTACTACAATGCATGCGTATAGGTATACGTATATATATATATACACATGCACATACTGTAGTGTATCTACAGCTATACACACATACACAGCGGCATAGCCGTAGCCAGGATATTGTATTTCTCTCTCTTAGCCCATTTGAACGCATGTGTTAGAAAAGGATGGATATAGGGGCTGTCACGTGACTTCAGCCCCTGTTTCCGTCCTTTTCTTACACAGGCGTTTAAATGGGCTAAGAGAGAGAAGACCAATATCCTGGCCTCGGCCATGCACAGCGGTACAATGAACATCAGAACAGGTACATGGGAAATTCAAATCTTAATTTTTCGTTCGAGGAAAAACTTTAATTACAGAGGTACTCATTAAAACCCCCGAGCTGATTGGGACTCCTCTTACCGAACGTTCCGAGGGAGAGATGTGAGATGGGGCGGGGGGGGGGAGGGGGAGAATCGGTGTGGCGATAAGGGGGTGGGGAGGGAGTAATAACTCAGGAGTAACAATTAAAAACCACGAAGAAACTGGCCCAAAGCGATGTGGGAGGACGAACCTCGAACCTCGAACCTCCACGATCCCTGGAACGTGAGCTTGATGCCCATACGGGGGCCTCTCTTTCAGTAGCACTATCTGAGAAGGATGGTCTTGAGCTGAGCTTGGGGCAAGGTAGGAGAAAGAAGGGGAAGAAGAAGAAGAAGAAATATTATCTTAAATTCTCAGAGTTTCTGTCCTGTATAGCCGCACTTGTCCCAGTCAGTGTGAACACGCCTTATCATTTTCCGTCCCAAGTCCCATTATTTCTCAGGGGTACCAATAGTTGAGGCCGTCTCCGGAAAAAGAACCCATGAAAGAACGGGTGTGCTCTTCAGCTTAAAACTCCATTGGCTCACAATGCACAATTCTCAGGAAAATCACACCCTTTGTTTTATGAGCCCTTTTTCGGAGAAGGCTTCAATTGTGAATATATAATCTACGCAGTAATCAGAAGTCGTGCCTTCGATCAGAATTTCGATCGTTTCTACAAGTTTCGTAAGTTTCGATAAATTTCGGTTGATCGATCGAACGAGACTTTGAAAAATTCGATCGGAAATATTCGAATTTTTTGTCTTATTTTTGATCATAATAAAATGAAAAAAATTGTTTAGCATTTGATCCATCGAAATTTCAATCGATTTACGGCGGTTTTAAATGTTCTAAATTTTAGAATAACAGCCATAGAGAACAATCAGCCAATATCTATATTATCTTGCGTTTATCGAACTCCTCGTAATAACTGATTTTCTTCGGATATTTCATATAAATTTTTTTTTTTTCATGTATCGAATAATGTCAATGAATGGAAGCAGGCGTTTGTTTCGCCCATCTCTCATCCCAAAGTTTAATTCATGCATGCGGATTTTTTCCCTAAAAATTATTTAAATGGCAGCGTACTTCGAGCATAGCCGAGACTAGGTTTTTTTTTCTAGGGGGGGGGGGGGGGGCTGTGCAGGCAAAAAACTGCGATGACTTTTTTCCCCTTCTTTTTGCTTCTCATGCGTTTTGATCGAGCATAACTCTGACCATCGCGCTACTTGATGACCCTTTTATTTTCACAACCCAGGAAAATGTTGGGGGAAAACACATCCTGTATTTAACGCCCTTTGATTTGTGCTCCTTGAATTCAAATCACTTGGCCCCAAAACTCGCGAAACGTTTCTTATTTCCAATTTTTTGTTTTTTGTTTTTTTAATTTTTTTTTTTTTTTGTTGTTTTGATTTTTTTTTTGTTTTTTTTGTTTTTTTTTCCGTTTTTCCGTTTTTTTGTTTTTTTTTTTTTTTTTTTTTCCGACCCTCCCTATTTCCGACTATGACCCTGACCCCGTTTTCGAAAGTTAAGGAAAAGTTTAACTTTTTAGTAAGAGCGTCTTTGGAGCAACACAAGCGTCTTGAGTTGAGATATAGTTCTGCAGAGCGCGCATCGCTGCAAACGACACAGCAGATTGAGTAGTAGAAACAGAGCCTAACCTAATGTAACCCGGATCGCTCGCTCGCACGGTCATGAGTGTACCGTACAACCGATTGATGACACCAATGACTGGCTACTTTTTTTTAGTGGAGTGTAGCAAACCATCGCCTTCATTTTCAAAAATTCCATCTCCATTCTGCATGCATACTGTAATGGATGATTTCATATACGTGAGACATGAGATGCAGAAAACAATGGACCGAAATAACGTTTTGCCGGCCAAAATCAGAGAAAGAAAATCGTTAAAAATTATCTTTTCAAGTATATCTCTTCATGACTAATTTTCCTAACTTAAACCATATCCCTGATGATGATCAATGTCAAACGGACAGACGTAAATCAAGGGTCTGCAATATATCCTCAAAGCCTCCCAAACTATTGTGAAGGCAAGATTTTCCGTTCCCTCAATTAACTCACACAGAGAAAAACAGAAAAAATGGCTCGGTAGTGGTGACAATAAATCTTTGGTAGAAAACTAACCCAGCAAAATAATTATAGTTCAGCTAACCAAATGTTTTGTTTGCCAAACTAAAGAGATTTTTACTTCGGGTGAACCAAAATTGGGTTGGCTCTACTGAATCCTTTTGATGCTGGGTCATTTTTCTACCAAAGTTTTTGTCAGCTCTAACAAGGCATTTTTTCTTTTTTTCTGTGACATAGCTGAGGAGGGTGACTTTTTTTTTACCTCATATTATATTTTATACGGTAGAGGTTAATTTCAAAAAGTATCAAATTATCTGAAAAATATGTTTTGTTATCCCTAGCAAAAATGGTCCATTCAGTTCCAATAGGTTCATAACCACTGCCCTATACAGAGCATGGATATGTATCCAAGGATGTTTATGGATCTGTAAGGATTCAACATTTATACCAATACTATATTTATACATATCCATAAATATCCATACTCTGTTTAGAAAATGGGGCTCTTGCAAACTTTTGCTCCGGGGAATTGAAGAGTTGATTCTTTCTTGCATAGAAACGTGTAAAAATGACGATGAGTACACTGAAAAATCACGAAATTCACTCTCAGAATCGGGCATAATGGCGGAAAGACGCAGATATCATGAGAGATTCCTATCTAAAATGAGATATATCTCTGTGTTTCCGTATAGAGAAAGTGACAGATTAGACAGGAATCTCCCATGATACCTGCGTTGAAGCGCCATCTCGAGCTTGCCGTTAAAGCAGTTTTGTGAGTTTATTATTGAATTTTAGAATTTTTCGGTGTGATTTTCGTGATTTTTGCTGGTCATTACATCAGACTGGACCATTTATTTGCTTATAGCAAAAGTTTGCAAGAGCCCCATTGGTTGGATCTGTATGGACCACTTTTGCCAGGGATGACCACAGGTTTTGGACGGTGACTGTAGATATCTTCATTGACTTTCTGCAGCTGTGAAAAATCTAAATTTTCTGAGGTGTAAACTTTTATCTCTTCCGATGTAGCCAGACCCGCGCTGTTGTGGGTACATGAAGCGGATACTCTGGCTATGAGGAACGTTTTTTGAGGTCACCCACAAGCTCATTTTTGACATTTGAGCTCATAAAAATCCAGAATTTATGATGGTGGACGCATATAAAAAAAAATGGAAAACTATTAAATGGTAATCTGTACTGCACCAGCTTCATCGAAAAAGCGATGCGACGTGCGCGCTTACATAAGGTTGAACCTCGTCCCGTCGTCGCTCTCTGCGGTCTGCGATCTAACTTCGCATACGAGACCTTCCTCAACCTATTTTTCAAATATCTTGGAGTGAATGAAGAGCCATGGTTGCCGAGTTTCGGCACTAGCCCTTGTGTTACCAGATGGAGTAGGAAGGGGGGTAAATTTTCACCCCAGATCAGTTATTAAAAGATAAAAAGCTGAAAGGAGGGGTATATTGATAAGGGCCGTTTTTGGCCCCCCCCCTTCCCTTGGATTTTGTAAGTAACTCGATTTTTTGCAGTTTGAAGGCATGCAGTTTTCGGAAATAACCTTGATTTGGCCATTTCCGCCCCCCACATGTGAGACACGGTTGCCTTAACATGGGTTTGAAGGCTCATTTTGGCCGAAAATGCGTGTTTTTCAAGTTCTAGGGTCTATTTCATATCGAGCACGTTGGAGAAACAAAACAAACTTCAAGTATGTTTTTTAGAAAGTTAAAAGACACATTTTAAGGTATATTTGATTATGTTTCTGATATGTGCACGTACTTAAAAAAAAACTTTTTAGAATTTCGCGAGTTTATAAGGTTACTGTATAAAAATGCTTGGAAAAACGTCATAAAAAGAGTCGTTTGAGCGGAGAGCTCGAGAACTTCGGCCATGTTTGATGTATCAGAATATGGTCTTCCAACACTCGAACTCCGGCTCATCTGTACTTTTTTCCTCGAAAAAATGCGACGTTGTCAAACTTCAGTATCAAAATCATCACGAAAAATATGTGAGTTTTTCAACGTTCTAGGGTCCATTTCATATCGAGCGCAGTGAGGAAACAAAAGATGCTTCAAGTATGTTTTTCAGGAAGTTAAAAGACACGTTTTTAGCTATATTTGGTTATGTTTCTAATATGCACACGTATTACTTAAAGAAAACTTATTAGAATTTTGCGAGTTTCGGGGCTCTATCCAAAGAGGCTTGGAAAGCCAGGATAAAAAGTGTCGTTTGAGGAAGGAGATCGAGAGTTTTGGCCATGTTTGACGGTTTCAGTCTACTTTTACACCGAAGGAAACGCGGCGTTGCCAAACTTCAATCGACTCTGATGAGATGATATATAAGTATATACTTACTTTATATTTGAATCTTTAATTTTTTGGAAAATCCATGGGAATGCATACTTCTTTTTGATGTGGTAAAATTTTATTATAAACACAGTACATTTTTACAGTTCATGTATATCGTTTTCGTCTTTGTTTCATTTTCATTGCGTCTCGTAGCGTCATATCTATCTAGAGAGGCGTTTTTTTACCGTCCGATATCGGGTCGATCATATGCCTAGTCGCGTTTTCGCTGTCACGTCGCGTCGCGCGTCGTGTCATGCCATGGTGAGTCGCGTGCGCGTCCCGTCTCGTCTTTAGTATGAGATGCGCCTGGATACAATACATGGATAGTCGATACTTGGATGCCTCGGTCACGCGAGCAAGGTCGCTTTATCAGGACTTGTTTAAATGTTGAATGTTGAATGGTCGAGAGGCCTTGCTCTATGGGCCCCGGAGTCCGTATTGTGAAAAGTTGGACTCTCCCGCGTCGCGCGTCGGCGTCGGGCGTCGCGTCGATGTAAAACGCTGATGACACAAAAGAGTGGAGCAATGGTGGCAGCCACAGCGCACTGTGGAGCCGATTGTATGAAAATCGGAAATAATTCTGTGACTCCAAAACTACTTGACGGATTTCAATGAAATTTTGTATGTGAGCTTGTGTGGACTCAGGGGTCATACTCCAGCCATCAAAAATGATGGATGACATATTTACTCAACATTGGGGCCCCCTCCCCCCCCCAATAATTTTTTGGTTTTTTGAAACCCCCATCATGTGGCATATCTGTGAAAACAGCACAAAAAACTAAGATTTTTGGTGCAAAGAACATTTCTTTGCCTTAATTTGTTAGAGAGATATTGGCAAAAAACCACCTGAAAATAGTGAAAGTTTACTTTTTGAGGAAAATGCTCATAAAACTTAAGAATGGGATGGAAACTAAAACTTTGAGGACTTATTCTAGCTACCCATGGTAAGTATCCGTGAAACCAACATTTCGGAGTCATTTTTAGGGGTAGGGGGCTCCAAAATTGTCCAATAATAAAGATGATCAGTGAGCTCTGTATTTTTTAAGAATAAAAATTGAGACAACATCACGCATAACTTTCAAAGTTATCTCAATTTTTCCAGAATTGAGAGTTTAAAAGAAATTATAAAGAGAGAATATTAGAAAAATAATAAGTTTAATGATGTGAATGAATGGATACACGTGGATAGTTATAAGAGTTACATTACTCACTGAGTCACTTGACTTAACTCTTTGTAAGGAATATTACACGCGGACATGATAGAAGAACAACGATGATGCGTTGAAAACTGAACTATTAATTAGAAATAGCTCAATTTCCAACAGCTCTTTTTCATTAGTTACCTGTACAAGTCCCCGAACTATCTTGGCATCTTTCACAAATCTTATCATTTTGATAAGAAAGTGACCAACAAGTTGGCGACGAAAAGATCCGAGAGCAATGACCTGTCACTAAGCTAATGTTTTGCGATGTCCACGATTGCCAAATGCATGTAAGATCAGGGGCGTCGAGAGGATTTTGGGGGCCCGGGGCAAACTGTGCATTTGGGGCCCAATTTTTTGTATCATCCTCTCCCTGGGGGGTCTGGGGGGACAACCCCCAGGTTAAGGGGGTTCTGGGGGGACACCCCTCAGGTTAAGGGGGGTCCGGGGGTCCTCCCCCGGAAAATTTTTAAAATCAAGCTTCTAATTGACGCAATTTTAAGCTATCTCTACTGAAAAATTTCAAACAATCACAACAGTCGAATGTTTGATTTTTACGTTTATTTTGCCACATGATGTGACAGACTTGAAGATTTTCGACACAAAAATTCTTTGTTTCGACTTTGATTTCTAAAAATAAAAAAAAAATAACAAAAAAAAAAAAATAAAACACATTCATTTGTCAACTTTTTATTTCTCAGCCCTCTTTGGCTAATCACATTTTCACCAGTGTTGGCTGGGACGTCGAGAAAGTTCTGGAGGTTTTGCTACGAACCAGTGGTGCACCGAGAAATTTGCCTTGGGGGGGAGGGAGGTTGGTACGACTCAAACTCCGGGGGGTCTGGGGGTATGGAATACCCCTCAGGACAAGCGGGGGGTCCGGAGGCCCTCCCCCGGAAAAAAATTCAATTTTCCTTACCTTCAAATTGAATTTTACGGTACTTTCATGTACGCAGTAAAATTTAAATGCTGAAATATATTTTCGATTTTGCTGCATGAACTCTTTGCTCTTGACTCATAATTGGAGGGAGAAGAGTCGAGTGGAATGTGGTTGAAGGAGCCATGGAATATTCACCGAGGGGTTCACCAAAAGGGGGGGTCCGGGGGCCCTCCCCCGGAAATTTTTTAAAATTTTCCTGACCTTCAGATTGAATTTTACGGTACTTTCATTACAGTAAGATTGAAATGTTCAAATATATTTCCGATTTTGTCTGCATGAAATTGATGCTCTTGACTCATGGTAATTGGAGGAAGAAGAGTCAAAAGTAATGTGTATAAAGGAGCCATGGAATATTCACAGAGGGGGTTCAGCAAGGGGGGGCCCCCAATTTATTCGGCTCGACACAGGCCGTGAAATTACGTGGTCTCTTCCTTTTCGACCCCACTTTCAAGCACCGTGTCATCAGTCACTACTTCTTCCCTCTCTTTTCCCCTTTTCTTTACTTTTCATATTACCCCCCCCCCCCCTTCGCTTTTTTCCCTGTTTTCCTTTTCTCTTTTTCTCTTTTTTTCTTTTTTTCTTTTTTCTTTTTTTCCTTTTCCTTTTCCTTTTCCCTTCTCATGATTTGGGGGCCCCCGAAGGGCGGGGGCCCGGGGCATTTTGCCCCATCAGCCCCCCCTCTCGACGCCCCTGTGTAAGATTTCATATTTGCATTTAAGTAGATGGAATCCAGTGTTGCCAAATCGTGGATTTCAATTTTTCAATTTTACTCCATGTATTTTTTTTTAAATTTTAATGCAACATTTGGCAACAATGGTAAATTTCTACAATTTTGCAGCAGCGGTTATACCTACATGGGATACCTTGCGTTTGCTCACCGCACTTTTTCTCATCGAAACAGGTGCGGGAACAGTTTTGCCATTTCTTTCAACTTTCAACTGCGATGCCCGCGCGCAGAACTTGCATTTACGTGAAAAAAGATGTAAAAAAATCGGACCCCTGCTTATTAAAAAATCGATATCTCCAAAAGTGGACAAAAAGAGCAGTTTAAATTTTCAGGGCTTCTTCCTAATAGTACTGACTATCAGAAAATCAATATTAGAACTTGGAGCCTCTTGGAGCTTTTTTTTTGCGAATCCATTAAACTTTAAATTTGACTAATCTTTACCCTCCCACTTAAATAATTAATTTCGTCACTTTGAAATATTTTTTCTAAACTTCCTACATACGAATCGAAAGCTCTAAAGACGCACTTTTGAGAGATGCTTACAGATATTTGTCAATATATAAAGCAAAAGTGCAAAAATCAAAAAATCAAACATAAAAAAATGCCTGAAATTTGGTATTTTCAGATAAGCTGAGTTCGGAGCTTATTTTCTCCTTTCTGAATTTTTTTTTGGGCAAAACTGTGTCTGGATATCAACCTACATACCCTGGACTAAAGTTCTACCGAATGGTTTTATCTCCCCTGCATACTCCATTTTAGGAATTTTTTCCTCAGTCGGCCCCCAGTGTGCGGCGCGGCGCACGGTGAGACATCTCGTGTAAATGTTGGGATTCATTTCAATTGTTTACCTTCCTTTCCTTTCCTTTCCTTTCCTTTCCTTTCCTTTCCTTTCCTTTCCTTTCCTTTCCTTTCCTTTCCTTTCCTCTCCTCTCCTCTCCTCTCCTCTCCTCTCCTCTCCTCTCCTCTCCTCTCCTCTCCTCTCCTCTCCTCTCCTCTCCTCTCCTCTCCTCTCCTCTCCTCTCCTCTCTCTCTCCTCTCCTCTCCTCTCCTCTCCTCTCCTCTCCTCTCCTCTCCTCTCCTCTCCTCCTCTCCTCTCCTCTCCTCTCCTCTCCTCTCCTCTCCTCTCCTCTCCTCTCCTCTCCTCTCCTCCTCCTCTCCTCTCCTCTCCTCCTCCTCTCCCTCTCCTCTCCTCTCCCTCCTCTCCTCTCCTCTCCTCTCCTCTCCCTCCTCTCCTCTCCTCTCCTCTCCTCTCCTCTCTCCTCTCCTCTCCTCTCCTCTCCTCTCCTCTCCTCTCCTCTCCCTCTCCTCTCCTCTCCTCTCCTCTCCTCTCCTCTCCTCTCTCTCCTCTCCTCTCCTCTCCTCTCCTCTCCTCCTCCTCTCTCCTCTCCTCTCCTCTCCTCTCCTCTCCTCTCCTCTCCTCCTCCTCTCCTCTCCCTCTCCCTCCTCTCCTCTCCTCTCCTCTCCTCCTCCCTCTCCTTCCTCCTCTCCTCTCCTCTCCTCCTCTCCTCTCCTCTCCTCTCCTCTCCTCTCCTCTCCTCTCCTCCTCCTCTCCTCTCTCTCCTCTCCTCTCCTCTCCTCTCCTCCTTCCTCTCCTCTCCTCTCCTCTCCTCTCCTCTCCTCTCCTCTCCCTCCTCTCCTCTCCTCTCCTCTCCTCTCCTCTCCCTCCCTCTCCTCCTCCTCTCCTCTCCTCTCCTCTCCTCTCCTCTCCTCTCCTCTCCTCTCCTCCCTCTCCTCTCCTTTCTCCTCTCCTCTAATTCCAAAACTTCCTCTCCACTCCCTCCACTCTTCCTCTCCTCTCCTCTCCTCTCCTCTCCTCTCCTCTCCTTTCCTCTCCTCTCCTCTCCTTTTACTCCAGAGTTACTCGCGTTGAAAATTTGGCCAAAAAAAGTTCAAACATAGCTAAAATTCAGTATTTCTCTCTCTTTTCCATTTGAACGCATGCATTCAAAAATGATGAAAATAAGGGTTATCAAGTGACTTATTCACATAAAAAAAATGCCTCCCGGCAGGCCGGTAAGACGAAGTAGATTCCATGCTTGGTTAAATCATTTTTTCACAAATTTAAATATAGGTTATAATTTTTGTTGAATTTTTCTCTGAATTTTTCTTTTTTACTTAATCAGCTGCTCAAAATCCAAATATTATTGTGAAAAAGATTATATTACCAATAGATAAATGTGTAATCTTTACAATGCAAGTGAGAAATAAAAGCTAGGTTATATAAGTTTTCACAAATTTCAATAAATAGGTTATGTTATGATTTTATTTGAATTATTCAATTCTTTTTTTTTATCAGCTGTTCAACATTTAAATAAAAATGCCCATGAAAAAAGATTATAGTACCAAGATAGAAAAATGTCTAATCTTTGTAACGCTAATGAGGAATAAATCTGATAAAAGCAGATGATAAAACAAGAAAATAAATAAATAACGTACCTAAGCAACAGTGTACGTGTAAAACAAAGAAAGAGCATTTATACCAGTACACCATCCTTGTCTTTCACTTGTAAAATCCCATAAGAAACTAAATAGCTCGTAAAACACGTAAAACACAAGGAAAATTCAAGGAAAAGAGCATATGAACTAAAAACATCCTCCACGATATATACTAAAATTTACGATACAAAAAAACAATTTCTTCATATAAAAACACCGCCAAAAAACCCGAAAAACACATCACTATAACTCGCTTACAACGCAAAACACGAAAAAATGACCCGAGTAAAAAAGCTGCGTAACAAAACGACTAACATAAATTTTCCCAAAAAAAATACTCAAAACAAACACTCCTAAAAATAAACCTCAAAAACACATTTTACGACTCAAACACGGCCCATAACGCGAAAACTAACAGTCAGATTTACACCATCTTCGAACTCATCCAAGAATTAAACCCAACGAATAGTTGAGACAAATTTCAAGAACAAAAACCAAAAATTACGAACAGGATCGTGGGACATAAAAACGGTAAAACTGGCTGAAACATACATATAAAGATATATATATATATATATATATATATATATATACAATTTTCAACGAGTGGTATTTTCTCACTCAGGGGACCATGAAACGTGCTCATTTGATAAAATTTCCCGAAAAATCCAACATCGCACCCTCCGCAATAAGTAGATTCATGGAATCTACTTAACAGAAAAGAACAGTTTGGTAGCGATGACAAAACCTTTGGTTTAGAAAAATGACCCAGCAAGAGACTTCAGTTGAGGTAACGCCAACGACCGCTTCTTTGGTTTCCTCAGCAAAATCTCATTATAGTTAGGCGTGATAAACCTCTGGTTACCTCTACTAAAATCTTTTGCTGGGGTAATTTTTCAAATGAAATTAGAACGAAAACAACTTCGGAATAACCTTAAGTTTACATAATTTTCTCTAATTTTCTTTAAAAAAATAAGAATTCCGATGTACATGAATGGAACGTTATTTTAAAGTTGTTTTCTGTTCCTTTTCGGCTTTACCTTAAAAGTTCCTTTTAACCGCAGGAAGACTTTCCGTAAAAAGTTCTGTACATCTAAAAAAGATGATTCCAATTCTGAAAGTTTTCCCTGGGGAAACACTTGTGTAAAACCATTATGTTTACGGTTCATTTTTGCTGTTTGGGTATATTGTGAACAAAAGTGACATTAAGACAAAAAGATGTTGCTACGTAAATGTCTTGACGTAATTCAACTCTCATCAATAAATCCTCTTTATAATTTTGAGGCTGCCATCAATTAATTCTAACACCTTGCTCGCTGACTCTATGATCTTTATTTTAATGCCAATTTCTAGATTTATGTATCTATAGCTAGGTACTTTCCTTTCTACTGTGATGAGAGTGAGAGAAGTGGATGAATTTTTGATCCAGCGTGGAAACGGGAACCTTCACTTTTCCGTCATACCGTGGCAGTAGCGACACTGGCCACCGCTCAATGGGCATACATTTCTGATGTGGTGGCCGAAACGCATATTTTCATTATTCAAAAGCTTTAATGGACTCGTTTTAGGCCTAAAAATTGCAATTTGTCAAGGAATTCAATTCTTAAAAGTGGTTCCAAACCGTAAAAATATTACTGAAAGTATTTCATAAATATAATTTTAGATAATTACTTATTTCATGATAATTTTTTTTTTTGCCACCAAATTGGTAATTTATATACCAGTGCGCAGAGCTACTCACGCTGCCTTGTGCTTTTCAAGTTCTGCTCGTCAAAGCCGAAGCCTCATTCGCTGCGCTACCGTTTTGCAATCATTGACCGTCAGCAATAACAGTCACCGCGCTTGCTTTAAATGTTGCCAGTTTTAGGAACCCAATTAATTGCGGGCAGCTTTCTGCAGAAATGCTCCGACTTTTCTGGCTTTGTGGAACGAAACTAACTCTTGCGGGTTTCCGACGTAAATGGCTTCCTTCTGCACAAAAAAAAAGGTGCAGAGTACTCATGAGAACAGCTTCTGCCATGAAGAATGGGACTTTTGCACACTTTTTGCTGTAAGCGACTTAAGGGTTGATTCTGGGGTGAATACCTAAAAAAATAACGATATTTTAGCACTAACAACTAACGAAATCCACTGCTAAACTCATAAAATGCCTCTAAATTGGACACTGATAATTTGAAATTCCTATATTAATTTCGTCACTCTCTCCACGCTGCCAAGGAAGATTCACAATGTAATTAGACACCATAGGTAGTAGCGATCCACAACCGATCCAGTACCGTGACACATGGTAACCCGGGTGTGTTACAGGGAAGTCCTCTTATTGGTCACTTCTTGATGAAGTTTCAGTGCTCATTATTAGCGCCCAACATCGCCATTTTTTTCGCGCTTTTCCAAGTATTTTATGAGTTTATAGGGGTGGATTTCCTGAGTTTTTATTGCTTCTATCGTAATTTTTGCAAGTTTTTATTTTTTTTATTTTTGAATCTCTCACATCAAAAAAGTGTAACAGCCCGATTTTTCAGATTGAATTGATGATAGCGAGTTTAGTACTTGGACTATATTAAAATAAATAATAAAATAGGCAGCGCAGCATAGCGGCGCTCATATGCTCACCAGCTCACACATGGCAGATACGCCTCGTGGATGTCAGCATGGTTGACTCACACACAATGGTGACGAAGTATTATGATTTTTTTTTTTATTTTTTTTCATGTATTATACCATGGACATGTCACGTGTATGTATTCAATTGCCTCAAACTGACCTTCTCTATCGATGCGTTTGGCAGGATGACGCCCATAGGGCGCCTATGTTCTCCAAGTTGCACATTCAGACGATTAAAAGTGAAAACTAAAACGTGTGATCGTCCTTCGCATTGGAAGAGGCAAGAGACCAATGTTTTTAGAATGAAAACTGGGTCATTTTTTCTTTTTTTTTGGGGTCAAGTATATTATATGGACTGAAGTGTGTCCATATCGTAAGAGGAGACCTCAAAATACAAGGGCGAATACAGAAAGAAGAAAAAATTTAGTGGTGGAAAAATCATCTGGGTGTGGGGAAGGGGGGGAGAAGTTCAATTTTCGCCCATTCATGGACACTTACACTGTTACCATTTTTGGGCCCCTAATTATTTTAAAAATAATCGAAACTGACCGAAACTGACCGCTGAGGGTGCGAAGAAGTGCTGAATGACGCTCAGATAGAAGCTCACGAAAGTCTCAAATTATTATTTTTTTAAAAACCACAAATTTTGGCTCAAATAAGAGTCATAACTTAAGAATTTTATATATGATATCCTTTATTTTGGATTTAGTAAAGACTTTCGAGGGCTTATAAGCGTAATACAGCCACCTTCAAGAAGTTTACCACTATTTCCTCCCTCTTATTTTGGCGTTTTGCGAAGACTGCCTCAGTGCCCGCCCCTCCCTGCCCCAACCCCCGTAAATGCTCTGCGGTAAAAAAACAACAGATTTTACAGATAACCTCAACAGAGGCGGACTGGCCCCCAAATTCGGACCGGGAAATCAACTTTGGACCGGCCCATATGGGGGGTGTGGGGGGACACCCCCCACCTAGGGGGGGGGGGGGTTTGCCCCCCCCCCCTCCCCGAGAAAATGTTGGTATTTTCACAGTCAAAAACAACCATCTGAAGCTTGTTTGGGTCATCAATTTCATTATTATATGATCGCTGACTCTCTGCGTTTTTGCAGGGTAGAGACTGTCATTTTATCTTAGTGACGATAAAAAACCTAACCTAACCTAACCTGGGGGGGGGGTTTGCCGCCCCCCGAGAAAATTTTGGTATTTTCACAGTCAAAAACAACAATCTGAAGCATGTTTGGGTCATCAATTTCATTATTATATGATCGCTGACTCTCTGCAGCGTTTTTGCAGGGTAGGGACTGCCATTTTATCTTAAATATATTAAACATAAAAAAAGGAAAAAAAAAGAAAAGCCCTTTTCAGGGCTACCTAAACATTCTGAAATATTTCCTCTCTGCTTTCGTTCCAGCCCTGATGAAGCGAATGATCGGCCCGGCCTGGTCAGATCCACACAAAACCAGCCCTAATGAAGCGAATGATCGGCCCGGCCCGGCCAGACCCACATAAAACGAATGAATATAGTCCGCCCCGGCCCGACCCGAATTTATCGAATGACAGGCCCGGCCCGGCCCGTCCAAAACGTATAGAGTAACCGGCTTGGCCCTGACGCACCGAATGATCGGCCCAGCTCGGCCCTGAAGTATCGAATGATCGGATCGGCCCTAAAAAATCGAATGAATGATCGGCCCGGTCCGGCCCTATTCGAATGATCGGCCCGGCCCGGCCCTAAAAAATCGAATGACTGGCCCGCAGCCCAAATTTACCAAGTATAAATACATGCACGGCCTCACTTTTATCTTTGTCTCTGGTGTTTTCCTTCTTTTTTCTTCCTCTCGCTCTTCTTTTTTCCTTTTTTCTTCCTTTCTTTCTTTTTTTCTTCCTTTTTTTCTTACTTTTTCCCCTCTCACGATCCAACCGGCCCTAAGTGGCCGCGGCCCACCGGGAAATTTCCCGGTGTCCCGGTGGGCCAGTCCGCCTCTGAACCTCAACAAAAAGTCGATGGTAAAACTACTTTACAAAACAAAAGTAAAACCGTCCTAAAAGGCCTTTTTTAACTCATACGAGTTTACCTACTCTCGCAGTGTAATTTAACAGATATACATTGTAGAATCATAAATATAATACCGGAAAAAACCTTACCCCCCTACCCCCCTCCCCCTTACGAATTTTGACGGCTGGCATCTGCTGTACGCATAAAAAAAAAATAAAAATAAATAAGAAGCAAAAGCACGAACGAATGTGCATGCGTTCTTTGTCTCTCCTCGGCTATTTGAACACGTGTGTAAGAAAAGGACAGATTAAGAACAGTCGCGTGACTTTCAGTCCTTCTCCTATCCTTCTCCAACACGTGCGTTTAAATGAGAGCGAAGAGAGAGAGCGAGCAATACAAGTTCCTGGATTCGCCAATGAACGCATGTTACGATCTAAGAATTAAATCAGCAGTATTTTTGTGGGTAAGCACAAACTATCTATAATCATTAATTTCCTCAATTTCGTTGAGGCTAATTTAAGGTTATAATGTCTTCATTGTCTCGGTTGACCATATCTCTAAGAAGCGCATTTCACGTACAGGGCTGCCGTTTTACGTCTTTATTTCAACGTACAGTTTTTAAATTTCCTGCCATATTTGGCAACACTTATCTTCCATGAAGCTGTGGGTGTATCGTTGAGTAAATTCGCGATGGTCTTTTTCGATCACCAATTAATATTTCCGGCTTCCGTTCGATCTTTCACTATGTTCTTCTTCTTTTGTGAATTTGGGTTAAGTAAAGGAGCATATAACTATAGCTAAGAATAATTCTTGCTCTCTCTCTCTCTTTCTCTCTCCCTCTCTCTCTCTCCCCCCTCTCTCTCTGTCTCTCTCTCTCTCTCTCTCTCTCTCTCTCTCTCTCTCTCTCTCTCTCTCTCTCTCTCTCTCTCTCTCTCTCTCTCTCTCTCTCTCTCTCTTTGTCTACTTGATTGCATGAGTTAGAAAAGGAGAGAAACAGGGCTTGAAGTCACGCGACAGCCCCTAAGTATCACCATCCTTTTCCAACGCTTAATCTTCGATGGGGAAAGAGAGAGAAAGACAAATTTCTTTCAACGCGATTATGTAGAGGAGAATAATAGTCAAGAGATGAATCGAATTCTGTGGGGTTGTTACAAAAGTCTGAATATTAAGAACTATTTTATTTAGAAATGAAAACATTTTGAACGATTAATTAGTTTTTAATATTGGTTAAAAAATGACTGAGCAGAAGAATGAATACAAAATTGCATAAATAGAGTGTCACGTGGTCACATAGAGTTCGCGCGTTCTTCATTGAAAATCGTGCGTGTCTTGGCCCACTAACCATAAGGCCTATTTGGATACCGCCAGAATACATGGACCCTATTTCAGGTCTATAACATTTAATATTGGTGCTTGAACATGGATCCATTGTGAAATTTTGAGATCAACAAACGACATTTAGATTTTATCATGAAATTTTGCAGAAAGAAAGAAACCGACAAGAACATTGAAATATTAGAAAAAAAAACATTCAAATAACTTACTGCACATGTTACAACGGGGGTAGTCGTATCAAAAAGTTTTCTTTTTCTAGCTACAGGGTTCTCGCGTCCACGGATGAAGTGGCGAACTGGTTAAGACTTACCTCACTGTAAACGTACTTACGGGTGAAAAGTATATTGTTCAAAATTAATTATTTGCTGTGTAATTGCATAACTTGTGTTTTGAAGGAGCGGTTGGGAGCAGCTCTCAAGTTGGAACTCTACTCACTACTGTCACTGTCTATTATTTCTATTTCGCGTTTGCCGCCATACCTTACCCGTTACTAGGCTCGTTTCAAGACGAAAGACGGAATTCAGAGCTTTTATACTTGATATTTTCTTGGCTTGGCTTGGACTTGGATCGTCCTCCAGATTTAACCTCAGAAAAATATCGTATTGCTGTTACAAGAATTCAGTTTCCATTTAGGAAAGTACCGAACAGAATTCTTGATGCGGCAACAGCATTTTTCTCAATGTAATGTGCAACTCAAAAACACGCGCCTGAACCAAAACACGTTGAGATTCCTCGAGGAAGTTTCAAGGGATTTTCAAGTTAATTTTTAGGGCAGCAAGTGCCTTACTTCCTTGAAGTAAACTTGAGATATCTCAAAAATGAAGCCGTTTCTGAAAAAATTACCCATAATATTAAAAAAGAGCTCCTTGAGCATAAGTCTCTTATATTTAATCACAATGCTGATTTTTTAGAAAGAGCACACTCATCATTGTTTTATGGGCCCTTTTTTGGAAATGGCCTAAATATTGCTGATTTACAGAGAGGGGATAACGTCTCTGAATTGCAATTTTGCTCACTGCACTTGACTGGGCAGTGGGCTTGAATATTTCTTAATAAGCTCAAGTCCCGTCTGGGTGATCTCAAATAAAGTCTCTGAAATGCACGCTTATAAATTGTTTTAATTTTCAATTTATTTCTCCAATCGCATCTAACTTTACGACCCTTATCTCTTTTCACTAGCTGCATTCACTCCGATTCAATGTATTTTTCTTTTTTTGTGTCTAGATGGGACGAATGCGTAACCTTCTACTTCTTATAAAAATAAGCGAAAATTAGTTTTTTAAGAAGATAATTTTGAGGTCGCAGGGAAGGGGGAAGCGGGGAGCTTCTGTTTTTCCATCTAGTTTAAAAATTGGTACGGCCGGACTGTAAAATTGGTGTGAAACTCAAATTTGACCCGCCCAACAAAAAAGATTGAAGACTCCTGTAATTCTACGAGTATATAATATAAGATATCATGTTCAATGTTCATGCTTCTTTATTTGACGTCTGCCCCCCCCCATTACTTGCCTCTATTTACAACCTATAGTTGCTGTGATTATAAGACGTCAAAAAATGAAATACACACTCTTGGACCGCTCAACCAATTTCAAATATTCGAGCACGTGCTTCGATGATAAATTTGAATTCAGATTTGGTAATTGCGCTTTATCCAAAAACAGTGATTTTTAGGAAGGTCCAGTTAACCCTTTTTCAAAAGAATTACACTCGTCTTCAGTAGAAAATGATGATATAATAATTCTCTGCGTTGAACAAAATAGGAAATAATCAAGGGATATTAAATGGCGTCCACAGTAAAAATATACAGTACAGATTTTGAAAATCATTTCTCGGTATTTTATTGCTCTTTTGTTTAAAACGTGCATAACGTTTACGTACATAATCTCAAAGATGACTTCGGGGGTATTGTCTAACCTCTAAACAGCCACCGCGCAACGCGTCTAATATTTAAAGGAAAACTGAAATGTCTGTCTCAAGGCGTTTTGTGTAGACAGAACCGTCCACGTCTAATTAAAATAATTGAACGTAATCTGCGCCTTCATGAAAACGATGAAAAAAAGTCGTTGAAACGTTTCCGTCAAAATCCCTAGAACAGCGTCATAAATAACTGAACGTTTAAATAACTTGATAACTTGACACAATTTGACCGATGGCTAAAAATAATAAAATAAAACAAAATTCAACTCCAACATGAGACGATGCGCGCAATTCAGATTTAGAGAGCGGCAATTTACCTTTTTTCCTTCTTTTTTTTCGGGCGAGAAAGGCGCGAGGAAGGGTTAGATTTTTCATCTGACGAAAAACCGCTACCACACTAATCGTGACCACACGATTTTTTTTTCTTCCTTCCTTCAAAAACTTGTGACGATAAATAATAAGTTTGACTGACAGGGGCCCGCTTTTATGTCGAATTAAGGCCGTTTTCGAAGTTCGCCATCTATCAAAGCTGTCAACTGAACCTGTTATTAGGTTATGCTGCTTCCTCCCCCATCTCTCTCTCCTCTCTCTCTCTCTCTCTCTCTCTCTCTCTCTCTCTCCTCTCCCTCTCTCTCTCTATCTCTCTCTCTCTATCTCTCTATCTCTATCTCTCTATCTCTATCTCTCTATCTCTCTCTCTTTCTCCGATGCGTTACAACCTGAATTGATTCGGCCACCTTATTTCACGTCTTCGCTCCTATCAAATTGATTCAAGCACATCAAGTAGCCTCCTCCTTTTTTTCCTTTTAATATTTCATAATTTTAGATAAAAAAAGAGTTTTTCAGCTTCATCATCGTTTAGCTGGACACCGGTTTACTAGTTAATTTATTTCACGGGTGTGCCTATAGTACCTACTGCTTGCAAGAGATTAAAAAAAGGGAACAAATAAAGGTAGGAAGTAAAGGAATGTTGATTGAGAGGTATAGCTTCCTGACAAGACAACCTTGAGGTCGAATCATGAAGTTCAATAGTTTCTTCGGTATTTTTCAGTGAAATATCCATTTCCAACGATTTTTTTTTTTTTTTTTTTTTTTTTTTTTTTTTCTTATGCGTAAAATCAATAATATGAAAGTGATGTGCCAAAACTACATAACCACCCTTTTAGATTGTGTAAAACAGTGGCGTTTTTGTCAACAATGATTTTACCTGAGATTTGATTGTATGCAAAACAATCGATTCGATAGTGATGCTTCACTAACAATCAATTGTTATACAGTGGAAAAAATAATTCCTAAATTCTATAGTAATATTACCATCAGGAGCACAACAATATGTGAACCGCAGAAAGTCTAGTACTTTGACCAGAAAATGCTGGTGTTAATATATGTAGCAGAGTATATGCGGTTACAGAACTTTAGAATTTCCTCAACATTTTCAAGAACTATATGGTACAAACACATGAGTTCTGGTAACTGTACCATCCATTACATCGGTTCGCCTATCGTCGTCATGCTTCTGGTAATCTTTTTTTTCCACTGTACATGGATTTAAATGGACGGCAAACATTGTTACCAGTGGCGGCTCGTGCGATTTGGCAACAAGGTTCTACCTCCATTTGGTTCTATGTAAAACAATCGATTCGATAGTGAAGCGCGGCTTCATCAACAATCGATTTTTGCACATAGATTCAAATGGACTGCAAACAATGTTGCCAAATGGCACGAGCCGCCACACCATAGATGTAAAATGCGGCCATACCATCACAACTAGTTTTTCCAAAGGCTTTACCCGAAGGTTGGAACTTTTCAACACTCTCATGTCTTTTCCAGCATTAATTTTACGTATCCGAGCTGTATGTATATATAGTGACGACAGAGGTTCTGATGTCCCAAATAGAAATTAACGTTTTAAGAGCGAGTCATCTTAACATTCTCAACAATAAGTCAAACCATTTACCGCCTCTACTCATACCCGCAAAGAGTAAACAAGAGTCGCAATTGAATGGAAGGCCTGCGTGGTCAACGTAGATAAGGGATCGGAACGACGGCTGGCCTCTGATTGGCTGCAACGCGTGGAGCAAAAATGACTCGGGGTATAGGGAAAATAACACGGGATTTTCGTTCCGGGGTATTTATCTCGAAACCTAAGCAAAATCGTATCTAAACAATTTATACGAGTCGATTCAGCAGAATTTTTCGAACAATTTGATAGGTCATAAGTGCCACTTTATTGTAAATTCGAAAAGACTGTTTCAGTTGAAAAGTACTCACAATAGTGAGTTACTCCAACACTGCTCAAACACACGCCAAGCATGTAATCACACTATTGTGCGTACTTTTAAACTGAAACAGTCTTCTCGAATTTGCAATAAAGTGGCACTTATGACCTATCAAATTGTTTGGAAAATTCTGCTAAATCGACTCGTATAAATTGTTTAGATACGATTTTGCTTAGGTTTCGAGATAAATACCCCGGAACGAAAATCCCGTGTTATTTTCCCTATACCCCGAGTCATTTTTGCTCCACGCGTTGCAGCCAATCAGAGGCCAGCCGTCGTTCCGATCCCTTATCTACGTTGACCACGCAGGCCTTCCATTCAATTGCGACTCTTGTTTACTCTTTGCATACACGGTTGCTTCTTTTGAAAAAGTGGGGTTAGGGTTCGTCTTGGTATATGTAAGCTTATGGAATGCTTATGGCGTTATCGAGGATCTGGTTGGTTTTTTGAAGAAAATCGTGTTACGAAAGGATAAATCTCAATTTTACATTTCACCAATATTTCATTCTCCATAAGAGTATACGTGTAACAAGACGACCCTAACCCCAAAGAAGCAGCTTGGTATGTTTAGGGACGGTACTGGTACTGGTCAAACCCAAGATTTTAATTTTCCTCGCCGGAGATACATTTGCACATTATGTCATGGCTACCGCAGTCTGTAAATCGAGCGAGGTTTGAGAAGGCACGCAGATACACTCTCCTGCGAGTCAGTCAGTGCAATCAGCGAGCAATAGTTCCGACGGATCCTGAAGCGACTGATGATTGGCGACGAGACGGGAAGGCCAACGGTTAGGGCCTCCGGGCTGATCTGATGGCTGTGAAACGCTCATAACTGCTCGGAGCACCTGGAAGCTGACCACGATGTGAACTTTAACCCATTCGGGTTCATCATTATTTTCCTCCGGAGCGATTGATATCTGATGGATGTTTCCCCCCGAACCAAGAACCAGCTATCTCCCATCTTCGTTACCCCCCCTCCACCCTAACCCCAAAGTTCATGCCTGCCCGTGGTCCCTCCATCGGTTAATCGCAACTTGGCTCAAGCTAATGCTTACAAATTAACCAATTTCTTCTCCCTCCCCCTTTCCTCCTCTCTCTCATCCGTATCTCTATCTTCTTCCTCGTCTTTATTCTCTCTCTCTCTCTCCCTCTCTCTCCCTCTCTCTCCCTCTCTCTATCTTCTCTCTCTCTCTCTCTCTCTCTCTCTCTCTCTCTCTCTCTCTCTCTCTCTCTCTCTCTCTCTCTCTCTCTCTCTCTCTCTCTCTCTCTCTCTCTCTCTCTCTCTCTCTCTCTGTTTCTCTCTCGCTTGAAGAGTCGCAGAGCTTCCTAATCATACCATTTTTTTCCCCGCCGCGCCGCGGCCGTTGCGCAGTTATGGAGGTTAGCGTAACTTTGATATCACGTCGGAATCCTCGGCTACCAGTAATTGAGGCGGTATCTTGAACGAGAACCCGTATAACTTCAGGTGAGCTATTTCCCCAGGAATGAACATTCGAGTCCAATGGGAATCGTTTGCGAAGAGCGCACTTGAAATTTTATAGGTCCTTATTGGTCTAACTATACAGCTTCAGAGGCGGTTATCAAGAACTAGGGCCCATAAAACTTCGGTTGCGTTCCTATCTGGGTAACTACTTTCGATTTAGAATGAATATTGTTGCTATGGAGCAAGCCGGATGTTCTGGATATCGTCTCAAAATTGTCGATCCGACGAGATAAGACAACTTCTTGCGGATTTCTCGATGATTGCGAATAAAAGCGTTCCGTCGAAAAATATGGCCGAGGAAATCTAAGAACGGCGGTTGGTGCGTTGCGTGCCATCGACTCATCGAATCATTCTTGACCCGCTGGCCGATTCTTGATTTACGAGACAAAATAATTGGGAAGAGTAGCTGAAACAATGATATCGAGAAAAGTTTTTTTTCTCAATAAAACTAAAGTACTCGAGGCGAAAAATAGACTCTCTCAAGCTACGGAAGAAATTTTGGAGGTTTTGAGAAAATTCGCGTTTTTTGCGGCGCAAAACCATTAATAGAAAGCAATAGGTTTTAACCAGGGATTGGGAGCCGGAGCAGTGCTCAGATCTTAATTTTATGTTCTCCTTGGCAGAAAAAAGTAGGAAAACTAAAATGAGTCACAATTTATCATTCAAATACTGAATCCAACGGCTTTTACACCAACAGAACTTAATTTCAAATATTCAGTTTCAGGTTATTGCGTTGGGAGCTCTTTGGGAGCACGGCTCTCAAAAAGTGCTCCCTAAAGAGCTCCCAACGCAATAACTTGAAACCGAATCTTTGAAATTAAGTTCCATTGGTGCAAAAGCCTTTGGATTCAGTACTTGAATGATAAATTGTAAGTAATTTTAATATTCCCACGGTTTTCTGCCGAGGAGAACATAAAATTCAAATCTGACCACGGCTCCGGCTCCCAATCCCTGGTTTTAACACGGTCGAAGATAGGCAGTCCGTATAGTTATATCTTTGTCTGCATGGTAGTGCTAGTATAAACAAGCCGCTAGGTTTTTGAAGCATATGTATTTCATTAAAGCAAATGACTTTAAGTTGCCTTTAAATCCCTCCAAAACAAACTACTCATAATTGTTTGCTCTTACTAAGATACGTCATTATTACAAAAGATAGGATAAATAAACTATAAATCATCACTCTAACTATTGTTACTAATTATTTATATATACCAATAAACATGCGCGTGACACGTGTATCAGCTAGTTTATATTACATTACGAACTATACGCACTGCGCAGGTCAGTGGCGAAGCGTGCTATTTGGCAACATGGCATTTTGTCCATTTGAACCCATAGAAAAGGTCGAATCCGCTGGTTATCGGCGAATCCTTGATAATTCGATATTTTCCATAGGTTTTAATGAGCCAAATGCAACGGTGTCAGACTGACGCAGGTTCCTCGTTTGGCCATGGCCATACATTGAAACTTCTTGCGAAGACGTGTTATTGATTGATGATTAAAGACGTATAATGTTAGGCTAAAAAGCCGGCCTTTTAAGGACTAGAAGACCACATTTAATCCTAAAAGAAACACTAAAAGTACTTTCCTTCAACCCACATATCAATAAGCCCAGCATTATTTGAAATGTTTAGAAGTTTTTCTAAAAAAAAAAAAAAACAAACAAAACAAAAAACAAAAAACAAAAAATAAAAAAAAAATAAAAAAAAACATCATATGAGGATTAAAATTACGAAAAAAATTTAAAAGAAAAAAAACAGAAATTTTGCGGTCGAGCATAATGATACTCGTAACTAACTCCCAACATTTGTTTTTAAGTCAAATTGGCCCAATTTGACTGAAATTCGGCCCAAAAATAACACAGCTGGTGAGTCGTTAACGACCCTCATAGGACTCAATAAAACTGTCCTGAAAAGTCCGGTATTCCACCCCTCTTACCCCTACCCTTCCAGCACAAAATATTCCGAAAGTACGACAACTTTTTTCCCCTGTACGAAAAGTTCAGTGCAGAGGATTTGCTAAAGTCTCCACCCTTCGAAAGCTCCGATACGATGAGGAACGATTGGATGGGGGCGAGAGTTGGAGGGGGGTCCGGAAGGGGGCGGGGGGAGGAGCGGGGGGCCCCCTCTTGAGCTTCAGCGTTCGGTCCAAAGTTGAAGATCATCCGAAGAGTTGGTCATCGCAAAGAGCATGAAACGCAGCCAAGTGCACTTTAAGCGCACCACAACACAACCACAGCCGTCCGAGGCGAGGAAGGGTTTTTTCACACGATGAAAATGAGAAATCCACCCACTCGGACTACCTTAGAAGCCGGGAGAGAAAACGGGCTGGCGGTGGTCCGCGAGGGTGGTGGAGGCGGAGGGGGAGGGCGTGGAGGGACGGGCATAGGTACGGAGGGGCGGGACGGATAGAGCGGAAAGAGGGGCGGGGATGAGGAGGGGGGAGTGTAAGGGCGTAATGATAATGATACCCCGGGCTAAGTAATTTATGAAGTTGGTCGTTCTGTTTGTACCTTAAGTCAAAGTCAGAGCCCCAAGTCCAAGCTGCGATCAGGAATCGCATCCGTGACGTCGATTCACGCCCCTTTTGGACCCCCCTGCGCCCCCCCCACAGAATCATCTCCTTCTATATTATATACTTCATCCATTTCTTAAAACCCATCCTCTACTCCCCCCGCCCCGTCCCACCCCATTTTTTTTTTGTCTCACTACCCATATATAGTAACTTTTTTTTAGTAATGTAAAAATCACTTTAATTTTGACATCTTTTCAAATCAAGTTTTTAAAATATTTTACGAGTTTTTAAATTAAAATAAACGAATGAGACAAGGGTCGGGAAGATTCAAGCGAGGAATTTCAAAACGGCTGTTTAATTTACATTGTCATAAGTGCACACGTTGAGCGAGTCCTGTTTGCACGAGTTGTATATATGCACAACTGTACTGGGTAGAATGAAATGAAAATGAATAGTTTGGTTCTAAATACGTATATATTTTTTTCCATACTAATATGATCCATGACAGAAAAAAACGAAGGTCTTGGTGCAGAGAAAGAATTTTAAAGTTGTTTTAATTTTTAATTTAGACTGTCTAAGTTTTTTGCACGTTAAATGGGTCCCGCGTCTGAATGTTGGTGAGGTAAGGGAGTGGAGTAAAAATGATGATTGAGGAGTGGACGGGCGGGGATGGGTGGGGAGGGGAGGGGGTGCTCTGCCCAGACTGAAAATACAAATAAAATGAAAATGAACGCGGCGGAATTCTTTCTTTCCATGAACTAAAGGATAGGTGTACAGTACATATATCGTGTATTCTTAAACAGTTGAACACTAGCTTTATTACCTGATACACATGCACATTTGAGAATACATATAACGTTAAAACGGTGGTATGATGGCAATAGCCGTATGAAAGTATCACTATGTACCTTGAGTCTTGAGTTTTTATTCATATATGAATGAGCACCAATGGGCGGCCATGCAGTTTCGGAATATTTTTCCTGCTATGCTTGCTGTTTCGCTCCTTGCACACCCCCAAATATTATCAGTGAGTACCTGTATTCCAGCGCGGCAGACCAGTAGTAGCAACTGAATACATGCATCATAGGGAGAAATATTATAAGAGAGAAAATGGCTTGTTTTTTTACCCATATACCTGTCAGTTTTTAAATAAATTCTGCCAAAGATCATGACGCACCATTGCAAGTGACATGCTATACTTTTACCACACACTACAACTATAACTACATGTTGGTGAGTATCCGGGACACATGCGTTTTTTGCAGCAAATAAAAATTAAACACTTGCTAACAGTGGAGTTCATGGGTTAGACTAAACTCCAAGAGTCAACAGTAAAAATAAAATTTGCAAATCATAATGTAGGAAAAATATTTGTTTTAACATCTTTTACAAGAGGTCTGTTTAGTGATCAAAAGTAGTATACCCTACGCAACAGGAAAGAGGAATAGTTGAAATAGAAACTGTATAGAAGTGGAAAATTAGCAGGGTAAAATTTCCGATCCGCATTGACTCAAGGTTGGTATGCCTAAAGAAAGTACGCACTCATTGGCTTAAATTTGGGGGGGGGGGGAACTAGGACGCTCACTGTAGGGCAATGTGAGCGCATATCGGTCAAAATGGTTTTTAAACAAATACGCTCTGCGGTATTAATAGTTTTTTGAAGAAAACTCATGATACTTTCTTTTCTTTTGCGGCGAACACATTTTTGCTAAGTCAAGAGACCGGGTATTTTGTTTTATTCGGAACTACCACGAGATTCAATTCTGCGGAGAAGATATTTTTAAAAGAGAGCTTTAAAATATACTGCCGCAATACTTGCTCATCGCAAAATCTGAGAGCTGCTCTATATTTGACAGCATCTGCGTCGGGCTAATTGTATTGCGTGTAATTGCAGGCGCCGCAGAGCCACTATTTGCATGCGCTGCGCTTATAACACGGTTGCTCACTCATCATATAATTATTATATTGTGCATCGTAAAAGTGTTTTTCTCACCCAAAGCAGGAATGTAACCTGAGGATTTCCCATCTCGCTCTCAGCCGCACGTACCCGTATCCAGGCTATTCCCTTTCTCTCTCTTAGCCCATTGAACGCATGTTTTAAAAAGGGACAGATTGCTTCTTCCAGTGGTGTAACGAAACGAGTGGAGGCCCCTAAGGAAAGCTTCTCATGCCCCCCCCCCCCATAATCTCAATATAGTTTTCGAGTATTTTACGGCCATGCCATGAGAGCAATTTGAGATCAATTTTTCTGTCGTTATTTTCGTCTACGAGGACGATCAAGTACGCCCCCCAACTTTTTCTCCCTGTTTCAGTGTCCCTTACACTCAAAGACTCAATCAAGATTAAGTGCGACGAGCTGAAAGCTGTCCTCTAAAATGGATAGGCCCAGGAGTCAATCTTCAGTAAAGCATTTGAGGGGGAAATAAAGAGTCCAAAACAAAGTATAAGCGTATTCCTATACTCGACCTCGACACAATAAACGGACGGATATCGAGACGGGGCTTTTGTAAATTATAAAAAATAGGAGGGGAGCCACGTATATTAAGATAGGGGGCTTGGGAAATTCCTCACACTTATTTGAAGAAATTCCTGAGATCTAAAGTTTTTCAAAACTACACAGAGGTCGAGTCGCTTTTGGGCTCTTTAAGTGTATTTTTTAAAACTTTTGGAAAAAAAAAAAAAACAAACGAAAAACCTATGATGAAAAGGCCCCGTAGAGGCTTACGCCACTGGCTTCTTCAACAAACTTGGTGTAAATTTTCGATCTTTTTAATTTTTTCCTCACAGATAAAATATCCGAAATTTCAACCAATCGATCCAGCATCATGGCCCTTATAACCCCCCTCCACTCCCCTTCCCAGTGGCGGATCCAAGAGGAGGCACGGAGGCACGTGATCCCCCCCCCCCTCAGAAGCCACAAATGTTGCCTTTTTTCAACAGTAAATAGCCCAAAATGTCTCACTGCAACGCGTGAACTTTGAAAATTCATAGGCGTACCCCCCCCCCCCCCCCCAAATCCTGGATCTGCCACTCCCCCCCCCGGTTATTATCCATTACACGCAATTAACAGTACTCCCTCCATATTTTGCTTGAATAATAATTGATGAATTGAACTAGCCGGTGCTGAGCACTCCGTACTTCTTAATTTTCATATACGCTCCCCTTTTTGTCATCTTATTTGGAGGAAATTTTTAACCCTATTTTCCTCCAAAAAAAAAGAGCCGGAAGTTTCAACCCATCTATAGCCTATACACCCCATCTGTAACCTTCATCCCTCTCAACCCTAACCCAGCTTCACATTCCTTTCGCTCCAACTGGGCTATATAGGTGGAGTCGAAGTTCAATGAATTTCGACAGAGAGATCGCATACCATAGGCGGATACGGGAATTTGTCTCTCTCTCTCTCTCTCTCTCCTCCTATTTGAACGCATTTGATAGAAAAGGAGAGAGATGGGGGCTAAAGTCACAAGACGGTCCCTTCACTTTACCCCTGTCTAACACACACGTTCAAACGGCTGAAGAGAGAGAAAGACAAATTCCTGTATCCGCCTATGGATCGGACGGAAGTAGAGTAGAGCCTATCTTGCGGTTTCGTATACTCTCCTCATGGGCCGCTTTATGGACTTTGATTCTGAATCGAGTAACCTCCCACCTCTCACAGGTATACCATCACCACACGGTTCCCTCAAAAATAGCTGTATGATTCTGTGCAAGTGTGTGTGTAAGTATGTGTTTTTTCTGAGCGCGTTTGTTTGTGTGACCTGTGACTACCCTTTCCTCTGAATACCGTCGCGTTCGTCCATAGGGCGGACACAGGAATTTTCTCTCTCTCTCTCCCGTTCCATTTTAAACGCTTGTGATAAAAAAAGACGGAGATAGGAGCTAAAGTCACATGACGTCCCCCTTTGTTATCCTTCTCTAACTTATGTGTTTAAATGATCAAAAGAGAGAGAAAGACAAAGTCCAGCATCCGCCAATGGTTCGTCCCCACGAACCCATCGCACTTCTATCTCCCGAAGCTTTACCTTACCGGCCGGCGCAGACGAAGATGATAGGTCCTAAAACAGGAAATGTGAATGGAATATCGATAATAGAAGGTAGAGGTCCTCTTTTTCCGAGCGGAAACGGCCAGGGCAGCGCGGGACCGACCCGACCGGGACCCGAAGTGGATTTCGTGAGCATCCCTTCGCCGACTCGTATAACTTCGAACTCCGAACTTGAGCATCGCGGCGCGGTGGCGCGATGGATAATTATTTTAAACGCTCCCTAAACGGAGTAATAAGCCATAATAATTGCGATCGGCCAGCCCCAAGGTCAGTCGCGGACGGCCTATAATAATAGACGAAACCATCGGAGTCCGGTGCCACCCGTTATTAGGTAGGCAGTCAGTCTCTCTCTCTCTCTCTCTCTCTCTCTCTCTCTCTCTCTCTCTCTCTCTCTCTCTCTCTCTCTCTCTCTCTCTCTCTCTCTCTCTCTCTCTTTCTTTCTCTCTTTTTCTCTCTCTCTTTCGGTTTTTTTCATGAATGGGAAGCAATGCGCGCATTGGTATCAAGCCACGTTTTTTGCCACGTTGCCGTTTAGATTATTTTTTTTAATCATTTCAACCCTTTAATCGTGAATAGACAGTCTTAGTAAGTAATCTTTCTTTCAATTAGATTTCTAAGAAAAAAAAATGGGTTTTTGATCAAATGTCAAGGATTTTGAATCAATCTGAAACATGTTTCTTGATGGTGCTTTTATTCCAACGAATTAAGAATTGATCGTGGGTCTAGAAGTTTAAAATGCATGTGAAAGTTGGCAACGTGGCTTCGACTTTTTTCCGTTTCGTGCACGTCTTTCCTCTGAGGATTCGAGCTGCGAGTTACGGGTTGACTTTACGCTCGTATTTGAGTACTTTGAGTTGTAGGATTTTTTTTTTTTTTTTTTTTTTTTTTTTTTTTTTTTTTAAGAATGAAATTAGGTATAATAAAGGACGTGGACCGATGTGGAACAAATGCACCAGATTTAGCGTCATTTACGCCCTTAGCTCTTTTTAAATGCAGGTTTCTTGCTCAGACTTACTGCTTTTGCCATTCAACCGCTGCGCTGGCCCAGCCGACAAACACCATCCGCGCGTCACCGCGGCCGCGCAGCGCTGGTCATCCCAAGTCAATGAATGATACTTTACTCGACGGAAACCGACGCGCCGCCACACGGCGCATCACACCAGTCATTCAGTTTCTTCTTTATTTACGATTTTTACTCTGCCTCAATACTCCACAGCTTTGTTGCCTTACAGATGTTAACTTCTCTGAACTATTGATCAAAATAGTCAGTTTTGCTAAGGCATAGTAGAAATTCCACAACGTGACGACATAATCATCACCAATAAATAGTCAAAATATCTAGAAAAATTGATCCGCATGTATTGGAACGGCTTGTATGTATGTAACCAAACACGAGTCTTGAATTAGAATGGAAAGAACAAAAAACAAAACAAATAAAACAAAAAACAAAACAAACAAAAAAACAAAAAAAAAAAAAAAAACGAGAGAAACAGAAGAATCCTTCCAGTTTTAATTTTAATTGACGAAAAAAGTGCGCTTTTGAATGAACGAAGTGTGTATCGTCGATCAAAATTAAAAATCGGAAGACTTCTGCAGTTTTTCAATAAGAAGACTTATTTCTTCTAAAATCCAATGAGCTATCTGTAGCTTTTTCTACCGTGCATGAGAGTCACCAAACGCATCCCTCCAGAAGAGAGAGTTGGACACAGAGAAGAGTGATGGGGGGGGGGGGGGTGTCCACTCATGCCTTGCCCTCGTAAAGTGATCACTTTTCCTGTGAATATAAAGAAGAAGAAAAAATAAGTTTCAAGGAAAAGTCAAGGAACGTGTTAATCATTTACTGCGCCACTATGGCACCCTTGAGGCACATAATATATTTTCTCCTTTATGAACACTTCAAAGTTAAAATATCAATTTTATCCATGTCATCATCCCCCCGGCACATATCGAGGAAAAGTTTCGAGCTTTCACCGAAGTCTGAAAAACCAAGACCCCACGTTGGGCGCCATCTAAACATAAACATATTTAACCGCTCTTGACCTTGATTTTGCTCCCTATACCGGCCCATATTGAATTCAATACGTTTCAGATCTCTTGAACGCGCAACAATTAATGCCAGGAATTTTGTCACTATTTTTCCCGTTTCATTTTGAGTCAAAATCAATTGAAAAATTGAAAAATCATGTTTCCGAACGGGGGGGGGGGGGAGAATCACGCAGTAAAGAGAAAATTCGGTCCTAAATTTTGAGTCTCGGCACTTTCAAAACTTGTGCTCAAATCTTGGAACATGCGGGAAAGGGATGCGTTGATCGAAAGCTATTTCAGGATATAAGGGAAAGCGTGCGAAAGGAAAGATATATAGAAGAGAGTAAAAAAAAATAAAGAAGAAGAAAGAATGAATAGCGAGAATGGTGTTGAAGGGGGGGGAGAGGGGAGGTGGAGTCGGAGAGTGAGGTTTCGTTCCGGTCTTGAATTTTATTCGCTCAACAACGGCTGAAAAGTTCGTCCTTGCGGAGCGTTGATGAACTATTTGTAAGTTTATTCGTGCGTTGTTAACACAGCGTAAACACAACATTTTTACGATCGGGGCATTCGCGGCCTTTTTCAAATGATTCACCGACAATAATGATGAAGAAGAGAATATAAAGCACAGACGCCTCACTTGCGAGTTGCGAGAGCTTTCAACTTGAGCCGTCTTGGAGTTAATTCGCGTGAAAACGAAAGAAACGGATCGAAAGCGAACCGAGATGGAATTCCGACGACCATAGCTAATTTGTATGCGAACATGCCTCAGCGCGAAGCTTCACGCCTAACCGTCGAAATTCAAAGTAAAGAAAAACGCCATCATCACTTATTGTTTTGTTGATACGATCGAAAATTCAAGCGGTAAAATAAAAAGCATTTAAGGGTGCAACTCAGACACGTTCCTTATCGAACTCTAGATTTCTTGAATGGGGGATCAGTTTCATTCACGAATCAGAATTGAATATCGGAAGTAAATGGCGTAGAATGCAATTTGGCAACGTGGTATTATGCCCATTTAAACTCATGTAAAAGGTTGAATGCGCAGATGTTCACCGAACACCCAATATTTCGACCTTCCTCAAGGGTGGATCTTCCTTAAATGGACACAATACGACGTTGCCAAATTGCACGCTACGCCACTGTCGGAAGTACTTATAACTGATGTGTCCTGTCCCATACATTGGCGGATCCAGCCCTCGTGAACGGAGAAGGGGGCGAATTTAGAATTTTAGCCCCCCGGTCACCCCTTTTTTCCTTTTTCGCTGTTTCTTTCCCCCTTCTTCCCCCTATTTTCCCCCTTTTTAGATCGAACGGGGGGGGCGATCGCCCCCTTCGCCTCCCCCCCTCCTGCATCCGCCAATGGTCCCATATTCGTATATATTTCTGAATCACATTCTTGGGACAAAAGTTTCAATATTAAGAAATGCTTGTCTGATTTAACCCAGTCCTTTTTTGATGTTTGTTTCTTCTCACAGGCGTAGCGTGGAAGTCAAAAGTGGGGGGCTTTTGAAAAATGATTCCTTTTTTTTTTTTTTTTTTTGGTTTGTTCGTATTCGGGTTCATTTAATTCAAGCCAGCCACTGTTTCCACGTCTGTTTTTCACGCAAAAAGATAGTGGGGGGCGGGGCTTTTGGGGCTTGAAAAAAGAGAGGGGGCATCAGCCACCCCAAGCCTCATATACATATGCTACTCCTATGTTTATTCTATTTCTCTGTTTAATCATATTGTTTCCAGATTATTGCAGGATAGACATTTCCCGTCAATCGAAAAATCAATCCGGTTATGCAGAATTTACAATTTTTTATGTAAAGTTACGTTTTTCATAATTTTTGACTATATAAACTGTGGCATTCGAATATTCACTTTTTTGTTGTTTGTTTTTGAATTTTTTATGACAGTTTTTGAAACACGCGTAAGAACCAAAGCAAGCACCAATGAATAGAATCAGTAGAAACGAAGTATCAACAGTGGCGGCTCGTGCAATTTGACAACCATGCTTATCTGCCATTTAAACCCTTGCAAAAGTATCGATATCTTTGGGCGCAGTTGCACCTCCTGAAGATCGATTGTTTCATATAGGTTTAAATGGAGAGTATAAGCTGTTGCCACACTGCACGAGCCTTCGCTGAGTATCAAAACTTCCAAATTACCTATAGGTAGAATCATGAACCATTAGATAACAGCCCCTCATTTCTCCACTACAATGAAGAAGTAAGAATGAAAAGAGACACGAAGAAGTTCCAAAACGGAGGAAAAAGTTTGCGAGGAAGTCAAAACAAATAAAACGTCGAATAATGTGATTTCGAGAGAAATGGTTTGCAAAACTAGTTACGATTGCATTTCATCAATCGGTCAATCGGTTTAAGTCAGACAATCAATCAACGTGATTTCATGACAAGGAGTTGAACTATGTTGCATGTCTTGCCGATTTTTAACGGGGCTCTTGAACTCCACCCCCTTCCAGCTTTTGTCTAATCCGGGGATCCTCCGATTAAAGGCAGCGGCTTACGATCGTGCAAAGCTCTCGGTTTGAAGTCACGACAGCTCGAATATGCAGCTCGACCCTAATCTAATTTTATTACCGAACTTCCACAAAAATGTAGGAACCTCTTTCAACTGCCGCTGAAATCATCTCTCCCTCTCTCCCTCTCACTCTCTCTCTTTCTCCCTCTCTCTCTCCCTCTCTTTCTCTTTCCCTCTCTCCGTTTCACCTCCCAACCTCAATCCCTCCCTCCTCGCGACTTTTTTAAATTCAAAGAGGAGAAATTGGAATCAACTTATCCTGTGGTAACAGCAGACTCTTAATGGGTGTGTAGCCAGAAAAATATCATCGTGAAGAAAAATTCAAAGGTTTAACGTTTCCAGAGAGAAATCACTTCTTTAAAAACAAGAAAACACATTTACTTGTCATAGTTTCCCTTGCGCGAAGTAAGTTAATCTGATTGCATGAAGGAGAATCACTGTCACAACAAGGAATCTTTTACTTATTGTAGCAGCATACATTTTCCTTAGGTTACAGGAATTTCCCTTTAGTCAATATTTCACTGCGCAGTTTCTTTTAGACAAACGAAATACACCTTGCATTAAAAAAATAATTCTCTCAGTGTTGGATTCAATTTTATCTAAGGGTTTTTTTGACGGTTAGAGGCCAGTTTTTTTTTTTTTTTTTTTTTTTTTTTTTTTGTTCTTGTTTGTTTTTGTTTTTGTTTTTTTTTTTTTTTACCTTATTTTATGATTTTACTTGGATGAAGAGGAAGAGACCAGTCAGGGTGAGTACTGAGTAGGCCTGTGCGTTTAATTGAAACTGAATCATTCCCAAATATCGAATTTTCGATCGATCGATCCCTCGAAACTTTTACAGTATTTTGATCGATCCTGTATTTCCTTATTTTGAATTCTATTTGATATTATAAAAATTAATATCAAAATTGCTATTGCACGTAACTGTTCCGGCTTCAAAGACGCGGTGTTGCATACCTCCTTAATTGCAGGAGTTTTCGTTCGACTAGGAGTAGAAAAATAAAAAGATAACAAAGTTGCCAGCTCCGCTCTTGGCTGAAATTGCATCGCACTTGGGCCAGTTTTCTTTTCTCAGTTTCGAGGAAATATCAGACGTACCTTTTATCCGATGGAGGGTTGAAGAGGGGATGAAAAGGGGGTGGGGGTGGAAAGCGCAAGAAATTCGAGCTCTGTCTTGCATCTAAAGTAGAGTCTCGTCGTGGGTCACCGCCCAGTGGTTCAAAACATTAATTTTGCTGGACATGAACAATGTTGATTTTTTTGCATTAAATAATGTGAGATGTGACATTTTCTAAAAAAAATGCATGTTGTGTGACTCATTTTACGCTCTAAAATAAATGATTTCACACATTTTTAGGTTATACATTGCTGTTTAATGTTTAGAATCTTCATTTTTAGTCGTAAAATTATGTCCTGGTAATTCCATGTTTGGAACCCACTGTGCGCTGCCCGCTGCCCGCCGCCCGTGCAACCCGCCGAGTCGCGTCTCTTGCGTCTCCAGTTACGGAGGAGATCTTGGAAAATCCGGAAGATTATATAATTTTCCTGTGGGTCTGTCTCGATGTTCTCTGAATAATTTTCTATCCGTTATAGTTCCTTTTTTTCCTCATCTTCCGCTCAGATAAAAAGCAACGATTTTTTTTCCTTCATTTTTTTTCTTTATACTTCCCCGTCTATACTTTATCAGCTCTCTTTTTTACCTCGACGCCTCCATCAGCAGCGTCTCCTTTTTACCCTCATCTCAATTTCTTCCTGAAAGTAACTTTGAGCTTTAATTTGTTTCCCTCTTTTTTATTACATTTCAGAGGAGGAAAAAAAAAATCAATCTAATCTGAAAGATGTATGAGTTGAGAATCACCAATCACTACTCATCACCACAACGCAGCCAATGCAGACGGTTTTATCGATTCGATAAAATGTCTTAGGGATGTGATGGCCTGTTTTAAAAATTCGATGTACTGACCCAGCATTTGAATAATACATCAACTTTGTTTGTTTTCCAATTCAAAGTTTCTCTAGTTTTTAGCTTCCAAATTTTTAAAACTTCAACAATTCTTTTCAAAATTTCTAAAATGTCTAAATTTCTGTCTCATTTGCCGCTCACTAAAATTCCGTCTCAACTCATACTTCTCCTGTTCATTAATTAGTTTACACTAGGTACGTTCAGTTAAGTAAAATTTAGGGTAACTCCTAGATGATCTGTTAAACCTTATGTAAATACTTATAAGAAATTGTAATAAACGATTGTATGAATCAACAATAAAAAAATAAAAAAAAATAAAATAAAAAAAAATGTTTTTGCCAACAATTTTCAAGATCCTTGAGCGCACCATCTCACCTTGATGACCATCACAAGGTAGTGTACCTGTTAAGGGGGCATCATCATGGAAAGGTATTGTTTCTGATTCTACACGCTCCGGCATAGCATCAGCATCTGAATCAGCATTCAGCGGTACGCCACCGTTGGTCATCAATTATCCGGGGGCCCTCCCCGTCTGGCCCTGGGGGTCACGGCCGTGCCACTCGCCCTCACTATCCACCATGAATACACCATACACCATATACACCATACATCCGAACCGTAGACTGATCTGGTCCCGATACGTTATACGATCTTGCCGTCCGACCATCCGTCTGTATATATCCGTCCGACTCGAAATATAACGACAATGTTTTTGTATCCATTAATATTTCAACACCACACAGTCTTGCTTGGTTCACACGAGGCTAATGAGAAATTTATAATTCGAGCCCCGGTTTAGGATTTAATGATCGCTTACACGTCTTCCTCCCCTCTTCTTGTTCTTCTCTTCCCCTCGCGCCCTCTCTTGGACTCCCCCCCCCACCCCCGTTTCTTGCATTCAAGATAGATGAAAACAAAGCTCCTCTCTATCCATCGAAGATTTTGAATAAACAATAGACACCTTCTCATTTCTCTGTCCTGTAATCTGATAAAGCGCCGCAAGTTCATTTTTCATTAGTATCGACCATCGACACCTCTTTTTTCTATGACTTTCATAACCCTTTCAAAGTAAGTTATGCAAATCCTTATCGTATCAGAGCTAATTTGAATTAGTCAAGGATTGTTTGTTCCCTCTGACCCTTGCCGGTGCATGGAATAAATCGAGAAATATTTGTGAAAATACATAATTGATTTTTGCAAAAGGTCATAGTGGTGATACAACGGCAAAGATACATCGAATTTTTTACAAAAGAAAAATATCACTTTGGATGGAAAAGAAGTGTCGTCAACTCTTTGCTACGTCTATTTACTCAATACTGAAATTTATTCTGTTCGTTTCGTTTTTTGCCACGTGAAGAAACACTGAGAGAATTTTTTTTTTTTTAATGCAAGGTGTATTTCGTTTGTGGTAAAAAAAAAAAAAAAAAAAAAAAAAAAAAAAAAACTACACAGTGAAATATTGACCAAGGGGGAATCCCTTTGACCCAAGAAAAATGTCTGCTGCTACAAGTAAAATATTCCTTGTTATGACCGTGATTCTCCGTCATGCAACAGAACTTTACTTCAAGCAAAGAAAACTGTCTCAACTAAACGTGTTTCTTTGTTTTCACTTTTCAGAGAAGTGTTTTCTCTCAGTGAAGTATGCACGAAAAAATGTTTTTGTTTCACATGGCGTACCTACTCACTTTAGTACGTAGGTTCAACAATTCAACATATTCGAAATTCCGCATGTGAATCATTAATCGCGAATGAAGCACTTTTTGAGTCACCTTTAAATCATTGATACAACTATATAGCTTTTCTCTCGCAATCGCAGTATGGTCACGGCGAGACAAATTTGGCTGTATTACATTTACCCTATTTAAACTCTTATTAAAAATCTCGAACTGTGGAGGGAGCATATATACAGTGAAAAAATTCAAAATCGATATTTTACCTGTGTGGGTTTAAATGGACAAAGTGCTGAGTAGGGAATTGCACAGAAAAAAAAAATAGAAAAAAAAAAAAACAAAAAACACTTTGGTCACCTGATTTCTTTTTGAACCTTTCTTGCGACTGAGGGTCGAAAGCAGTGCATGGCGGCTCATCGTGCAAGATGGAAACAACGGATTCTCTCCATTTAAACCTTAGTAGAATAATCGACCGTCAGGGGTTTCACTGAATCCCTAGGAAATCGATACTTTTGCATAGGTTCAAATGGAAAACAAACATGGTTGCCAAATATGATGAGCATTCCAGTGGTAAAAATAGACTTTGAAACGCGATTACTACGGCACAGCACAACGCTGCGAACGCGTTCTCCATTGATGTCAGATCTAGCATAAAAAATACAAATTTCCCATATGATTTAATGTAAAGTGTGTATGTTTTTTTGCCACATCTGGCAACACCCGCGGTCTCAAAGCAAGAGGTTAAAAAAGAGGTTAAAAAAAATTGTGTCATAAAAATGACCGTTTGACCAATGCCGGTCGTGCTTGTCATAAAGAGGGCCTTCTCACTTGGCTGTCTTATTGCTCTAGATGGGATAAAATAAGGTACAGGGAGAAGATGCCGATTCAGAAGGGGGGCTACGGCGCGTAAAACGCCGACAAAGGTTTGTACAGCGAATTCTTTCGCGATTTTGGGTTCTTCAGTTCGTTCTTATGGCGAAGAAAGATTTAAAACGGATTTTTATGACGACACGCTTGAAGTTACCCCCATCCCCCCCCTCCTTCTTCATTTTCTTTTTCCCTCCGTCATGTCACGGATTTGCTGGGAAACTCGTTTCACAACTATACATATACATGTATATTGTATATACACCACTATATTCTGCAAGTTTGATTGTATTGTGTACAAACGTGGGTTGGTTATCATTCCACATTCGCTACATTTGAATCGTTTGTTAATTACATACAGGGTGTCCGAGAAATGAGTTCACACTTTTGCTGTGAGCGCCTGGTTGATTGTAAAAATCTGAAAAATTCAGGAATAATCTATTACCCTTAAGCAACTTCAGAGAAAATATCGGGGGGCTCCCACCCCCCTTAAGGGGGGGCGTAGGCCCCAAAATGTACCCCGTGTTGCCAATATATCGCATATTTCAAATAGCAGGGGGTATTTTTTATTTCATCATTCAAAAAGGCTCAAAAAACTGAGTAATTTCGGTTTTTTCAGATTTTCGGTAGCCCCTCTCAAAACAAAATGGCGGCCAAATAGCTACCCCATACTTTAGAGGCCTATAACTTCGGTTTGAATCAATATTTTTTCAAAAACTAAAAGTTTTCTAAATCCTCAGAACGTCTTCTTTCCAATGATGTGCCACACTTTATCATTTGGTGGGAAAAAATGGGGCACGGAGCCCCCCAAAATTTTTGAGTTTGGGGGGCTGTAGCTCAAAAAAGTCAAATGTAAAGGGGGGTCGTGTTGTACATCAATCGAAAGGTCTTAAAAAAAAAGAATTTGGCGCAAACCCGAAGTCGGTACGATGCGTCTATTCAAAATGGCGGCCATTTAACCATTTGGGGGTGGGGGACCGTCCCCCCCAAATGAAATCCCTCCATCGAGTGATACACCAATCGAAAGGTCTTGAAAGAGAAATAGAATGGCGCAAACCGGACGTCAATACGATGCTTGCATCCAAAATGGCAGCCGGTTAAAGTTTTTTGGCTATAGGCCTGCAGGTTCATAATCCAAAAAACTTTAACCGGCTGCCATTTTGGATGCAAGCATCGTATTGACGTCCGGTTTGCGCCATTCTCTTTCTCTTTCCAAGACCTTTCGATTGGTGTATCACTCGATGGAGGGATTTCATTTGGGGGGACGGTCCCCCACCCCCAAATGGTTAAATGGCCGCCATTTTGAATAGACGCATCGTACCGACTTCGGGTTTGCGCCAAATTCTTCCTTTTTTTAAGACCTTTCGATTGATGTACAACACGACCCCCCTTTACATTTGACTTTTTTGAGCTACAGCCCCCCAAACTCAAAAATTTTTGGGGGGGCTCCGTGCCCCATTCTTTTCCTACCAAAATGATAAAGTGTGGCACATCATTGGAAAGAAGACGTTCTGAGGATTCAGAAAACTTTTAGTTTTTGAAAAAATATTGATTCAAACCGAAGTTATAGGCCTCTAAAGTATGGGGTAGCTATTTGGCCGCCATTTTGTTTTGAGAGGGGCTACCGAAAATCTGAAAAAACGAAATTACTCAGTTTTTTGAGCCTTTTTGAATGATGAAATAAAAAATACCCCCTGCTATTTGAAATATGCGATATATTGGCAACACGGGGTACATTTTGGGGCCTACGCCCCCCCCTTAAGGGGGGTGGGAGCCCCCCGATATTTTCTCTGAAGTCGCTTAAGGGTAATAGATTATTCCTGAATTTTTCAGATTTTTACAATCAACTAGGCGCTCACAGCAAAAGTGTGAACTCATTTCTCGGACACCCTGTATGCGTCTTTGTTTCAAGTCGTAAGAAAATTAATAAATTCCTTGGTTAGTGAAACTTATAAGCTTTGATGCATGTAAAATGTGTGCAACTTTGACCTCAAAACTCTTTCGTTGACTCTGGTCTCCGATGTCAAGTAATCAAGTATAGGGCCGTGAGCATTCGATTGCGGCCGAAGTTTTTCTTAAACAGCGGCGTCGCGTCGCGTCTTCGCGTGCACTGTGCAGTCTGGCAACGCTGAATTTTGTCCATTTAAACGCATAAAAAAGGTCGAACTATTGGAGGCGCACTCTCTCAAATTGAAGTTCAGCATTTGTGATTAAATAGACAGAATCCAGCGATACCACATATTAAACAGTACACGCGTCGCCCCTATTTGTCTGCAGAAAGAAAATATATGAGTATCGCCAGACTTTTCGCAGCAAAAGAGTATACGGAAATAATTTGCTTGCGTTTCTTCTCTCCCCTGCTCGCGCCATCGTCTGTATTTATGAGATTGCGCACTTTCCGAAAAACATAAATAGAACGTATGTGTTAGAAAAGGATAGGGAGGAGGAGCGAAAATCACCTGACTGCCCCTGATTTGTCCTTCTCTAACACACGCATTCTAATGAGGAAGGAGAGAGAAGGATAAGCAATAAGGCAGTGGCGTAGCGTGCGCTTTGGTAACGTTGCATTTGGTCCGTTAGAACTCGTGTAAATCGTCCGACATTTTTAATTGGTTTTAATTTAACAAAATACAATGTGACAAAATTGCACGCTACTCTATTGAAGCAAGGGAGGAGCTTCTATTGATCTATTCACTTCCCCTCAGTTATCCCATTTTCCTTCACGTTTTGCACGCAGGTCCACTTCGAACCGTTAAGAGGAAAAGAATATATTGTAATTTTTTGCGACAGCTTTAAAAAAAAAAAAAAAAAAAAAAAAAAAAAAAAAAAAAAATTTTTGTTTTACGACGTATTTTCCTTGAGTTTCCTTCTTTTTTTATCGCGCTCTCAAACCAAACTGGTACTTTCGGGTCCAATTTCCTGTCGCGAAAGAGTGCGATGTTAAATTGGCTGAAACTAGATAATGGCCGAGATCCGTGGCTGTAGTGTGCCCGTGGACAAATCTGTAATCACACTGATTGGTAGTAACAGTTGTTACTTGGCCAACCCACCGAATCAAAGACGAGACGGTGGAGGTTTGAAGGTGTTCATTCCCATCGTTGCCAAGTTGAAAAATTTATTTCGTTATATTTGAACGTCATTCGAAAGCCTAAATCAAGGACTTCAGGGCTATAGTGATGACGCTTTCTCTCTAGGACGTAATTATGTGGTGGAGGACCAAGTCGTAGTCCCAGTCCTTGAAAAATGCCTTTATTAGAGGGGAATGAGTAGAAAATTACCTGAAAGTGCATGGGCGGAGCCAGCAATTTGGCAACTGTGGATTCTTCCCATTTGAATGTATGAGAAACAATCGATTCTTGAGGGGGCCATGGCCCAATTTTTGATCGATTGTTTCTCATACATTCAAATGGGAAGAATCTACAGTTGCCTAATTGCTGGCTCCGCCCATCTGAAATTGTCAACAAAATAGGCAATAAACGAACTCTCACCCCCTCATTTGCTGAATCTTTACCCTTACTCCCTCTATCCCTTCCAAACAGATTATTATTATTATTTTCTGTTTGGTTCTCCATAGACAGTAACTCTGTACGAAAGGTGTTTATTTTCAAATTAAATTATACACTTTTTTTTTGTTTTTTTGTTTTTTTGTTTTTTTTTTCTCTCTCTTTTAAATAATTTGAGCAAACCCATTCTCTGGGATTTCTGCCCTAGACACACATTTCAAACTGTTCATTTTCCTCAGAATACATGTCGTTTTGCTTTAAGTGATATTATTTGAATTTAGGAATTGGTATTTTCAGTAAGTGGATTTAGAAAATTTAGCTACGTTTCTCACTTTATTATTATCACTTAGCTAATTTTCTTATTCCATAACTGCCGGCTTTAATTTTGAATAGTTCAGCTTGAAACTTTTAGGATAGCTTCTTCAGGTATGTTTGCAGCTTTCTACTTCAAATTCCTCAAAATTTTTACTTTTGGCGTAGTAAATTCATCAATTTCAGCCAAAAACTGTTGACTTTTTGAGCGACACTATATAGTGGCGGTGGCGCTATATCTATCGGATTGAAGACCGGAACAGTTTCGCCAGGAATCACCTTAAACCAGATCTCTTCCGGTTTTCATGCGCAGTGCGAGTAGCAGGTCCAAGCTGTCCATCTGACAACCTGAAGATGTCGGAGGTGTGGATCCTTGGAAGCTGGATCAGTGAAGGAGCGGGCAGCGGGCGTCAGCAACCGGTGATTTTTGCTCTGGTACTTTTTTTTACTGCCCGAGCAATGCTTATCTCTATTATCAAGAAAGTCAACGTTGCTGTATGATGGACCCGGTCTGGTGGCTGGTGCTCTATTCTTCTTAGCACCAGCCAGCCCTTCCGCACCCACCGCCCCCGCGCTGTACCATTCCACGGGGCATCTCACAGTAGGTAAAAATCTAGAGTGCTGATGAACATCAGAAAACAAAATCGATTATATAGGCTAAACGGTAATCGAGAAGAATCACGGAGTATCTTTTCATAAATTCACAAAAGGCGTTTTAAGGAAAGTCTCAGATGGCGGTCGATTGGGCGAATCAACCCTGCTTGAATGCACCGCAAATGCACCAAAAAACGCGGACGACGACGGCAATTTATATTTTTGGTCAGAATGTAAACAAACGGCTCATTTCCTCACGGTACCAACATTTTGTGGCAAATTGTGTTAGTCTCCGGTAAATGTTACTTTCTCGTTAATGTTTATGATTATTATGGTGAATGTATCACGTTTTGTGTTGATTCGTCCGAATTTCTGAAATGGAAACCCCGGGTAGAGCAGGATCATTTTGAGTATCGGTTCTAAAAAGAGGCGGTGCCTACGTCCAAACTGTAGATCAAAGCGCTTCGGTGAGCGGTTGATTAGCAAAGAGCGCAAACTCTGCGCTAACTAACCACTCACCGATGTGCTTTAATGCAGTTTGGAAGCAGGCACCGCCATTTGTAAGAACCCGACACTCAAAATAGTCATGCTCTAGGTAAGTACCTATAGCAGGCCTGCAGAATATTTCCTATCCGGCAATCTCGGATCGCGTAATCTGTGTGGCAAAATAAGACATTTTGTAGCAAATTGTGGCAAAAATTAAAAAAAAAAATTGGAAAATTGTGGCAAAAATTAAAACATTTGCGGCAACCTTTTTTGCAAAAAGTGTGGCAAAACAGAGTTCGTGCGGCAGAAATTTGTTGGGATTGCAGAAGAATACGGAGGTTGTGGAAGATTCTGGAGGCCTGACCTATAGTTTGCCAAATGCTGTCGTCAGCCATCTTTGATGCTCGTGGTGCATGGATGCAGGGTTGATTCGCCCATTTGACCGCCATTTTTAGACTTACCAAAACGGATTTTTTGGATTTGGAGACTTTTAAATGCTTTCAATGTAATTTTTACACGATTTTACATGATGAGAATTTACTCTTCACAACGCTGCAGCAAAAAGTTTGCAACATAGACCCATTGCGCTCGACTGCAGTCTGTTTCCTTCGCTGCGATATCCATCTACGCTTCGCACCTTTCAAAGGCCATGTTATTGAGTTATTGTGATGCTTGAGCAGTTTTGACGACCGAATCGGCCCCGCGACCGCACGTCGCCGACGATATGGACTTGTATATAGTTGTTGTATATTGAGGTAGCGCATGAACGAACTCGCCGCGACCCATCCATCGATTGCTGCTGACCGTTTGACGAAACAACAGCTGATAAAGTAAATGGATTAACCCATTCTCCAACTCCCTAATGCGCTTCCCGTCCCACGATCGTGATGCCGGTCCACGCTCTTGAAACACATGTTGCGGATGGGATGATCCGCCCTGATGTAGATCGTGAGATTAAATCGATATTATGGGTTTTATTATACTTATACTCGATTTCCCATTAAAATCAATCCTTTTGGATTGACCACTGCTATGACTTACTTTATGTATATTGGTAGCTTTTTATTGATGAGTTTATAAAAATGATACTCGGATTCCAGGCATTCCCTCATTCAATTCCCAACCTGTCACTACACACTACAAAGGATAAAATGTTGGAATCTATACTTCCTCAAAATTTGCATCCTGTCACACCGGTAATAGTTGAGGGGGGTATCGATAACTTGTAGGGATTTAGATCAAAAGTTGAGGGATTATATTGGATAACTTTGGAGTCTTTTCCTACTTTCAGTCTAAAATTCCCCAAGGGTAAGGACATTTTTCAAGGGCGGATTTTTCACTACGCAAAATACGCAAGTGCGTAGGGCCTCAGACCTGCAGGCTGATTCTGCTCATTTGGACGAGACAAGAGTAGATAGCAAGGAAAGATCAATCCCATTGGTTTAAATGGCGTCACGTGACGGATTGGAAGTCATTGAGGAGCAAAATCAACGAGCTCCGAGTCATTCATTTCGAAATCATGACTCGGAGCTCGTTGATCTTGCTCCTCAATGACTTCCAATCCGTCACGTGACGCCATTTAAACCAACGGGATTGATCTTTCCTTGCTATCTCGTCTCGTCTCGTCCAAATGAGCAGAATCAGCCTGCTGAGGGGGCCTCACTTCATGAAGAAAGGAAATAGGGAGGAAAATAAGGAGACAAAAAGGAACGTAAGAAAAGACAGGAGGATAGTATAAATAATAACTTTTTCGAAGAAAATCCCCTGAAAAAGCCCGAAAAAGCTTCATTGTGAGCGATAGTGCATTGATTTTAAATCAAACATCTCATAATGTCATATTAATACAATCGTGTTGTTAGTATAGACATTTACTTAATTGATGAAAAAAGTCACATCATAATGACTCCAAAGTTGACCCCGGATTGAAACGTTATAAGCGGAGGGAAAAGATCACCTCTGCGACCCCGAATTTCTTTTGATATATTTACTTGCCCCATTGAGTGCGGGGAGGGGGCGCTATTTCACCCTTTCTGTTTCAAATTCATTAATTTCACAAGAAAAATTGAAGGAAGATCTCAGTGGTGGGAACGCTTGGAGGAAAACGAGGCACTTTTGAAGCTATAAGCGGGCGCAAAAATATGCAATTTTTCTTTTCAGTTCTTTTGCTTAACCGATTCTTGACTGAATGAAAGTTTGATCCAATGATAAAACGGATGACAAAGAAAAGCTCTCACCATCTCCCTCTCTTATTTTAGAAATTGCTGAAATGCCGCTACTACGTGGACCACCCGAAAATAATTCTATCTGGCAGCTAAGAACGAGACGGTATGAAAGTAATGAAAAAAAAGACAGGGAAAGCAGAGAAGATCAGTCAGAAGAGAGGCCGTTAAGCGGGGAGGTATCACCGGAGGTAGAGGCATGGGGGGCGGGGGGGGGGGGGGGTTGAAAATACGGAATACCTAATTGTGAGAGAAAATGTCGGGGAAATGTGTAGGGAAGCCAAAGCTGGGAACCCGGAAAAGAGTTTAAATTTATAATGCGAGAACATGATAAAAGAGAAAGAGGAAAGAGAGAGAGAGAGAGAGAGAGAGAGAGAGAGTGAGTCAAGGAGCAAGGGAAATAGTGGGGTTGAGCGTGGAAGAGAAAGAAAGAGAGAAACAGATAGGGGAGGGGTAGGGGGAATACATAAATTTATTATGCTCTAAGAAAGTTGTCGAGCTCGAGATTCGAGAGTTTCCAAGGAGATGGATGCACAGACTCCATACTCCCGACCGCTGGAATCGGCCCGACTCGGCAGCGTTCGGGTTGCGGCGGGAGGGAGCCGGGGTTGAAGTGGGTGGGGGGGGGGTTGTCATTGCATAAACAAATTGTTGATTCACGTCAAGTGCGTTTGATGCCCCTAAGATTGAAGAGATCGCGCGGATCTCTCGCCTTGCGACGCGACGCGATCCCCCCCCTCCCCCGTCCCCCGCAAGATCGACGCTGCACGGAGGTTGACGAAGGGATAGGGTGCGCGGCAAAGGGAAGGGTGGAAGGCGGAAGGGGGGGGGGGGTAGAAAACTCAGAGGGAAGCGAGACAGCGACGCGACGGTTCCTCCATCATCCCCGTATCCTAAGGGCGCGGGCGACCTCCCGTTCTCATTCCTTGACGGAGGGGGTAGCGAATCGTGAAATTAAGTTGCAGTTTAGAGGCTTGTGCGCGCGGTTTTGCGCCACGAGAGGGACGGACAGGGGGAGGGTGGGAGGGTGGGAGGGTCAGAAGGGATCGGGACTCTGCGAAGCGAAAAAAAAAAAAAAAGGAAAATCGTGGGGGTGGGGGAGGGACAGAGTGAAGCGGTGCGATGCGCGGATCCGCCGTACGAAGAGGTGATGCTAATATGGCCACATGTTACATTTTGTAACCGAGAAACTAGAAAGCGAAGGGTGGAAGGATGCAAAGGGGATGAAAGGAGGGAGGGAGGAGAGAAGGGTCTCGCGGATAGGTTCTGAGGCCAAAGCTGAGAGGAATCCCTTCCCTGCAAACGAGAGTGCGCGGGGACCGCGCCGGGGAGGTCGACTTTGAAAGATTATCTCGTCGAGCTATTATTCATATTTTCCCAATCATTAATTATTTGATCAGATTCAATTGCCTATTAATGGTTTTTAACAATATTTTGCTTCCTGGTTGAACTCGTAATACGGAGTTTAACCAGTCCCTTCACCCCGTCACGCCAAGCGCCGTCCTTGGCGATTCAAGCAATTTTTCATTCGCTCGAAATCCGGGCTTCTTTAAGTTATATTTTTTTCGACCTTCATGGCAGTGTTTGCATCCCCCATAACCCATTTTCCCCTATGTACCCGTGCCACCACCATGCTCATGCCATACCATGATATACCACCCTCCCCTAAAAATCTGGTGCCTTCTTTCAATTGCAGTTTTATACATGTTTTCATGGGCTAATAGACACTGGTGCACAGTCATTCGCGCTGCTACGCGAGCAAGGGCGATAAATAATGATGCTTTAAAAAAAGTGACAAGTAAAAATGCGGGGCGTTCCTCGCACCAGACTCCGCGAGAACAAGTTGAGGGGATCAGGTGCGTACGAATTCAGCTCCTTTTTCTTTTTTTAACTGTCTCGAAAGATTCTTCCGAATTTTAAAAAATCACGCCTCTTTTTTTCCTATCACCCTACACTCACCCTCCCTCCTTCCACCACCTCTTCTCTTTACCCCTCATTTTTCTCAGCTTTTGAAGTGCCTTCAAGCATGTGTACTTGCAGTAAATAGAAGGATTCAATCAATCGCCAGAAAATATTGATTCGAAAATCGACCTCATATTACAGCAATAGTTGTTTAAGACATTTTAGTATGAAACATTTTAAATTTTGAGATTGATTTCCCTGAAAGACGCTGCGATGATGGCAGTGGTGGATTGCATGGGTGGAGCCAGCAATTTGGCAACTGTGGGTTCTTCCCATTTAAGTGTATTAAAAATAATCAATCAGAAATTGGGCCATGGCCCACTCAAGAATCGATTGTTTCTCATACATTCAAATGGGAAGAATCCACAGTTGCCAAATTGCTGCGGCTCCGCCCAGGGCGAATTGTGCGATTTGGCAACCACGACTTTTGCCTTTTGAACATACGCAGTACTATAAATTTCTTGGTGGGCTCAATTAACCCACTAAAGATAGATTATTTTACTTAGACTTAAATTGAGAAAATTTGATATCTCATTTCACGAGCCACCACCACTGGCACTGGTCTCTGGTCATGATTGAGCCTCGCGTAGCATGATTCAATTCCCGACGTAGGTAAAATTCTATCCATTTAAAACCATCAAAAGATCTAATTTAAAACTGCCCATTAACTCACCCCATAGTTCGCGATAAAGATCGGATGAATTTAAAACGACAAAATGTGAAATTTCGAAATTTTAGGTTTAAATTTAAAATACACTCAGCGTCGCGTACGTCGTTCAAACCACCGAAACAGGCGTTAAAAGTTCAAATCTGCTGTAAATAAAATAAATGATATCCATCCCTTGTTCTTTTCAACTCTGAAGAGAATACGGTGGCGCTAACCCCATCTCTCCTTACCCTCCCTAACCCTTTCTGGCTAACCTTGTAAGTGCTCTTCTAATTGTAGTTAATAATTCATATCCATCTCCCAGCTTCGTAGTCGTGTAACGACTATGAAGATGTTTGCTTTTGAGAACGCAGACATATTTCCGCAACTATCCTTATTTTAAAGGCAACCAAGCGTTAGAGAGAGAGAGAGAGAGAGAGAGAGAGAGAGAGAGAGAGAGAGAGAGAGAGAGAGAGAGAGAGAGGAGAGAGAGAGAGAGAGAGAGAGAGAGGGAGGGAGAGAGATATGAGATGCGTGTGTGAGAGAGTGGGATAGAGAAAGAGAGAGAGAGGTGGGGGAGAGAGAGAGAGAGAGAGAGAGAGAGAGAGAGAGAGAGAGAGAGAGAGAGAGAGAGAGAGAGAAGAGAGAGAGGGGAGAGAGAGAGAGGAGAGAGAGGAGAGAGAGAGGGAGGGAGGGAGGGAGGGGGGGGGGAGGGAGGGGAGGAGAGGAGAGATGGTGGTGAGAGAGGGAAAGAGAGAAGAGGAGGAGAGTGGGGAGAGAGAGAGAGGAGGGGGGGAGAGAGAGAGAGAGAGATGGGGGGTGAGAGAGGGAGAGAGAGAGAGAGTAGAGGAAGAGAGATGAGAGAGAGAGAGAGAGAGAGAGAGAGAGAGAGAGAGAGAGAGAGAAAGAGAGAGAGAGAGAAAGATAGATAGAAAAATAGAGAAAGAGAGAGACAGAGAAAGAGCGAGACTAAGAGAGAGAGAGATACTGTAGATCATGAGTCGATCGTAGATGGTTGTCGAGTAAGAGGGGGGGGGGATAAAGAGAGTAACTGGCTAAGGACGCTATGCGCCTGCGCCTGCGCCATCCGAAGTCCGACGTGCGCCGTGCCGGTTAGTAATTAGGTATACCTACTCGCGGAAAATAGTCGCCAATTTAAATAGCAGCAAAGCAGCATGCCAGCAAGCAGAAGGAGCAGAAGCAGAAACTATACAGTAGAAGCTATAGTGAGCAAGTAAACGGTCATGTAAGACAGGTGAAATTCAAGTAATTTGGACGATTAAAGACGATAGCGCGGTCGCGAGCACCTCAGCACCCGCCGCGCCGCGGCAATTGGCGAAAATGATGCGACGCGACGCGACGGTGGTGATCGGTGAAGCTGAAGACGCTACGAGATGATCGATCAATCCATCGAAGTTGCCAAATTGATTTCATATTGATCGTTATTGATTGTTACCGATTCGAAACGCTTCGAAAAAAAAGTCCGGTTATACCGTGTCGACACTTCTTTCCATGAAACTGCCGGAATACCAGTGAATTTGTTATCAGGAATTCCGGTCAAATTTACAGGAGTTTCGTTCCGGAAAGTACGGAAAAGAACTCGTGTTACGAAATCTTCTTCTGCGTTGAAGAAGAGTTGCGTCATTGCTCTCATGATTGTGCCCAGACTTGTCGCGCTGTATGAGGCAATATCGTATTGCGTCCATTTGAACTCGTGGGAAAGGTCGAACTTTTGAAGGTTCACCCTGAACAATGCACTCCCCCCAATCGATATTTTACATACATTGATCAGAGAAATCACTTCTTTAAAAGCTAGGAAACACGTTCACTTGTGACAGTATCGTCATTGCGGGAAGTAAAGTTCTAATTGCATGAAGGAGAATCACTGTCACAACAAGGGATCGATCATTTACTTGTAGCAGCAGACATTTTCCTTGGGTTGAAGGAGTTCCTCCTTAGTCAATGTTTTACTCTTCAGTTTTTTTAACACAAACGAAATGCACCTTGCATGAAAAATAGAAATCACTCACAAGAGGAGGCTCAGAAGTCGCCGCCTCCGATTTTGAAAACAATTGCACGAAAATGTAGCTAAAGGAAAACTATTAGACCCGTGTTTCTCACTTTTTGCCAATGGGCCTTCCTAAACCGTCAGGAATTTTTTGAAAGTTGCCGAAATTCACGGAAATATTCGGAACGCTCTCCGCTCGGGTTTTTACGTGAATTTCGGCAACTTTCAAAAAATTCCTGACGCTTTATGAAGGCCCATTGGCAAAAAGTGAGAAACACGTGTATAATAGTTTTACTTTAGCTACATTTTCGTGCAATTGTTTTCAAAATCGGAGGCGGCGACTTCTCTGAGCCTCCCCTTGTCAGTGTAATTTAAATGGACGTAATGTAGAGTTGCCAGATTGCACGTGACACCACTGAATGAGACTCAATTAACTGTGGCCATTTTTGAAATCAAGAAGCAAGTACCATTGGATCTCCTCCTTATCAGTCCTATAGTGAGTTCAAAACAAAAGAGAAGCCCAATTTGACAAAGACGCATGCATCGCAAATAAGTCGCGTCTTTCGGAGCAATCATAAGGGGCCATTTGAATAATAAGAGCAATCATAAGTGCGGTGCGTCGATTATTTACCTGCGCGAGCCACAGCCCTGCAGTGCACCCTGTGCCTATGCCACCAACCAGCACTGAAGGTAAACGTTGACGTAATTGCCACCAGCCATCAACCATCAGCTCGATTTTGCCCTACCGTCGTGCATTACCCAAACCGAGCACGTAGTCACCATTAACCGATGTCGAGTCGTGTCTTTTTCCTTCAGCACCATCATCCACCGCGACCGGTGAGCTGCACCCGCGCTCCATCGTCCATCGCATCCAGTCGTGCTTTCGTTTCAACCATATATTTCTAGGACCCTGCCCCCTTTTTCTCTGTGACGCCGTTTGTTTACCACCTGTTGGTATATCAAACCCGAAGCAAAACCACCCAATGAAATGAAGAGCAGAGCTTTCTCGTCCCCGAGAGTCTTTCCTGCCTAACACCATTTCCGCGAATGTGCGATTTGAATCCGTGATATCAATTCTTCATATACTTTCAAGAATGTGTCCCGAGAGTTCCATGTCAATACCTCATTTGAGCCGTGAGAAACAAAATTTCTTCTCGAGCTCGCCACAGTGCCAGCAAACCATGTATTTCTAAAAACTGCATTTTTAGAGATATTCTGTTCACTCAGAAGGGTCCACGTATGTAATTCACACGGGTTTAGTCTCCTTCCTACGTAGCAAAGAACAAATTGAAGACAAACATTTGGTCCAGTATAACGTTTTGTTGAGCTCTGAAGGACGTAATGTTTTTCGACTAATAAGAAGGCCATCGCTATACAGTATGTCCCATAGTTCCGTGCCAGATCAAAGTCGAAAAATAAGCACCACAAATCGATAAACAACAGGCCTCTTAGTTCACGGAAAAAAAAGATTAGTGAAAATAACCATACGGATACCTGATTTTGGCACCTGCTAGGTGTTATGGTAAACTTGACCAGAAGTATTGTACATTTACCGATACTTTGAGTAAATTCGACATGCAATCAGGTAACATCACCTAGTGCCTAGTCAAAACATAGTATACTTCTGGTTAACATTACCATAACATCTAGCAGGTGCCAAAATCAGGTATCCGTATGGTTATTTTCACCGTAGTTTTTTTTCCGTGTTAAATGTGGGTTAGCTGAAGTTTCTATTGATACATAATATGATGAATTCAGTCAACCACCAGCTACAAGGAGAATTGTTGCGTTTATTGATGAGAAGTCTGTATTTTTTTTTTACTTAAGCGTGGTGAAGGTTTCTGGAACACACTGTATTTTCATTTCAGGGGACCACTATGTGCTGTTGAGTCAAACTCGAGTCATAATATGTCACAGATCGATATTTTTTTCACCATATTCCAAGAAAATCAATCAATCTCAAGAAGATTCAAGTGATTAGCAAAGCATTGATTCAATTGAGAGAAAGACTATAATCGATCGTTCATGTTGAATCACCCTGTGTGCGACAGTAACAATAGAAGAGATATGCAAAAATTGAAAATCGCTAGGCGCACCAGGAAGGCTGTAGCTTCATTGTATGCAGTGAAGCATCTGAGACTGAGACCCGGTTAAAAGGGGAGTTATCAGGTATAAATGCACGCAAAACCGTTGTGACACACCTTGTTCCTGCTACTTTGTTGCCGGTGTTCTGTCCGCTGTCATTTTAAGTAGTTTTTACGAGCCAAGGCAACAAATTTACGATTCAGAGCTTGGCTGGATCGATACTCGACCCGCAAACCGCGAGTTTAGCTCTGAGACGAATTTTATTGATTCCGTTGCTCACGTATCCTACGAGAGAGAGAGAGAGTGCGTCTGGAATCCGACAAAGTAAACGAGAGGATTTGAATGAAGATGCTCTCAAAACCAAAAAGATAAATTTTGATGCGCATCATCCGCCGTAAGCGCACCGCACCGCCGCGCCGTTGAGATTTTTTTTCCGGAAACAGACTGTATTTTACAGTTGTTAATGTACTGTCGAGGACTAAAGGAATGTTACACGGCTCCTAGAAAGGATATCCGAAATACTCATCTAAATGAATTGAATTATTGCAGGTTGCCTATAGTGTAGGCCCTATACTGAGAAAAAACTTAGGTAATTTAACAGTCAATTCTTAAAAAATGGTAAGTACAAACGCATTTGTTGATTCAACTAATAATTTTGTAGGTTTTACAATCCGATTTGTTATATGAACAATCCAAACTGGTAAATCAACAATCCGATTTTTTAAATCAACAATCCATAAAGGTATATCAACAATCAATTCGATACGTTAAATCAACAATCTGGATTGATGATTTAACAAATCGGACTGAACGTTGCGCCGGAAGGAGACTAAACCCGTGTGCATTACATACGAGGACCTCTCTAAGCAAACAGAATGTCTCTAAAAATGCAGTTTTGAGATACACGTGGTGTGCAGACACTGCGGCAAGCTCACGAAAAAACGTTGTCTCTCACTGCACAAATGATAGGTATTGACGTGGAACTTTCATCAGGACACATTCTTGAAAGAATGAGGAATTGATTTCATGGATTGCCGAACAAACCGCATCATGTACACGCGAAGATGATTTTAGGCAGAAAAATCCTTCATATTCAGTGACAAAAACGAGTTCAGTTATGGAACGTGCTATCTGGCAACATGGGCGAATACAAGAATTTGCCTTTCTCTCTCTCCGGCCGTTTAAAAACTTATGTTAGAAAAGGATAGCAGAGTGGGCCATCACTTGACTTAAGCCCCTATCTCTGTCATTTGCTAACGCACGTATCCAAACGGGAGCATAGAGAGACAGACAAACTCCTGTATCCCTCCATGTCTGGCAATGTTTCTTTTCTTCCATTCATAACCTTGCATGAAAAATATCGAACTATTATTTGGAGATCGGTGATGACAGTAAGCGATTTTCGCGATCAAACAATTATGATTAACAATACCAACCTAACTTACATATTTAAGGAAACTCAATTGTGCTTTTAGGTGTTTTCGGGGCTTCGATGGCATCAATTCGAAATTCACCTCCGGACTTGAATTCAAAATCAAATTTTTGCCATCGGCGATGCCTGAAAACTCCGAAAAAGTTCGGAAAGCACGACCCTGCAGTTTCGTGCCATCCCCTGTTGCCATGCGAACGTTGGCAATGATTTTTTATAATTCGGTTGGATATATTCGTTGCAAATATTTGCTTAATCAAATTCGAGAATTCGACATTTTCTATGGGTTCAATAGCCAAAATGCTACGTTGCCACACTTAGATGCGGTCAGATATACCTCACTTCGCCACTGAACGAGCTGTCTCGGACGGGTATGCACGGTGAGAGTTCGATGCATTGGTGCGTCCCTTACTTTACTTGCTTTTATGGTTCAGCTCTTCGTGAAATTCGTCACCTGCGACCTGCGTTTCCTAAAGCATGGATTTAATAAAGGTTTGATGCGCGCGAGCTGGTGCGGGCGTTCGACAAGAGTGAGTGGAGTGCGCGAGGCAGGGCGGTCGCTGCGGCGTCGAAAGATTGCATTAAAGCAGAGCGGCGGTGAGTGTTGAGAGAGCGTCTGGTGTTGAGTTTGGTGAGCGGTGTTCGCGGTGGCAGTTGGTTGGTTAATCCCGGCGCATCACAAAACGGTTACGCGGCGCTGCACAGTAATGCGCCCGTCTTTACTCGCGCTTAATTCGCGATCCTGGGCCCCGGCCCCGGCCATCTCTCGGCGACTTATCTTCACAGAGCCATCATTAACTCTCACATATTATTATGACGTTGGCGACCCTGTTCTATACACCCCCCCCTCCCCTTTCAGCCTTCTGCCATCACCACCCACCAAACCTCCTCTTTTCCTTTTAGTACCTCACCCCCCCTTCCTAACAAATACACCCGTGTATATCCGCAACTTAACTATGAACGTATATATATATATATATATATATATATATATATATATATATATATATATATATATATATATATATATATATATATATATATATATACGGAGGAAAAAGGAAAAGGAAAGAACGTCCCCCAGACTTTGGGTCTAATCAGACTTTCGCGCGTTTTTGCCACCGAATGGTGGTGAGGACTTTTGAGATCGTGGAGTACCTATCTACTTCATTCTCGCAAATTGCGCTTTGCCCCCCCCCACCCCCCGGTCCTCGACCCCTCCCGCAACCGAGTCGGCCGATCCCCCCGCGAAGAAGAGCTTCAATTTTGCACGACCCGAGGACGAAATTACTTGGAGGCGTGCGGAGCTATTTTGCGCTCAGTAAATACTGTCACGCATACCCTAACCTACCTTGCAATTCGCCCATCGCACCGCGTTAAGATAGCACGAAATTGCGGGGAGGGGGGAGAGAGGGGGAGGGTTGAAGATTGAATAAGTATTTTTTTTCTTCTTTTTTTTCCCGATGAGCTCTACTGTCTGATTTAACAAAAAAGAAACACGTCGGTTCACCCCGACATATTCGTGTTGAAAAAGCGAGCGCTCTAAATTAATTCTTTCTTTGTTTTCAAGAAATAAAATAGTTCGGAATTCTAAAATTATTTTGCTTCTAAAGTTTATGAAGTTAATCGGTGTAGAAATGCACACTTTGTAAAACAAATATGAGTGCTACAATCTTAAAAAAAAAAAAAAAAAAAAAAAAAAAAAAACTGTTTGGACTACAAGTCATTTAAACTTTTGTAATGTTCATTTTACTCCTCGTTTTTTCTTACCATTGAATGGGGGGGCCCTGAATAGTAGATTTACTCTTAATTTAATTGTAATTTAGTTATTAAAGTCAATTGTATTATTTTACTGTTTAATTTTAGATTTTAGCTTTCGTTTATGAGCCCAGAGCTGGCATGTGAAGAAACGAAGTGTTCAGGCTCCGCTCCCATTCCTTTGGTGGCGTAAACTTGTATTTCGTGCATTTAAACCTATGGAAAAGGTCGAACTATACTGGGCGTGCACTGGGCACTCCCTCGAATCGATATTTCACGTGGGTTCAAATGGATGAAATACTGAGTTGCCAGATTGCACGCGACGCCTTTACCTTTAGACAAGCTCATATAGAAAATGGTCTCCTAAAATGCCTCTTTAAAATACACAATGGTCATTGTCGATGAATTGTATCAAATAATATGTATACTTACGGAAAATCACAGTGCAGTAAATTCGTAACAATAAAGCACATTTCGTATAAAGCAGTGTTATGAAGTAAGAGGATATTGTGCATAAAAATCAATGAAGCGGAATTGAGGAGTGCAGGAAAGCTGTCGTCTTTTGCCCCATTTTCCTCTCCTACTTTTCCACTTCATCGTCCCTTCGTTTTCTCCTGTGCTCCCCGCAGGAATAAAATAAACTGAAATGCTCGCAACCATCCTATTTTTTCCCTTTCTTTTCAAAAATATTTTTTTCTTTTCTTTCTTACTTTTTTCGTTTGAAAATTAAAAAAGGAAAGAAAATTCGAGTTTTAAGCAAAACATCATAGACTTAATAAAAAAAAAAACAAAAAACCAAAAAAAAACAAAAAAAGGTTGTCCATAAAGTTTGAGAGATCGCAAGGATTAGTTCGGCCTGACTACCTTAAGAATCAAGATTAATCTGCTAATCTCAGATATCGAGTAATCCGTAATTTTTGTTCTTGATTTGTTCGTAAATAATCGTGCGAAAGTTCCGTCTCGACCAATCTGAAACAGGAATTCGTCACTTGCGCCTGAATTACTGCCAACAATTTTTGGGCAGAGAAAGGCGAAATTGTATGATGTATATACTGTATAGAGAATATTATAGATATAAAACCCCTTAAAACTTCAAGGCTTTAAGATTAATTATCTTGGAAAATACCATAATACCTGATTATTTTCATGATTTTTTTTTTTTTTTAATTCGCAATTCGAGTTTCACTGTGTTTTTCATCATTATTTCATCATTAAATCATACCAACGTAATATCAATCCAATCTGACTCATTTACAAATCAGTTTTTTCATCGGAAATTATATTTCCAATCGTCTGAGAGGTATATTTAGCTTCATTTTCGCGATCCGTAAGCTGGATGATTACGGAAATTCCGTCGCGATGAAAAATCGGAAAAACAAATTGACTTGGGAAAAAAATAATGTGTAAAATTGTACTAACGGAATTATACAATAAGATGATTGAAATCAATCTAGCATAAATCAATAAAATTAATCGCTTTCAAAAAGAGTTTCCAAACCGAACATTTTTGACTTTAAAGTGTACCCTGACACTGAAACAGGTGAAAGTGTAATGAAGGTTATTCTCAAATGATTTCTATATTGCATAGCAATTAATGTTTGTATTGGGGTTAAAAAATAACCGTCTCATCATGAATGTTGACTGAATGACTATGGATACTAACCGCATGACTGAAAAATACACAAAATTCTTCTATTAATTAAACCACCGCGCTGTTTGAGTATTAACATTCCAAATCGCTTCTCGATAGTAAAACTTGCACTTCCACTTTCTTCAGTGCATACAAAAGGTGGAATTTGAGGGTGCTCAATTGTTCATCATGCACCTATTAGGTCGACCTTTTTCATGGGTTTAAATGGGCTGAACAAAATGTTGCCAAATTGCACGAAACGCCATCACTGATGGAATAAGTATTGAAAATATATATTATATACTGACAATGAACGTATAGAGAGAATCGAAAAATCATCACTATTGATAGGAGCTCTCTGAGAACGATATAACTCTCATCAACTTCATCTCTTCTCCCCGCGCGGTTTAGTTCGGATGGATAGATAAATGATCGTACAAAAACCGAGGGAATGGAAGGGATTTGACGGGGTGACTGAAGGGTCAAGCCCTCGGGGCCTTGGGTCTCCTCTCCTCAACCCACCTCCCCCCTCCCCTCCCACAAGATTAAGCTCGTTGATACATCACTCACCGTCAGCAGTTAAGAGCTTGAATATTTTCGCTCCCTTGATGCCCTCTTGCGTATAACTCCGCGGAGGAGACTATTCCCCCCACCCCCCAATATTTTTACCCCTCCCACATCCCTCCCCTGCTTATATTCCCCGCACACCGCAAAAATGTTATGCCTCTGTGTAAATATAAATAAACGGATGAAGAAACGGTTCAATCCGAAATGTGTTTCTGATACCTTTTTATTTACTTTATGATTATTTTTTTTCTTTTTCCCTCACGGTACGACGATGATAGGCTAATAGACTTATAGACGATAATTTATCATCTAATCGGGAATGTCACGCGAAAGGGGTTCGACTCGAGGAGGGTGGACAAATGAGCGGTTATAGGAGCATCGAAGGCGCGGTAAAGGGTTTGGGATATTAATTATTTAACCAAACCCATTTGAGAGAGGAAAAACAAATAAGTATCGCTTGGAAAGTGCAAATTAAAAAGTCAAATTATGAAACATTTTGAGGTGAGGAGGCGGGTGCTTGAACCCGTCACACCGTTTCATATCGCGATGATTTCCTCGCAGCCTCTAAATATTCTCTGTCAATCCGAATTTGATTTGGAGAAGAGGGATACTGCGCTGCGGATGAGTTGGGGGACAGTTTTGAGGGGGAGGGTATTTATGAAAAGATATCGCTCCGAAAATAGAGTGACACACAGGTAAAAAAAATACTCATTCGATTTCCATTCCCTTTGAGTAATTTATTCATTAATTCTGACATGAAGTGATCTTTACCGTCTGATGAAACCAAAATCTGGAATCATCAAGTGTAGCCAGTAGACATTGGGGTGAGAGGAGAGGAGAAATTTGTGTAGAATAGAGAGGGTGAGAGGGGATAAACAATGACGTATCCAGCAATTTTCTCTCTCTCTCTCTCTCTCTCTCTCTCTCTCTCTCTCTCTTCTCTCTCTCTCTCTCTCTCTCTCTCTCTCTCTCTCTCTTTCCCTCTCTCTCTCTCTCTCTCTCTCTCTCTCTCTCTCTAATTTTACTATTAATTTATTTCTTAAATAAAATTTTCAGAGCCTCTTTTCTTACCCGCGATACTCATATTTTTTCACCAATGTACTTGAACAAGGTACTTACAAACAGAGCCAGAGCCATAATAAGTCTTGCGTCGACGATTCGACGCAACCCGCATTACTTATAGGTACAGTCAATGCTCTCTCATCTTTCTTTTCTTTTGTTCTTTTAAGACCGACCGAGGCTCGGGCTACGTGTAATGTGGGTTGCGTCGAACCGTCGACGCAGGACTAATGGCTCCGTACATGCTTCTTTAATGTGTTCATTTACTTTCTAGTTCAATTTCTTATTTCCTTGCATATTATATTCGTCAGAATATTAGATTAATTTTGAGTTTTGCTTGGCGGTAGGTTAAATGTAAGAGAGGGCCTCTGGGTCCTAATGTTTGCCTGTGATAATTGTTGGGTATATTATTCTTATTATTTTGTTATTTTTACTATCATAGTTTTTATTATTATTTTTTTTCTAAGTTGATTGTGTCAAATAATTTGTTTGAATAAAAGCGTACCATCATCCTCTCTGTCTCTTTTTCCATGCTGTCCGGTTGAGGATTGAGGCCAAAGTCAACCCCAATTATGGTGAATTTCATCAATATTTTTTTTCTCGTGTATAATTTTCTCACAAGCAGGATTCTTTCGTCGCAATTTTCCAATATGGTTATTATTTTTATTGAACGTTTAGTTCTAATTAATTGAGAATTAATAATTTTGACTCACTTGTCGACACTGCCACACTTGCCAGAAACTATTCATTTCCTTACTCTTATTTGCATAAAGAATCGTGGGTATTTGTATAGCTGTCCACTCGTGAATCTATCTGTTCTAAATGAGAATTAAAAGCGTCCTTTCACTGGGTGGGTCGCGGGGTTTACTGCGGCGTGCCCACTCAAAAATTCGAAAGCAATCTGGTAAAAGTAGTCATTAATGGTGGACACGTTCAAAACAAGGGCCCAATGAGTGTAACATATAATCATAATATTGTGACTTGTTGGTGATAATTAATATATCCCCTCGAACAAAACACAGAGCTCGTTCCGTCCTTTCACGCGATGCTTGTCGTCAATTAAAAGTCCATTTTTCATTCGATGTTTTCTTCTCCTAATTAATGTCCTCCGATTTTGATTCTGTGCATTTTCCTTGTCCTGCGTTCCGTACCGTTTCGGTTCGTTTCCTAATGCCGGCCTTCGGTTTTTTTTTTTTTTTTTTTTTTTTTTTTTTTTTTTTTTTTTTTTACAGTTTCTTTACTCCAGTGTTATTGCTCGTTTTTTCTTGGTTAAGATGAACAATTACATGTTACTTTGATATTGCGTTGGAACGATTATGTGCCTTTTCACCCAATGGGTCTGTTGCAAACTTTTGCTATAACGATTAAGAGAGTTTAATTTTATGTAAAATCGCCTGAAAATTCCATTGGTGGCATCAGAAAGTCATAAAATGCAATAATAAACTCACAAGAGGCGTTTAATGAAATCCAAGATGGCGGAGAAATATTGAGCAATTGGTATGTATGCACAACGAACATCCAAGGATAGCCAACCTCACAATATCGATCACAACCAATCACAACGTAAATAAACCCATAACCTCTACCTCCACTGAGGTTGTCAAAGTTGGCCATCCTTGGATGTTCGTGGTGCATGCATACAAATTGCTCGATATTTCTCCGCCATCTTGGATGTAATTAAACGCCTCTTGTGAGTTTATTATAGCATTTTATGACTTTATGATGCCACTAATGGACTTTTCAGGCGATAATTTTACATTGGAATAAACACTTTTTATCGCTGTAGCAAAAGTTTGCAACAGACCCATTCCGTTTACCCAGGTGCACATCACCCAAGAACTTTTTGCTCAAGGCATTTCACCAAGAGGCCGTTACCAACGAAGCCTATTCTTCCAAGAGGAGACGAGTGTTTTTATACCTACAGTTAGCTGCGAGTTAAGCAGTGATACGAAAAATGCAATTCTTGAAATGCTTTGTTGCCAGGCAAATTAACGGAAAAACAGTTACTCTTCGTCGACAACAGAGGATCATGCCTTCTACGAGCCGATATTATGGAATCAACACCAATCGGTGCTCCAGGAGGAAGCATCCGAGTTGGCCCCAATTGCCAAATCCGGAGTTGTGGCTCACGGCTTAAAAAACACCCGTCCGAATTGGCCCAAGCCGAAAACAATTGAAGAAATAAAAATATATTTAAATGTTGAACTTTGGCAACGTCTCTTACCTCTATGATTGGATAGATTATTGGAGCGTAGGTGGTGAGTTAGATGGCAACGGGCTTAGCTTGACAAAAAGTTCTTAAACTCTGCTTCATAAAGAGCAAAAGCAATGTATAAGAGCTTTCTCCCTCCCTTGGCCCGTAACAAGTACATCACCCGCCCCGCCCGTTATGAATTCATAAAAAAAATATTTTTTTATAAATAAATTGTCCGTGAGAAAACGTCGTCAAGAAATTGGAAAAAAAATTGGGGGCATATACAAAGCCCGCCTAGTCAAAAAATTGATATCATACCGAAACATTTATCTACATTAAAAGATCATTTGAATTTGCTCTAAAATCGCGATTTGGTAATTATTTGGGGGAAAAAGGCAACATTAATTGGATGGTTTTATGCAAACTCGAGCCAATCATATTTCGACGTAGTTATGGTCCCTTTCTGCAAAAAAACTGTCCAAGCGATGTCACTTGATTCCTCAGTGCAAACACCGTCCAATTGATCGCGCGATTGTCTTCATTTAATTGTGTTTTTTTCCTCTCTTCTTTAAAAATGAAATTAATAAATCAAACAATTTGATGAGGGATGAAAGCACTCTCAAAAATATTTTGACGGAACGGACTGACAGATACTGAAATATTAAATTAAATTTTAAATTGAGATCTTCGATTGGCGATTAATTTCATGCTGCTAGCGCCTCAATTATCCTATATTCTAATTCAAACATGCGCCATATAATATGAGTAATTTCAATTTTTCACTTAATAATTGTTTCACCTTTTACCTTCCGCTTCTGTTGACTAAACTGACACGCTGTTCATTTAAATTAGTTTATGCCGTTTTGAAAAGATCTCACTCGCCACTTTGGAGCGAAAGGTTTTAAACGAGACAATGGGAGGTCAATAAAATTTAATTAATTGAACACTTGCAACGGAATATAATTATTCATCTTGCGCATATTTACGACTTGCGCTTTTATAATTTATTTTATTACCGCCAGCCATTGCGGTTAATCTGTTCAGAACAGTCCGATAGACTTTGGACTCCTCCTCCTCCTGCAGGTGAAATGTTGATTAAGAAGCATGGCGTGCAATCTCGCAACGTTGCATTTTGTCTGCTTAATACCATGCACTTGGTCAATCCATCAGGAAAGCACTACTCTTTGTTAAGTTCGACCCTTAGCATGGATTTAGCCTTTTAAAGACCAGGTTAGTTCACATGAACGCCACTTTTCCGTTTGTATAGGGAAGGTTGTTAACTGTTCGTACTCGAGGGAGTTGGAATTGCATATACAACGGATTGAAGGCGCTAGACGAAATCTCATATTTTTATACTACATCGAGAATCGTCTTTATTCGGAATCCTGATTATGAAACTATGTGAAATAGACTAGAAGAGAAAACCGAGTATATTCGGGCTTGGTCCATAAGGGGATAACCCTTTCAAACCTAAAAATACTTTTTGTTCAGGAATAACGGAGTTTTGGCAACCATATGGCTGATCTGGCACAATTTTCTTAGATAAAACGATGTGCATATAATATTTTCATTTTCTCCATAAAATTCTTGTTATTCAAATGTACATTGAAATGTACACCCAGTTATGAAAGGGTTAAATAGGGGGATTGCAACTTTGCCGGATGGTATCACTGAAAAGATGTAAAAAAAAAAAAAAAAAAAAAAAAAAAAAACATATTTATCTGTGGAAACTCATGATTTTTCTGCGGTACCACATTATAGATTCACTTTCGAAATTTCCTAGCAATCAGAAGCACCTCGCGGACATAGGCGAACCGTACCAAGGGCTGGGGGGGGGGGTTCTATATCCCCCACTTTTTTTGGGCGGAGGGGCTAAAAACCGGAAAAAAATCATCTCTTGAGACTTGGGAAGCAAAAAAAAAGGTCATCACTTTTCAGTCTCCCACTTTTTTTGGTCACAGTCCGCCTATACTCGCGGACCTTCGCGTATACCTTCTAAGTAACAACTGAACTGTTGACTGGTTACTGATTGTGAGTTACCAGTAACTGCCGAGTGCGTACGAAACCAATTAAAACCAACACTCGCGCACTCGCAGCTCGTTGGAGCATCTGATCGCGGTGCATGCGCAGAGTGCAATGCGCAGTGTACAAGCGCGGTGCGCGGTGCACAGAGAAGAAGGAGCCTTATAGAGTTATGCATGGTTTAATACGTGTAATTTTCGGAATTGTTCATCGTCGAATGATACACCGGCGGAGCTTCCGTAGCTTATGATTTGGTGTGCGATACAAGAGAACGTGGTCGGCCGGCCGGGTCCAGTCCAGGAGAATCCGGGTGCTCTATGCCTGGCAATTACTAATTGTAAGTGTACCACAGATGCTGGTAATAGAAACGTGATCGTCCCTGCCCCCTCTCGCCCCCTCTTCCTCTACCCCTCCTACCCCCAAAGACTATGCTATCTATTGGCCACCGGTGGTCCCGTGAGGCTTCCACCGCCGTGCCACCACTGGGGCCACTGGGCATCCACATCCAGTGGCCGCTTCTTGTGCTTGCTCGACGCTCGGGAGCCGGGACACTCTTTCGCGCTATTTTGCGATTCCGTCCGGAGGCCGTGCTGTACGAGCGAGTCGGATTCGAGGTCGACCCGGAGGCCCCTTTGCGGCCTGGCCTGATGGCGGCGAGGCGGCCGCGTCCCCGCGCTCTTGTCCTTGCGGCCGGGCCTGGATGGCTTGCCGACCCACAATGAGAGAAGAATTAAAAATCTTTGAAAAAAAAAGAAAAAAAAAAAAAAAAAAAAAAAAACTTGCATGAATGATTTGTGGGGGGACTTTTTGGACAGACTGGTGCCCTCATTTTTTTTTTTTTTTTTAAAAAGGGCTGGCAAATAGAGAGAAAAAACCAAAGGTTGTTACTCATTGATTCCCTTAATTTTTCTTAGGAAAAGGGCTTACAAATAGCGAGAAGCCAAAAACAAAACGAAGAAATATGAAAAAATGTATCAATTTTCAAGCCCCTCCTCACCCAAACGAATGGATCGCTCATGGAGACAAAACCGTAAATGAAAACTAAATAAAAAAAAAAAAAACCAAATGAGGTTGGCCCCCGTGGTTCGTGGACCCAGAGGTCCCGAATTCGAATACCGGCCTACAGGTGACAAAATTTGACAATCTCGAATCTGGTCATATTAGAAGGACATGGATGTCATAATACCGTTTCTTTCAATGATGTCTATAGGTGGCTGCAGATTCTCCGACATACGGGAGAATAAAGCCAAATTAATCCGCAAAAAAAACAAAAAACAAAAAACAAAAAAACAAATAACAAAATGAGAATACGGTATAAAACACTGGCGGCTCGTGGAGGTGAGGAGACAAAAATGAGAGGTATGTAATGCACAGGATTTCTTTTGAAACGCTTTTCACTTAAACTTTTTTGAAAATTTTATGTTTCAGCCACACCATTTGGACTTTCGAAACAAAGACAGATGGAATAATAGCCATTTTAACCTCTAAATGTTATTTTTTCATTTTTTTTCTTTCTCCTTCAAAAAAATGTGAGGCGACGGCTCCCTGTCACCTTACTTGCCTCACCTGACAAGCCGCCACTGCTATGAAATCAAATCAAGTACTTCTCATTATCACTGTGCGCCCTGCAAAGTATCTACGGTGACTTTAACTTCTCATCATTGACTTTGGCTACCCTCTCCCCCGTTACCCATCACCCTTCTTATAATTTTATCCGGAGCCAAAGATTATCTTTGGAGTGGTTGAGCATCTTTTTAAATCATGTAATTATTAGTATCTCTCGACTTCGGATGATTGCGACTCGCCGATCGCGCTAGCACAGGGTCCCTTGTGAATTATATTGTGATGCCTTATTGTGGAGAGACGCGTTTCGTGCGCGACGCGCTCAATCGAGTACGTGCGCTGCCCTTCTGCTCCTGCAGCAGCGACAACAATACCAACGGCGCACTGTGGTCTAAGATCGTCGAAAAGTGGCAAAAATCAGAATGCCTATGGGGTTGTTGCACACCAGTAGCGCACCGAGAGTTCCGTCATCTCTTTCTTTTCTCCATTAAAAAAACGTATGTTAGACAAGATCATTGTTATTTTTGAAAGTTTTTACGTACATCTCAATCAACCCTTATATTGCCTGTAGCAAAAGTGTGCAGCAGCCCCATTTATTATTTAAAAATTTGCGGTACCAATTTTAACCACAGACAATACTTTAAGCACGTAATTTAAAGCTAGAAGTGTCGCTGACAAGTTTTAATTTAAGGTTAAAAAGGTCGAAAATTATGTTATTTTTGATTACTTTGTTTTTCACTGATTTTTTGCAACTATTTTTTCCCCATAATCTGACCCAAGTGCGGCGCGCAACGCCCAACGGCATGGACCGATGAGGTGTGGACCTGCAGAGCGCGCTTGAGTCCTTTTTCAACAGCTTCTGTCCACCTTCCGTTTCCTATTGGTACGCTTTGCGCAGAATAATAACAAGCATGGAAACAGAAGGGCTTCCTTCAAGCGCTAGATAATTCGGAAGAGTAGACAAAAATATGTTTATAAAAAGCGCCACTAGTGGGAAATCTGGTACCATTGTGTTTCGTCTATTTAAAGCCATGCAAAGAGTCGAGCTAGAGAATACATACTACCCACTCAAAACTTCAATATTTGTCATAATTTTAACCCTTTCCAGCAAAGTGGTATTCATATGTACCATTTTATGTAACATGGGTTTCAATGGAATTTAAATAGACTTTTTGCAAAAACTTGTGTGATCCAGCAAAAGTCTTAGAAAATTTACCTCTTTTGAACGGTCAAAAAATATCTAAAAAAAAGTCAAATTCCAAAATGCGTGCTGGAAAGGGTTAAGAGGAAAGAATCCAACGTTGCCAAATCTGACCACTGGTCACATCTCTAAGAGCCCCCATATAAGCTAAGAAGTAGCAGAGAATCTATAGTCACACTGAGAAACATTTCCGGTTACCGTTACAAGAATTCTGTTCAATACTATGTCAACCTAAATTCCAGTTACTTTAACTGGAGCTACGGTTACATTTACTAAAATATTCTAGTTACATTTACTCCAGAATTTAATGTTGGTTAGGTTAGGCATTTATTAAACGCAATTCTTTAAAAGGTAATTGGAAATTTTTCTCATTGCAAAAACTACGAAATATCTCATGGATGTCAATTTAATGAAGACCGACCTAGGTGTTTGTTTTATCTACACAAAAAATGATTCTCATTTCCTTCTATGGCATATAAATCGAAGCTCTATACTCACAACTCGCTCGCTTCAACGCTTGTAATGCCCTGCAAATATTACAATAATGCTTTGACGCTTTATTTGAGTAACGCCATAAAAACACAGGTTATGCTTATAAACACAGGTAAGACGTGGAGCACACCTCGGGAGTTTGACGCTGCAGATATAGGATTCTAAAACTGTCGATAGTTGTGGTTTGACGAGACGCAGGCGAAGCGGGGGGGGGGGCGTAAGATAGATCGCTAGCGTTGCCAAATCATGCAGTGTTTTGTCTCAAATTAATTTAAACGGACAAGACAGAGAAGTTATTATATACGTGCAGTCCAGCAACGTTGCATTTAATCAGCATAAACCCATGAAAAAGGTCGAATTATTGTCACTGCACATCCTCGGATCGATATTTTACAAGGGTTTAAATGGACGAAATTCAGCGTTGCCTGATTTGAAGATTTGTCAGCTCAATCTGACAACAACGATCGTCATAAATACTGAACGACGACCAATCAAATACGGGACCGGTACTGTTCATATTACGACCGCGCGAGAGTGTTATACTATACATATATTCATTCACAGTCGGTGGAAACAATAAATCATCAGTTTAAACACGATTTTCCACCGGTGAATCTCAAATTGCGCACCTCTCGCCACTTTCATGTCAGCAATATGGTTGATGGCTGTTGGCCGTTTTGTGTCGCATTATTTCGCAACTTGGCAGGTGTTCTCGAGCTCAGAAAGTGTTGCGGCTGTTAAATTCTAACTTCAACTCATCATGAGGAAAGCTGCAGTGGCGGCTCGTGAAATTTGGCAACCGTGTCCTCCTCATATTTAACCAATGTAAAACAATCGATTCTCCCGGAGGCTGCCAGCCTCCGCAAGAATCGATTATTTTACCTACGTTTAAATGGAAAACTTGCATGGTTGCCAAATATCACGAGCCGCCACAGGAAAGCTGCCGGCTCTTCATCCGTAGGAATTAATAAACGCCGAATCTTCTGGTCACGTTAAAAACATTAATCCTTTCCGACCTGAATTAAATCTGCCTGCACTAAGAGAGAGAACTTCTTTAAAAACAAGGAAACACGTTTACTTGTGACAGTTTTCCTTGCTCGAAGTAATTTCTGATTGCATGAAGGAAAATCACTGTCACAACAAGGAATATCTTTTAAAGCTGGAAACTCACAGAGAGCTCCCGGCACCGCACCGGCCGCGTCCGGCCACGGCTTTCTGATTGAGTTTCGCAAAAACTATTACTTGTAGCAGCATCAGACATTTTCCTTGGGTTACTTATAGGAATTCCCCCTTAGTCAATATTTCACTGTGCAGTTTCTTTGACACGAACGAAAAACACCTTAAATTAAAAAACAGAATTCTCTCAGTGTGAGGCATAACATTTTTGTCGTGTTTCTTTCACCTCGGCACCTAAATACTGATCCAGAATTTTTCCAGATGTTTTATCCGTGATGCAGTTTAGTGCAGAGATGGCTGTGGCGTACGTCGCCTGCAGCCTGACAACGCTGCCTTTGGTCCATTTAAACCCATGGAAAATATTGACTTGAGGGAGTAAGTATACTGTGCGGCGTGCGCCTCTAATAGTTCGATCTTTTGCATGTGTTTAATTGGACTAAAGTCAATGTTGCCGCAGAGCACATACGACGCCCCTGAGAGGTGGTTCCATTGCTGTGCGGTGTTTTTTGTAGATATACAGAAGTCGACCATTGTGAAATATCTCTCATCACTCTCCCCAGTGACCCTCGTGGAAGCCATCATCTTCGCCTAGAGTCGAATTTGGTATACGGAGCCTTGTCGCCCAAAATTTTCTGCTGCAAATCGCATTGAAATGGCTCGAGTAGTTCATTGCTGTCAAAAAATGTCACAAAGTGAGATAGCAATACACTAGGGCCTCGTGAGAATTCGAAATATAGATTGGCACTCTCAATATTTTTTTTTCTTTCCTCACCGGATGACATCATCACTAAAACAATCTATAGCATGTATTAAGAAGAATTATACTAAACAATTGCTTGATTGAAAAACATCAGCTCCTAACCGCTCTTGACCAATCAGGTTAGACTACTGGCGGATTTCTCCTACACGGAAAAAAATAACTGGTAGAATTTCCCATCTACATAGTTGATTTTCGAGTCAACTATCAAGTATGGCAAATTTCACTAAAAGGTGGCTAAATGTACCAAGAAGTTAACTTAATTCACCATTATGTAAGTTACCATCTCCTTGCTAGCTGACCCCAAAATCAGCGCAGGTAGACTTTACCATCAGTATTTTTTTTCCGTGTATTTGAACCTATGAAAAAGAATCGATGATTAAGAGGTAAAATTGAACTGCTTATAAGGATCGATTCTTTTTCAGATGCTTTTATGGCAAATAAACCGATGTATGTACATTGTACAATGTGCAAAGTACATCACAATTACTTCGAGAACAAATGTCTCAGTTCTCAGGGAGGAGGTGTAAAACGCTCGCAACACGCAACTATGTCTCGAGAATCAACCAGCAAGACGCAACTTGGAAACATGCGCCCAACACTTAACTGCACAGTCTCTCCGCAGGGCGCTGCCCGCTGGGCCACCCACTTTATGAATATACCGTCAACAACAGTAATTTATAAGCTCGGTTACAATTATTGAATAATTAATCTATCAATTAACCTCGCCACCAAATGTCAACAATGTAAGTACTTAAATATTGTTCTCAGCTGCTTACTATGATTCAGGCGTTAAAATCATACTATTTACATCCCGTACCCCGCATCCCGCACCTATCGCAGTAATGTCCCTCCTGTTTTACTTTTAACTCTTCCGCACCAGAATTCATTAAAAAATATCGATTGTTTGGCTCACCATTGATCGATCATTTTCTATAATCTTAAATGCGGATGAGATACCGAAAAGCAACTCGCAAACCTACATTGCAGTCCTTAGACGGTACACATACACTGAAAAGATAAGAATACTGTATATAGGCACAAGCATAGGCGGATCCAGCAATCTGGCAACTGCGCATTCTTCCCATTTGAATGCATACTAAACAATCGATTGTTGAAGGGGCTCCAGCCCCAAGAATAATCGATTATTTCTCATGCAATCAAATGGGAAGAATACACTGTTGCCAGATTGCTAGATCCGCCAGTGGGCACAAGGATATGTGAACCTAGGTAAGGGATGGTACTGTTATACCAGAATTGGCAGAATTCTAATGTTTGTGCGGTAGTTCTTCAAAATGTTGAGGAAACTATGGCACTGCGACCATATTCTAATAGTAACACCAGAATTTTACGGTAAAAGTAATAGACTCTCCTCAGTTCACATGTCGTTGTGCTTCTGTTAATATTACAAGAATTTGTGGGAATTGTGCTATCAGTCTATGGTTCCAGACGAAATTTGGAGAACTTCCAATTATCACTAGATGATGGCGCCACTATAGTCACTTTTTACAACTATTGTCTTTTTCAGGTGATTTGTATGAAATGACAGATGATTATGTTTATTAGCGGAAAGTCAGGGCGTTCCTCAATTTTTTGTGGATGTTTAAGCTTTCAACCAACGAAATTGATTGTGAGATCAATTAAGCCGTAATTTTGAGAACGGCTTCCAGAAATACATATTTTTACCAAAATTTACTCTGTCTGGTGATGCAAATAACTGAATTTTGATACCAAAATTAGACATTTTAAGTTGACAAATCGTCATGTTTCTGGTAACCCCCCCCCCCTCAGTGTAGGAAAGACAGTTGTAACCCTGCCCGTATACAGTAACATTCCTATAGAAATCTATAAGTGATATTTTTATTACAATGTTTCATTTTCAGCTGCAGCGGAAAAATATTTACGTCCGCATAAACAAGGGGCGAGGTGAAAATAACTGTTCAGAATAAATTCTTCTTCTCCTAATAGATAAGAGCTGCTGTGGTGGGTCGATGCGTATTTCAGGGCCGAGTATACCATAAGTCACTACCACCATATTCATTGACGCAGTAGCGCACCGAGAGTTTCTTCATCTCTCTCTTTTCTCCATTAAGAAACGTATGTTAGACAAGGATGGACAAGGGGATAAAACCCCCTCCTTCTGTCCTTTTCCTACTTATACACTCAAATGGCAAATGAGAGAGATGGAAGATATCCTGGTTGCGCCAGTGCATTGACGGACCGGTCCCGGCGAAGTCAGTCCGTCCATTCATCTAATGAGATTCCATATTCATGGCGAGAAAAGCCGGCGGCCTCTGTTCAACCACTTTCCTCCGATTTAAACCTATGCAAAAGGATCGATAATCTGGAGGCTCCTGAGGATCGATTCTTTTCCGTAGGTTTAAAAGGGAGACAAATCGATAAATCGCAGTTCAGGAGCCGCCACTGCAGATGCACTAGAAACGGCCACAGGGCCGCAAGCTTGCCACATTATAGAAGAAATTTAAAAAAAAAAATTGAAAAATTTACTACTGTACAAGACAACAATGATTTAAGTAGATACGAGGAAAACTTCGTCTACTTTCCATTCAGTTTAATGAAAAATAGGAACATTTTTCTTCAGCATATCTAAAGCAATGGCTTTAAACTAAGCGTGACCGGCGGTGGCCTCTACCAGCTGAGTAGCTTAAAGTGTGGCCATTGACTTGTTTATTGATACGGGGATTGTCTTCTATTCGGAATCTGAATGGTCGGTCGGTCTGGCCTCTTGCTGCCTACCGCCTCGGGAGTTCAAACTCTCATTTTGGTTTCAGTTGTAAATTCAAAGTCAGTAACCGCACAGCGCTCAGTGGAGCGAATCTATGGGAGAGGCCGGACATAGTATCGCAACTTTAAATGAGTACATCTTTGTTAATACAAAATGTACGTAGAAGTTTGAAAGTGATTTCACTGATTTTATTGTAAAATTTGCTACAAGAATAATTTTTTCCATGTTCGACTCGTCCCATATTGACTCGCTCCACTGGGCGGCGCACTATGGTTTGAAATCATCAAAAATTGGCCAAAAGTCAGAAAGTAAATTTCTCATAAATTCGTCACTTATAAGCTTTTAGCTTCAATTTTATGCACAGAGAACACTTTGAACACGTAATTTAAACTTAGAAATGACATAGACAGGTTTTAAGAGTAAGCGTAAAAACTAGAAAAAGATTATTTTTGATGCCCTTTTTTCACCAAGTTTTGGCCACTTTTTTCAGATCTCAGACCATAGTGCGGCGGTCGCAGCACCACTAGCTTACGAGTATTAAATCAGATGTATACTCCTCTGTTTTAAATGTATCGTAATTCATACGCAGCTTCAAAGAAAAAATGAAGGAAGTGAAAGAAATAAAAAAGAAAAAAAAAAAAAAAAAATTACCGGAAAACATTTAAACATTTGTCACGGTTTCTGGTTTGGTTCGTTTTAGAAAAAGTAAAGGATGCTTATAAAAATGTGAAACCATGCTCAATGAATAAATTGGGAGAGCTAAATAAAATAATAAAGAACAACACAGTTGTTTGAATTTGATTTCTTTTTCCTTTTTCTATTTATTAATAAAAGTGATCCACCCGAAACTTAACGAACAACCCGTTACAAAATTTAAAGATGAAAAATTAACCACTTCACCTGAGTCTAAAACACGACTGAAGTTTCGTTCTACTTTTCAGAGCGACGTTTCTCTTCATAATCTTGCAAGCATCGCAATCTGAAAGTTTAGTAATTAAATAAATTGATATTTTTGTTGGATAAGAGTTGAAGTTGGCCGAAAGGATTGAAAAGTTTAAAACCTGAAATTTGAACTGAAATAGATGCTATGTGTTGAAAAGAGACAAGAAGTAAGCGTGTACGTGACCAAAGAAAGGTACGCGTATATTCTTGGAAGAAAACAATGTTGGAAAATTTTGAAAATGATTTAAAAATCTGGGTAGTGACTACGTGACACATTCGTTATGGATAAGAGCCTTAATATGAGAATCTCAGACCGCGGGTTCACTCAACAAACACGCTTCAGAAAGAGGTGGTCGAAAAGTTTTTTTTTTTTTTTATTTTTGTATTTTTTTTTTTTTTTATTATTATTATTTTTATTTCTCTCATTGCATTCGATCCGCACTTGGGTATGCATTTTCTGGGCTTCAGCAGTGGTATTCCTTTGCTGTATCTGTCCACTATCGAATTCAATTCTTGGAGAAAACTGTTCGACCAAAAATTGCCAGAATGGGGCTCTTGCAAACTTTTGCTACGTGGGATTGAAGAGTTGATTCTTGCATAAAAACCTGTAAAAATGACGATGAGCGCACTGAAAAATCACGAAATTCACTCTCAGAATCAGGCATAATGGCGGTTAAATAATGGTGGTACATAATGGAAGATTTCTATATCTAAATTGAGACAAGTCTCTGTGTTTCCGCAGAGAAAGTGGCATAATAAACAGGAATCTCCCATGATACCTGGGTTGAAGCGCCATGCGCCATTACGATCTTGCCGTTAGAGCGGTTTTGTGCGTTTATTACTGAATTTTAGAATTTTTCAGTGTGATTTTCCTGACTTTCGCTGGTTTTTACATCAGAATGTACTATTCATATCCTTACAGCAAAAGCTTGCATAAGAGCCCCATTATTCTAATACTTAAATACTTCCCGAAAACTTATTTTGGCAGCTTTTGCTAGAATATCTGGCCAAAATACAGCAAGAATTCTGCTTATAAAGACTGTAGAACTGTCCTGAAAACTACGAAAATTGATTCGTGGGAACTATTGATCTTAACCCTTCACTGCATGGGGTTCCACCGGTGGAACAAATTCTTCAAACGCTCATATAAAATACAGGTTTTTAGATATGCCTTCGGCGCATGGTGTGTCAACGCGGGAGAAGGTATATTTTGAGCTCACACAAAAAAAAAAAAAATTGGCTGAAAGAAAACATCATGCAGTGAAGGGTTCGTGATCGGAATCATGGCAGGGGAAAATTTGCCCCCGTATCCAAACTGACCACATTTTGATTATTTGTATAAAGTTTCCGGCATTGGCTTTTTGAAAAATCCAATTAAAGTAAAAAAATTTTTTTTTTGAAAATTTAAAAAAAAAAAAATAAAAAAAATTCCCGCCATTTATTATGGTGTTATATCACTTTTAAAAAACGAGTGAAAAATAGAAAAAAGAGAATTTTGACCGAAAAACCGTCAGATTATTTTTTTCACTATTTTTCCCATGTATTTGACCACCTAATACATTGAAAAATCCACATTTGCTTGAGAAAAAAAAAATCATGCAGTGAAGGGTTAACTCTGGCCATTTTTACTTACTGGAATATTTTTTTCCGTGCAATTTTCGAATTTTTCCACATGCTCATCTATAAAAGCTCATGCGATTGAGCAACATTGCTGTTATACTCCATTAGGTTCTATTTAATATAATATATTTAACAAAAGCTCATTTTTTCGTCACTGTAGATTCTTACACTATGACTCTCAAAAGAAAGTTCTTCAAAACCGCCCTTGACAATTTTATCCATTATTTTCCAAATATTTGTAGTTTTATATTTTTTAAGACATCATTTCAAATGTCAATTCTGCTAGACTCTGAAATACCTGAAAACTGCAAATTTCTTTGAAACTGGTCAAAAAATTGAGGAATGAAAATTTCTATCGGGATTCTTTCTTTTGAAAGTCATGATATAAGTTCGTTCGGTTGAATGGTTAGGTCTTAGGTTACAGTGACGACTTATTCATAATTCGTGTGCGAATGGGTTAAAAAGGTTGAAATACCGCTCGTAACCTTGTCTTTACTGCCTGGATAAATTCCAGGATTTTTGGATTTGCAAATAAATCTTTTAAACTTTCTCCATTCTCTTCCAGGTTTTTCTATTCGAATTCTTGTTCATCATGCACGGAAAAAAAAGAATGGTGTAATTTACCATTCGCATGGCTGATTTTGGCCCCTACCAGAGTTATGGAACATTTGACCAGGAATCAGGTCAATTTCACTTGATTCCTGGTCAAATGTTCCATAACTCTGGTAGGGGCCAAAATCAGCTATGCGAATGGTACGAGTAAATTACACCATTCTTTTTTTTTCCGCGTGTTTTCGTCTCTGAATGAATAGGTTGTCAAGTCATGGCTCCGACTTTTCTTCTTTGATAAATTCTCGGTGAGCGTAAAGGTGCGAATCAGCGAATCAACTTGTTTGACGATGACGATGAGAAAAGGCCTCTCAGCGCGCGAACACGACTCGCGTGCGTCGCGTCGCGTCGCGTCACGTCGCCGTCCGTCCGTCGATTGCATCGGGACGGGGGACGCGTCTCGGCCACGGTAATGTATTCAAATTATTTATGATTTATTCAGCAGCGTTCTTGCACTGTACTAATGCGCTAATGCGGGTTAGAGCCGGACATACAATTCCGTTACTCCCCGCTCCCCCTCCTCAATCTCAATCTCTCTCTCTCTCTCTCTCTCTCTCTCTCTCTCTCTCTCTCTCTCTCTTCTGTTTCTCTCGCATCAGCTCATCACTCTCTTCTCTTGCGGTCAATTTTCCTTGATTTAGACCATCAAGCAATCTGAGAATTTTTCATCACCTCTGAATCAATGATTGATTGCATAAATTTTCGCCTTATATATGTATAGATTTCAATGGGAATAAAAGACTACGTGAACAGAAATCATTGAGTATTTTCAATCTCTGACGATATAAGGCCACGCGGTATTGTAGGTACTGTCTTTGAAACCTTTATTGGAGCCTGTGGGCCTGTGGGCCTGTGTTGGTACAAAATAGGGGAGGCAGGGGGTGACCCCGCGAAGTTTTGTTATACGCGGAGAAAAAACTTCGGTTCATATGGAACACCGAGGGTGTTTGGTTCCAGTAACCGAAGTTTCCAGTTGTGAGTACCGAACTTCAGTTAGGAGTAACGTCGTACCGAAGTGGTTCAGTAGGAACGAAATGTGAGTCATAATATTAGTCACACGTACCGCAACCTTCGGTACTCCTAACTGAAGTTCGGTACTCACAACCGAAAACTTTGGTTACAGTAACCGAACACCTCGGTGTTCTATATGAGCCGAAGTTCAGTTCTCATAACCGAATTTTTTTTTCTCCGTGTAAAAGTATAATTGTTGTCTATTGTGTCAGAAAGAATAAAAATTAACAATTTTATCTTTCTGGTCTCAGAAAAGAGGTTTCTGGTCTAAAATCCGCAAAATAAAGATAGGAAAATTGCTGAAAAGTGGATTCATTTGACTTTTTGCCACAGCGCGTTGTCTCGGCTGCCCTATAACATTTACAGCCCTGCTCTCAACAAATAATATCAAGCAAGTCTGACACGAGATTCGCCGAAATTATAATATGGTCGATAGAATGCGAACTGTTCTGCGCATATAGGTTGTTGCTCATTGGACAAACGAAGTTAAGTCCGGGAGATGGGGTGGGCATTGATATTTTCATAACTTCGCGAACATGCCGTGGATACAATTTTGAGGGCGTAACGTACGGATCGTAACGAAATTATACTAGACTCCCCGGAACTGAATCTCTTATTTCGAGGGCAGGGCCCCGTTCGGACCCGAGGGCAGCAAACTATAAGAAATTGAAACCATCCTCGTGTCTCTTCGTCACACATTGGAATGGAACGAAGGATTTTTTGAAATCCATAGGTATATGTGCTGCGAAAAGCGATGTTTATATACTTGTTCAGAATACTTTAATGGAATCTGCGGCGTGACCCTTATTAACCACCGGGTTGCAAAGACACTTAAAGGTTAGCTAGCTCGAATTTAGTGGTAAGTTTATTATGTCTACTCTGCGGTGCTGATTTTGCATACCCAATTGATTGAAGGCACTCGAGGAATAAGCTTTGTTTTTCTAAGATTAATAATTTTGAGTCGCATAACTATTGTAAATAAAAAAACTGGCATTTTGTGAGCCAGATTTATAGTCACACAAACGAGTATAGTCGAGCGTGTTGCTCAGTAAAGGATCCACGGGAGCACGTATCCCGCCAGAAGTCTCAAATTTTGCCTTTTTTCAATAGAAAATAGCCCAAAATTACTTACTGCAACGCTTGAAATTTAAAAATTAATGGGCTTCCCCCCCCCCCATTCCGGATCCATCGTTGGTGGTACTAATAAGGGTAAACATTGAAACCTCACCTTAACTTGAAACACTATTTGTATAGGAATTAGATCAGAATTATTTCCTTTTTTTTCTCGCCGTAAAATGGGGCAGTTGCAAGGGTCTGAAATTGTGTGTTTTTTATAAAGAAAATGAAAGTACTTGATGAGCTGAGCACAAAGATGCCTTCGGTTTCTAAATAAGTCCCATTGCTCTGAAGATGAGAGTATAACCCGAAATACATTGTTTTAAATGGGGATTCCGCATAGTGACGTCACTACGCCCACGATTTTTTTACAACTTTACTCGTATGTATCTCCAAAACTGGGACACTTATGAAAAAACCAAAGGCACCATTGTTCTCAGCTCATCAAGTACTATCATTTACTGCATAAAAAACACAACATTTCAGACCCTTTCAACTGCCCCCATTCGCACTTGTTTTTCCACTGAGCGTCGCGTGGCGTTTCTTCCCCGTCGCTTTTGTCGTTAGGTGCACCACCTCCAAAAATATGATTCGATTACGCGCTCGCTGCGGAAATAATGAGGAAAAGTGATAGGAGAAGAAAAGGTGTGGGGGAGGAATGATGATTGGTAACAGGATGGGACAATGGGAGAGAGGGGGAGGGGAGAGGCGGAAGGAAGGCGGAAAACAGAGAGAGGGAGAAAAGCGATATTTCGTGAATATAACTAGCCGCGGGGCGATACTCTTCCGACGACGGGGTGCCATAGCACTGCCGGAGAAAGGGACAGGTGGGGCCGGGGGGGCCGCAAGGAAAAAGGGGTGAGGGGGAGGACGAAAAATCTTGCATCTTCTCGGGATGAGAAGAGTTGTCAAATTTATAGGGAATCATAATTATTATAAAAATTGCAGATTTGTGTTCCGTCCGAGTGTTCACTCTCCAGTCCCGCAGGGTGGGAGGGGAGCGCGCCCCGCTTAGTCCGCACAGCTCGCGTTTACATACAGCGCTCAACAACACAACGAAAAACCTTTAGCGCGACCCCCCGCTGACGAGCGTTCCCTTTTCGGAACCCTGCTGAGACCGGCACTGGTACACACAAACATTACACATGTTGATATTCCACCTTCTTCAAAACCCCCCTCCCCCGTGACGCCCTGTCCTGCCTGTCGCCGCCCTCCCTGTTGAGAAAAGTACCCTTTCCCGAGGAAAGGAGTGCAGCGGAGGGACCTGACTGCAAGGATAGGATACTACACGGAGTGATTCTACCGTGTGGTGTGAGGTCAGTGTTGCCAACTCCTTATATGGATCCAGGAAATTGGCCCTCTCTCTCTCTCTCTAATCCCATACGAAAGCGTGCATGTGTTAGAAAATAATAAAAGAAGGGGCGAAGATCACGTGTCTGACCCGAATCTGTCCTTTTCTAACACACAATTTTAAATGGGCAAAGAGAGAGAAGAACAGATTCCTGGATCCGTCAATGGATTCTTATGGGGGTATACACAGCTGTAGAACTGTATATCTGGCAACACTGTGTGGTGTGGAGAACGGAGGAGCCTAAGAACATGGTTTATGTCAGCTTCTAGCCGATTCTTTCCTCCAGCCGTTGCCGTAAACTGACCATTAAATGCTAATAACAGCTTTTTATTGATTCTACAGTTGTTATTGTCGTGTTGTTCTTTTTTTTCTTCTTTTTTTCACTCGCTCGGACTTGCGTTTTGTCGGAAAACGGAGCTTGGACGTGTTATCAATTTTTTTCAACACTTTATGCTTGTTACCTTCACCATCGCAAACTCTATGACGCGCTTTCCTTCCCTTTCATTAGAAATGGACGGAAATGAGTCCATTCTAAACTTTAGCTACAGTCACAGAGAGGTTTAAAGCAGGTGTAAAAGCCGTTGGTGTTTTCTAAGGGTTTTTACGTTATTACGTTGGGGGTCTCAAAATATTCGAAAATTGATTCACGAATTAGATGAATGCGTGTAAACGAAATTTCAAAATGACTGTCATAGGAGCAACTGGAGCGAATCACAATGGAGTAGCCTCATCATGGGTGTGGATATTTATCTGACTCTCTCTCTCTCCTATTGCAATGTATGCGTTCAAACGGTCGCAAAGAGAGAAAGGATAAATTTCCTGTATTTGCCCATGAGTCCCATCCAATTGCATCTTCATCTATGATGAATCACTTTTCATAGCAGTTCCTGCCAGAAAGGGTGTAATCCAGAGGCGTATATAGCTTGCAATTTGGCAACGTTGCATCGTGTCCATTTCAATCCATGTGAAAGGTCGAATGCAAAGGTGTTCACCGAACACCTAATAGTTCGATATTTTTAATGAGTTCAAATGGAAACAGTAGAAACGTTGCGAAATTGCACGCTACGCCACTGGTGTTAACCCTTTGAATACCACGCCCGAGCCTACCTTTCTCGTTTCTGTGACTAGATTCGCCTCACGCAATGTCAGTTTTGTATTCATGATTATTGCAACTCCAACTTGTTAATACTTTAAGAAAAAAATAAAAAAAATCCAATAGTGCGCCTTTAATCCTGGTGTATGCAAAATCAGCACAGTTTAGGAATATTTAACTATCTATACTTAATTTGAGCAAGCGAACATAATGAAAGGGTTATACTACCATAGATATTTGGTACAACAAATCTATCAACTACATCATTTTATACCTTAAAGTACATTATTGTGTTTACCATACTTTGATGAAATTAAACATATTTTCAGGCAGTTGGCAAAAACTCCTGTGCATCAAACAATTTATTGTGCCCCCCCCCCCCTCGTTTAAGGCCTGTTTATGAAGTGGTGTTTTTATTCGGACCAATGAACTTTGGACATTATTTACTAAGTGGACCAACATGATGCTGCCGAAAAAAGGCAGTGACGTAAACAGTTGGACGAAACATGCGCGCGGTGTCGCGCGCATGTTTCGTCCAACTGTCGTTGACGAAATGTCCTGAAACCGATATCCATCAATCTATCGGCCTCTGGAGACCGATATTTGACTGATTTAATTACATTGTTTGTTTTGCCTCGGAAGGATTCGGGTCAGACTTGGACAAAACTATTTTTATTTAATTTTTATTTTATTTTATTTTTTTTATTATTTGCACATGTTTACACGGGCTACACATTGAAACTAATGCTTACGCACTATCTTACAATAATCTTTTTCCGATAAATAATTTAAACTCTTGCATACTGCTTTCGGCAGTTAATTTCTATTTTACTAGGTCCTAAATATTCACATCATATTAGTACATTTATTTGGTATGAGATTAAAGGTCTCACCCTTTAAGAAAGCGACCTGAAGCCAATTCAAACGTCTTCCTTCGTTTGAGTCTTCTTGTCATTGTTTCACTGTCAAGCAAGTCATCAACTAGTGAATTAGGATGCATTTCAAGGGCCATTTCGTGATTGCCTGCCATTTTCACGATAACTTGCTTGACAGTATCTATCTCCAGGTCCCTATGTATATCAGCGTTTCTAGAATACCTATAGTGGCATCTGTTATGATACAAAATTAATGCGAAACAAACTAAAGAGGTCTCTCCATCAACGAATTTAAAAGCGCGAATAAACTGATTGAGCCAATGAGCTGCCTTTGAAGTCGATGGGTCGAGTCCGATGTATCGACAACAAAGAAGCCCATTGGCTCAATCAGTAAATTCGCGCTTTTAAATTCGCAGGTGGAGAGATCCCCTAAATATTCGAAAAACAACTAAATCGTCGAATTTGATTTAGAACGATCGTGTCGTAATGCCATCGAATCGATGATCCAGTACGCGAGTTATCTTATGGGTGGTATCATTCCGATAGACATCTTCCCATTTCTGCGGAAATTCTCCGATTGCTCAGGAGTCATTGCAGCGAATTTCCGTAGTGATGGGAGGGGGTTTCTATCAAAATGACACCAACGAATAACATCATTAACATCAGTGGCGTAGCTTGCAATTTGATAATGTTGTACTGTGTCCATTTAAATCCATGTAAAAAGTCGGATGCGAAGGTGCTCACGCGGACACCCAATAGCTCGATATTTTTAGTACGTTTAATGGAGTAAGTACAACGTTGTCAAATTACACGCTACGCCACTGATTAACATGTACTTGATCATCGACTCAATAGCATTAAGATACAATTGTTCATAATCAGCCTGCAGCAAACAGCTAAAATAGTGTCGCTAATTACTCAGGTTGACAACTTAACCTGATGCAACGTGCAACAACAGTAGATGTCCATCTGAGCAACTAACGACCAATTTAGAAGTTTTTCGCTGAAGTGAAATGGCGGATCCGGTTAGGCACGTGCCCCCGTACTCCCCCCCCCCCTCCTGAGACCTTGAATTTTGCCCTTCTCCAAGGAAAATGGTCCAAAATTGCTTCCTCCGACATCTAATTTTTCAAAAGTGCACAAGTGTAGTTGTAATTTTTGCACAAGTGTGCTCCCCTCCTCTTAGAAAAATTGTCTGGATCCGCCACTGCTGGAGTGCAAAATTTGCCAAAACGTTGGAAATTTCGGGCGATCCAGGACTTATTCCTCAACAAAATTTGAAAAGTGATGACCTTTTTAATTCCCTTCCCTAAAATTTTGACACTGTCGCATCGTAACCACAAAATGAACGAGCAAACCGGAGAAGGATTATTCGAGTATAGGAAAAAAGGGCGTTTTTAGGACCAAACTGGGAGATTCATTTTTTGCCGGGCTCATTTTTGAACGGAAATTTAGGGCATTAAATCAAACAATCGATGCTACCTTTTTGCGTTTATGAATTCCACGTCCTCGAAAATGCTTCGTTACGCCTGGTTCCACGGCTGAAACTGCCGAAATCAACAATATATTACAGATTAAACGATTCATATTGCATATTGGAGGTTGAAATCACCCAAATGTCATTGTTGTTGTTGTGGAATAGGCGGGATTTCGGGCAATTCTAACGTATACAAACGCAACGTTTAATCCAGTGGCGAAGTGTGCAACCTGGCAATGTTGCATTTGGTTCATTAAAATCCGAGAAAAATATCGAACCTTCTAGGAATCGCCGATGACCATCGGATTCGACCTTTTGGGTTCAAATGATCAAAATGTCATGTTGCCAAACATCACGCTTTACCACTGGTTTAATCTGTAATATCTTATTGATTTTGGCAGTTTTAGTCAAGGAACCAGCCATAATTTAGCATTTTTGAAGACGTATCGAATGCATAATCGAAAAATGTTTGCATCAAGTGTTTGATTTAATATCCTTTACCGTTCAAAAGTTCACTTATGGGGAAACATTGAACCATAGTTTGTTTGGAGCCAGAGGCCTTCGGACGGCAATCGATACGATATATATCGCTCTACTAAGACCGTCTGTTGTGTCTAGTAGCGCGGGCTCTTTGAAATCGAAATGATTTCATGAGTTAATGAGTGGTTTTTGAACGTTTCTGTCATATGTGCGCATCGTTATTTTCGATGAATTTTACGAAAGAATCAAGGTTCGATACAGGGTGTCGATTAAAAAAGGAGCTAGGCCGAATATCTCAAGAACGGCTCCGAATTTCGAAAAACGCTGAAACACGTGTTCGATTATTTTAAGGGGACATCTTTTTCGGGGGTCACCGATTTGGGGGCCCTCTCTGGGGGGCCTCCAGGGGAGCTATCTCAAAAATTTCAAATAGCAACCCCTATATTATGATACATCGTTTGAAAGGGCGTGAAATTCTAAGACTTTAGGTACAAACCGAAAGTCGATGTCGTTTTTCGTTTTCGATATATCGAAGGCCAAAGTTCGATTTGGACCCATTTACAAAAAAATCATTCCTTGTCTTTGAAAAGTCGGAATTCAAAACCAGGGAGTCAAAAATACTCTAAAGAGCAAGCCGGTTCCAGAAAAAAAAAATCAATTTAAACAAAAATTTAGTAAAAATTTGATTTTAAAGCCCCCAAACATTTTTAACGTTTTTGGCCCCCGCGGGGGGCTATCAGAAAAATTCCGAGAGACGAACCCTATCGAGTGATACATCAATCGAAAAGACGTAACAAACTGAGCATTTTGGCGCAAACCGGAGGTCCATATCGTTTTTCATATTCGAGATATCGAATGTCAAATGTCGATTTACAGAATGCGATATCTCGAATATGAAAAACGATATGGACCTCCGGTTTGCGCCGAAATGCTCAGTTTGTTACGTTTTTTCGATTGAGATATTACTCAATAGGGTTCGTCTCTCGGAATTTTCCTGATAGCCCCCCGCGGGGGCCAAAAACGTTAAAAATGTTTGGGGGCTTTAAAATCAAATTTTGACTAAATTTTTGTTTAAATAGTAGTATAGGCGTACGTTGAGGACACTCCTACTAATCTTCAAATTTATCCATAATTAATATGAATTTCACCGAAAAAACCAAAGCCTAAATTTCTTGAAATATAAATCTTGAAATAAACCTTTACTTTTCTATTATTATTAGCCTTTTTTAACTATGTTTTCAGTATTTTTTTTTATGCACACAAGTGTTCAGGCAAGATATAAATTTTTTAAAGTTAAAATTTAATCGTTTTTTTACATTTTCAAGAAGATCATTTTCAACAAAATTTCAACTTAGAATTTTGGACGTAGAATTTTTTGGACTTCAACTTTTTGGACTTTAACTTTTTGGACTTGGACTTAGAAATTTTTTTGATAGAAATTGTTTAATGTTTTTTGTGCAAAAGGGGTTTCTGAAGCTCTTACAGTTAACCTCCCAACCCATATTTATTTTATTTACAGGAACCCCTGAGTTGAGAGGTTAACTGTGAGAGCTTTCTTCTTCTCTAATTCAGGAGATCTCTACCTTTACACACCATTTTTGATATATCTGATTGCTCTTACTGTAGCCACCGAACCTCTATTGCATCGCGTTTGCGGGCTCAAGTGATGACATACAGTTAATGACATCGCATCTCAATCAAAGTGGTTGATTGGATGGAGTTGAGCAAATGGATCATCAGAAATGGTGAGTATCGGTCTGAATTAGAGAAGACCACTCCAATCCTTAACTTGATAATTTGTACTGCTGGCCAACACAATACAAATTAACATGGCAAGCCTGGGAATCGAACCCAAACCGAAGAACAATCAATAAAGCAAAGGCTTTACCAACTGAGCTAACCGGTTGATATTGATAAGGGAAAAAATTAACGTTCATAAGTCAACTCCCACTAAAAAAATGTAAAATTCCCCATAGCCTGCTTCTTCTTTCTCTTTTTTATGCAAAGATTATAGGACATGTGCTGTGCCATTTCCTGTAAGACCCGGAGTAAAATGATAAGTCCTTATCTATCATGCCGGCTGACTCATCCTAATCAGTGCTCACCGAGATGAGACTCGTTCACGGATTCAGTTCATTAGAAAATATTTGTTCATTAATTTAATTTCAACTGTATACAGAATTATTGAGTTACAGGTCTCGTTTTGAAGATAAAATCAATAGTATAGGAAACCGTTGAGGATACTTCTATCAATTGAATTTGTCCAAAAATATTATCAATTTTTTTAAATTTACACTTTTTAATTTTTCAGGAAAAATGAAGAAATTTTAGATGAAATTTTTACTCTCAAAACTATCACTTCACTCTAAAAAGTACATATTTTTACCAAGTATTTTAAGTCGCGCAAGAGTGTACAGCCAAGAAAAAATAATTGAACGTGCCCTTATTTGAGGTTTTCCAAATTTCATCAAAATTTCACTTTTAGATTTATCTTGGAAAAGTGTAATGATATTTTAGATGTAGGCATCCGTTTAGGACACTCCTACTAACTTTCAAATTTATTCAAACATACATATCAATTTGATCAAAGTCCCCATTTTTAAATTTCAAGGAAAAATGAAATCATTCAGGTTAACATTTTTTACTCTGAAATTCACTCTAAAAAGTGATTGATTCACTTTGTAATTTAGGATGCGCACAAACGTCCAGACAAGAAAAAATATATTTTTCAAGCGAATATTTTACCTTTATCATAGACTTTGTACGTATTAAAAATTACAAAACAAAAAACTTCTAAGATTTTACGAAAATTACACTTTAAAAGCATTATTAACTCAATATCAATTTGACCAAAATATCCATTTCAAAATTTTCAGAAAAATAATTGTCTAAAAAGAATCTTTATTAATATACAATATTTTAACATTTCAGTAAGAAAATTTTATTCACAATATTTAATAATGTGCGCTGAAAAAGATAACATTAGTGCAGGGTATAAAATAGTTACTTTTATTGAAAATCGTACATCGTCTCACTACGAAGTTTCTCAGTCTCCAATTCCAACTCTTCACCTGCTTCTTCAAATATTAACATTATTTGTTTATATTCTTTTTTCATGTCTGGATTCACCCTTATCTGCATTCCTTGGATCCTCCTTCTTATATAATGGTGCTTATCGGCCTCTGCAAAAGAGGTCTTGCTTCTTTGAAAAAATAATTCAGAAAATATGCTTCTTTTTCGGCAAACTTTTTCCCAGGATACAATTCATAAATCCTTTCCAGTAAAACTTTTACGCATGGTTCATCCCTGCAATTTTTAAATATGTATATCCACTGCTTAAATTTTGATCTACCTTCTGCCTTTGGTTCTTCCTTTTTGTATCCTGCGAGAAATTTGAGCTCCATTGCTCTTATTGTACCGATGGTTTTTAATACGGAAAGTTCTTCCTGCATTCCTCCAATTCCAACTCTTCACCTGCTTCTTCAAATATTAACATTATTTGTTTATATTCTTTTGTCATGTATAGATTCACCCTTATCTCCATACCCATGCTCCTCCTTCTTATATAATGGTGCTTATCGGCCTGCAAATTAGGTCTTGCTTTTTTGAAAAAATAATTCAGGAAATATGCTTCTTTTTCGGCAAAATTTTTCCCAGGATACAGTTCATAAATTCTTTCCAGTAAAACTTTTACGCATGGTTCATCCCTGCAATTTTTAAATATGTATATCCACTGCTTAAATTTTGATCTACCTTCTGCCTTTGGTTCTTCCTTTTTGTATCCTGCGAGAAATTTGAGCTCCATTGCTTCTATTGTACCGATGGTTTTTAATACCGAAAGTTCTTCCTGCATTCCGAGCTGTTAACAAAGGAAGGAAATTGCATAAACTGTGTATTTTTCTTGAAAGTTTGACGAAAATAAATAAAAAGACGAAAGACAAATAATCTGTTTTAACTAGTGAGAGCTCTCACGCTCATACACACATTTTAATTTTATCAAGATTCATTTATTAGAACATAGTACTTAATTTCCCTGAAAACAGATCGTTGAAATTCATTAAAATCCATAAAAAATATACTCATACAGACTGTTCTTATCCAACAAAAAGATGTTAATTGAACGTGTTTACATAAAGCCTAATACCTAGATACGTTGAAATAACGTTCTAAATACGTTAGATACTTATGACTCAACCATTAAGGTAATCAGCTTTACGTTTTTGGTTACGAAGTGTTACAGCAACATAAAAAACATTAAGAATTCAAAAAATGTAAAACATAAAAATATAACTGATTGCTTGCAATGACACGTAGCTCGTTAAGTCTACTGGTCACATCGCTAACATAGTAACATTCGTGTAACGTGGGAACGTCTTTTTCGTAACGTTGTTACGATACCAGTTGCGTTGGAAGGACGTTAATAGATGTTACTCATGATATAGTCAAGATACATATAATCAGTAAATGTCTTTTCATAACGTTATAGTAACGTCCCTGTAACGTAGTAACGTCTTTCTCGTAACGTTGTATCGATACTACACCATCGACCATCGCTAATGAGTAACGTTAAAGTATCGTTGTCACGATGTTAAACTATCGACTCATCGCTAATCACGTTCTAGGTAACGTTGCCGCATCGATAATTTTCCGATTGGTTATGTTCACACACAACTGCGGCAAATCATAAAACTATCAAGATCCGTCTTGAAAATGTAAACTTTTGAGCTATCGTATTCTCTAGTTAAGAAAAATTATCTTGTCGCAAAATTTTTGAATGTGGAATCAAATAAATAAGTAATAAAGTTTTTAAAATTTGTCGAGCAGATATGAGAATGAATAAAAAATATTATGCAATCAGCTAGGCATTCGTGGCATAGAGGAAACACCTCATAAGCCTACGTGTAATAATTATTTACGAAAAAATCATTAGGCATTTATCTACTCAAATAGTTTTGAATATTGAAAAGTTATTAAAGACTCGTACAATTTTTCCATGTATTCATTACTTTCAAAAACGTAATCGGTTAAAATATATTAAAATTAAAACTTACTTTATCTGCGATGACTTTAGTTAAATTATTATTAAGTACTACGCATTCTCCTTCTTTTTCCTTTAACTTTTCTTCGTATTTGGCTCTATCTCTTAAAACTAATCGCATCAATAGATCTTTTTCTACAGTGTGGTTATTTAGGTGTAAAATTGCTTCTATATTATCTGCAAGGAGGGACTTTTCATCGTTAGGCATCTTAAACAGAAAAGCAAATAAAATTTTAATTACTTACTTGTTTAAAAAAGAAAAAATAACAACACATGTTACCAATAACAGTAATTATATTAAAACAACAGGTATTTAAATAAAACATCGATTAGAAAGGAAGTTAAATGTTACATTTTTCAGAGAAGTGAGAAGATTGTTTTTTCAAAAATCACTACTCCAAACCAAATGGACACTTTCTAAATGAGGAAAAAGAAATACTGATAAACTGAGAGAACATTTTTGAAAATAAATATGAATTAAGAAATAATTAGGCATTATTAAAAGCTATGGAGCTAGAAACTGATGTATCGTAGTTCATGAGTCGCATAAGAACCGTCGCTCAAAAAATGAGTTTCGAACAGATTTGTTGGTAACTAACCTTGTTACAAGGTTTCAAATGTAATTTCTCTCCTTCATTCATCCCCGATTTTACATCAATAAAAAGACTGAGTAAGAATTTCATTTTTTCTTACATAAAAAATAGAACTTAAGACTTTTGTGGACTTTGGTGTCAAGCCTACCCTCAGACATAGTTTGCACGAAGCCAATAAATTTAGTAAATAAATGTATTATTATAGTTATTGCATTTGTACTTACAGGCTGATTCGCAATCGTCCAGGTATTAACATAAATAATTACGCTGAAAATAAATAACAAAAGCCGAGCCATTCTAGCACATGAAAAAATTACAGGTGATACAAAAGCAACGACTTTAAAACACAGAAGCTCGTTCATTCAATGTCTCTACATCATGATAATTTTTATCAAGTGTATTGGTTACGAGCGCCGTGCATAATCCATTATTTTGATCAATTATCATTCCGGCGAAAGCTGATATCAGTGGAAAGTGTAGGTACAATTTTTTATTTATTAATTATTTTCTTTCTTTGAATTAAGCAAAATTATTTCTTCATTCATTCTTTTGAAAAATCATCTTTCACTTTTTCTAGATTTTTGTTTAATTTTTTACAACAATCTCTTCTAAAGAGTTGTCAAACAGATAATATACCTATTCTAAATGAAAGGTTCGAATGTATAATTACTTACCGTACATTTTTACTTGAGTCACCAATTTCTGATCGTTGATTATATTCTTACGTCACGATTCAAGTAATACACTCGACAAAGTCATGTATTGTAAAACTACGCATTATAGAGACAATCAACTTTTATAACTATGAAGATTCACGAAAAAACTTGTCATATTTTTTACTAAATTCACTAAAATTTTTTACAGGATTCTTTTTATGTGATGTTATTTGATTATCCACGTTTAAATATTTATTTGAAGACTTTTGCTCAACATTAGTCACATTTTTATCTTTTATATCACATGATTTATTAACAACTTTATCATTTAAACCAGTCTGTTTTTGTGTTGCAAATTTAAACGTGTACTGACCAAGACAATTTCTTGGCATTTCATGACTTATGTTCCTACTATTGTATGGTATATTATGCTGTTTTAAGTATTTAAGAATAGTCTTCTCAGTTATTTTATACTTCATAGAAAAGCTTCTCACACTATTTTTCTTGAAGATGTATTCTTTTAATATTTTAATCAACTCGTTAGGAGTCATTTATTTATATAAAATTTTTATTTCATTTTAACCAAACCATACCACATTACCATACAATATTACCTCATTTCAGGACCATATTACCTTACATTACAGTACCTTACTTTACCATACAATAAAAATACAAAATTTTATTATAGTAAATGGAAAGTCAAATAAAAAGATACATGCCTTCTAAAATGGAACTAGAGGGTCTAGATAAAATAATTTCAAAAAATAAGGAATTGGAAGAATTGATAAAAGATGAGGAAAGTAATTTAGAGAGGATAATTCAAGCTATAGATAGAAAAAAGTGGCAAAAACTCAGTAAAAAAAAAGTCATCAAAATATATCCGACCTTCTAAGGTTAATTTAAAACTTTTCAGCAACATATGTAGGTCTAATTACTTGTTTTGGGTGTTTCCTTCGATTGAAATCGGTCTAACAAGTTTATTTATCATAAATTGATGAGAATTTTACCGTCTGAATTTTGGCCACTTTTTGACGATCTGAGACCATCATACCACGCCATGGCCGCATTTTTGTTTATAATCTAGCCCCCCCCCCACCCCCTTCCCCGGTTACTCTCTACTGCGATTGTGATATCTCCGATTCCTGGTCGTAGAGATTCGAAGTTTGCCGTTCAAAGCCGTCATTATATATATAAAGCTGACGTCCCTCCAAAATGTTTTTTTCTATTTCCCAAAAATTGGCCGAAGCGATTTCCCTCAAATTTGACACGATGATTCCTTAGGGTATTTAGAAACAATCTGTGGAATTAGTTTTCTAAAAAAATGTCTGTGAGCGCCGCAAATTGAATTTTAAAATAAAAGTGAAAACTCATTTTCGCACGACGCACGGTCAGCGAGGTGACGAGATACTCCGCACCACCGCCTGCGGGCCGATCCTTGAAATTCACGACTTTTGGGTAGACTGGATAAGAATGGAAAACGGTGATTGGTGGAGACGAGTCACGTGGTTGCCCAGTCTAATCAAAATACGGAATGGATTAGATAAGTTATCGGGTACTCCAAGACTGCCCGACAAATTATCTAATCCATTCCGTATTTTGATTAGACTGGGCAACCACGTGACTCGTCTCCACCAATCACCGTTTTCCATTCTTATCCAGTCTACCCAAAAGTCGTGAATTTCAAGGTTCGGCCCGCTGAGCTGGATTCTCTGATCTGCCCCTCCCCTCCACTCTACGCTCGGCAGAGTCTCACCTTATCAGTTGACGAGTCAGTACAGCGAGAGCGGTGAAGGGGGGAGGTTCGTTCGTCGCTCATCTCTTGCGCACAGATTACTTCGTTCTTTCTCCAAAATTTTTCTGTCGCTCGCCCGTACCCGCAACCTTCTCTCTCACTCCTTACGGACGCTCATCTCTCTCGACTTGACGCACTCCCATTCTTCGTATTAACCATTCGTTTGCCTTCCTTCTTCTTTCCTCTTTTTTCATTTTATTCTTTAAATTTTTATCATTTCGACTTACATCACTCGGGATCGTTGAATAACGTTCCTAATATTTTGCAGTATGCTCTTGATTTAATTTTTTTTTTTTTTTTTTTCTTTTTTTTTTTTTTAAGAAAACATTCTTAGCGCATTTTGAATTTATTTTTGCCGTGAATTGTCACCGTTATATGTAACCTTTAAGCACTCGCTTCTCTTTTATAATTATTCTTCGATTTTCAACGATTTTATTTTGGTATCCTCCGCGTCTTATTAGTTCTTTTTACGCATTGCCCGGCAATATCTTTTTTTTTTTTATTTATTTATTTAATACAAGAAAGTGCAAGCGCTTTGCGCTCACATTCTTACATTTTCATCTCTTTAATTCTCAGCACCAATACTCCGTTTCATTTTATCATTTATTACCAACTACCAACTAGCCCGTAACCCTAGAATGCTGGCCGTGGAGGGCGCCCGTAGGGTGCTTGGAACGGCTAGTATTACATATACTTTGAGAGTTGCACCATTTCGTGTCCTTCTTCTTCTTCAAAAATGAAGAAGAAGATACAGAGCATGAAGCGCTCGCCATTTTTTTGTAGCTGCAACTTATTGCGTCGCACTGACGACGCAAGCCGTTTGCATGGGGCAGTTGCAAGGGTCTGAAATTGTGTTTTTTACATGAAGAAAGTAGAAGTACTTGATGAGCTGAGAACAAAGATGTCTTTTGTTTCTAATTAAGTCCCTTTGTTCCGGAGATGAGATTTTTACCCAAAATACATTGTTTTAAAGGGGAGTTCAGCCTGGTGACGCCACTACTTACACGATTTTTTACAACTTTACACGTGTGTATCTCCAAGACCGGCACACTTATGAAATAACCAGCAAAGGCATCATTGTTTTCAGCTCATCAAGAACTATCATTTTCTTTACAAAGAACACAACATTTCAGACCCTTGCAACTGCCTCATTGTCTTCAGAATACTTTTATGAACTTAAGGGCTTACAAGTGTTAAGTTCTTACCTGTTCTTTACCTCCTTTGGTACCTTCTTTTTATTTCTTCTTTCTATTTTTCTTTAATTGTTCTTTTTATTTTTTTTATTTGTTTATTCATTTTTTCCCCACCCATCTACAAGGTCTGTCCCAAAAGTTCCAGGACTTTTGTTGTATCTCGTAAACTAATCGTCAAAATGACGCGTTTTTGGGCTTATCTGATAGCTAATAAGCTGCCTAATCACCCTGTTTTCACAGAATGTCGTTTTTTTGAACGGCACAGATTTTACATGACCTCAAAGAGGGCAAAGTCAAAAGTGGTTTGCGATTTTTTATTTGTGGTTTTGGATTTGTGGTTTTGGTGGTTTTGGATTTGTGGTTTTGGTCTAATTGTTCCACTAGAATTCTATTTACAGAATTCTTAGAAATATTACATTCGTCTGCGAGTTCGCGAACAGTTAAGCGGCCATCGACAACGATTTTTTCGCGCACTTCTTCCAAATGACAAATGTCAGTTGCGGTTAACGGTCGACCTGCGCGCTCGTCATCTTCAATGGACTCACGACCGTTTTTAAATCGCAAAAACCACTCATTGCATCTACTCCGACTCATGCAACATTCACTAAAAACTTTTTGTAAAGATTTAAAAGTTTCGGTAAAAGTCATACCGAGCTCAAAACAAAACTTAATATTACATCTTTGCTCTAAAAATGACTCCATGATACAAATCGCAGACCGCACCTGAGACGATCTCAATCACTCGATCATACAATGAGCACTGATTGAGATAATCAAAATCAGTCAATCAAGGGTGATTCGGCAGCTTATCAGCTATCAGATAAGCCCAAAATCGCGTCATTCTGACGATTAGTTTACGAGATACAACAAAAGTCCTGGAACTTTTGGGACAGACCTCGTATATATAAATCCAACCTAATTATCTAATGAAAAAACAATCATACCATTTCATTGTTGTATACAACCGTTTGTATGCCATTTTTTATAAATGTAGATGTCCTATTGTTGTACAGCACGATATCTATATCACAGACTCTAATCACATCGGAAACTCTAATTTATTTTGAACCATTCTTTACTTCGGGCCGCCATGTTGGGAAGTGAGCACTCGCCGGGTTGTGATTGTGTCAAAGAGTAAACAAGAGTCCCAACAAAACGGTAGGAGAGCGTGGCATAGGTCGAATTGCTATCGAATGTCACTATCGATTGTACGGCCTCTGATTGGCTGGCGAAAGCCTGGGCCCTGTGAAATAGCTCTTACGGAAATTTAACATGGGGTTTTCGACTTTGCCTCATTTAAAGTTAAATTCCAAGAAAATCATTGCTCCTTACCTTCGGGAAATTCAAATCATATTTTTTTGAGGATATAACGAAGATATTGATGGGTCATACGTATAATTTAACGAAAATTTTTTTTGACAAATTTTGGGGGGCTCTAAAGCCAAATTTCAACTAAACTTTTGTCAAAATGATATGTTTTTCTAAAAAGTACTTGCTTTTTAGAGTATTTTAGACACCTAGTTTTTTTAAATTCCAACTTTTCAAATGGACGATCTGATTATTTGAAAATGGGTCGAAATTGAACTTAGACTTTTGACGTATCGAAAATGAAAAACGATATTCACCTTCGATTTGCGCTAACAGTTTTAGAATGTTATGCTTTGAACGAGATATCACAAAATAGAGGCTGTTATTTGAAATTTTTGAGAAAGCCCCCCTGGAGGGCCCTCTTGGGGGGGGGGGGGTTTGACCGACCAAAAAAAATTCATCTAAAACGATGAATGATGTCTACTGAATGTCTGTCTGTTGTGATGTCGGTGTATGTACCTACTTACTGTTTTTCCGTGATTCACAACCCACGGACCCCACGCCGTGGGGTGGAGTGAGAAAGGGCTTTTTTCGATTTTGCTTCTGGTATAGTGATTTTTTTTGCGAATGCATCAAAAAATAAGATTCCCAAAATTTGAGGTCGATCGGACAACTGCTAGGTGGTGCGCATGAGCTTTGAAGTTTGCACATTGGAAAGAATCTAAAAAAGTCAACTTCTGAACAGTTTTTCGCTCATAGCTCGGTTAAAAATGGTTTTTGGAGGAAAATGATAAGAACATATTCGGTTTGAAATTAAATTTTACACAATTTACACGCTATACAACTTTTTGGTTCAGGCAGTATTTTCCCGAGAAAAATTAAAAAACCGATTTTTTGGTCATTTTTGTCGATTTCTTTTACTCATATCTTCGATATTATTGTTTTCAATCGATACTAGAGGTGGGTGGGGATGGTGGGTGGTGGTTTTAGGGTATAGGGGTGTAGGGGGGGGGGGGGGGGTCAGATAATGGAAAAAAATCAACGATGCTTGTAGATCCTATACTTCGAAAAATCGAGCCCTGCCAGGCTGATAATAAGCTATATCATAACGGACGAATTTCTTATGCAGATTTTAGCCTTTTATTTTTTATTTTTTTTTTTACTCGTCATTATTTTACGATTGAAACAATGATCAGTAGATGAAAAAAGTTTGTATATCTCACGAGAAGGTATCTGTATTTAAGAGCTCCGTCTCCCGCCCACCCGAAGGTTTTCAATGCAATAAATTCTATTTTGCGGTTATTGTTACAAATTACGATCAAAAGCAGTGGCGTAGCGTGCGATTTGGCAACGTTGCAGTTCGTTCATTTAAACCCATGAAAAAGATCAACCTCATCATTCGACCTTGTACATAGAGTTAAATGGAACGAAGACAACGTTGCCAAATTTCACGCTACGCCGCTGATCAGAAGTTGTTCTTGCGCTGTTTAAAATTTAAATTCCTTTTTTGTGTTGAATGGTGGCATAATTTGCCTGCTTTCGAGCACCTTCAAAATGTGTAGATACCTTTCTTGTTCGTCAAAAACAGAGACTGATGCCTCAGTGACTAATGTAGTGCATCTTTTTACTCTGCTTGTGTCGCTTGTGTGTGACAGGGGAAAGTGAGGCCGGCGGTTGATCCTTCGTCTTCGGTCACAAATTTTCCCATTTCGTTATTAGGTATTTTTGACAAGACGGGGCGGCTCGGTTATACTTTCTAGTGTAAATTGTGTAAAATTTAATTTCAAACCGAATATGTTCTTATCATTTTCCTCCAAAAACCATTTTTAACCGAGCTATGAGCGAAAAACTGTTCAGAAGTTGACTTTTTTAGATTCTTTCCAATGTGCAAACTTCAAAGCTCATGCGCACCACCTAGCAGTTGTCCGATCGACCTCAAATTTTGGGAATCTTATTTTTTGGTGCATTCGCAAAAAAAAATCACTATACCAGAAGCAAAATCGAAAAAAGCCCTTTTTCACTCCACCCTACCCCACGGTGTTACCCACCATATTTACTAAATGCTGCACTATGCCCCTTAATTAATACATGAACTAGTCACACTTCGGAAGTCCCATATAATCGTAAATTTCTAGTGGCTATTGATAGGAAAGGAATTGGAGGCTTTACACCGGTAGCCTAGATCAGTGGCGTAGCGTGCAATTTTGCAACGTTGTATATATTGTGTCCATTTAAACCAGTGTAAAAGGTCGAATACGAAGGTGTTCACCAAACACCCTATCATTCGATCTTTTTCATGGATTTAAATGGACGAAAGGCAACTTTGCCAAATAGCAAGCTACGCCACTGGCCTAGATTTCCTCTCAACGTACGGCGCGGCGTGAAGACTGTCCAATTTTATCAATAAAATTATATGAATACATTAAAAACTATATGCCCATTTTAATGAATGAAAATGTAGTTATAATATTCGGCAAAAGCTGGCAACCTTTATATGGTTTACCCCTTGAAGCTCAAGAGGAAAGTCAAACGCTTGAGGAAGCGGCCCATAAAGCCAGCGATGAAACAATATATCCATCCCTCGAAAATAATTTCTGATCAATAAGTACTTTTTCCGGCCACCGAAGAACATAACCAACCGCACACCCCCTCCCCTTGCCCGGCCCCACTTCAGCCCATACTCACGCACCTAGTCCCGCAATACTATCCATCTATTTTTTATCCTATTTATAAAAGGCACGGTCGTGAGTTGAAGTAATCGTTGACTTATTTCTGACATTGATCTATTGCTTAATTGCATGGTTCGAGTGCTCTCTAGTCGTCGGTAATAATTCGACAGAGGTTTAGCGAAAATGTGATAAACCGAACGTAAAAACCCTTCGACAGGGGACTGGCGAGGATGTGAGGGGGTACTATAGAAGTGGGCACCGTCAGCACCGCAAGCGCAGGTAACAGACGGGACACATGACCCCAAAAAATGAGCGGTTTCGGTATCCGGTACTAAACGCATGCACTGGCAAATAGAGCGAGCGCACCCTTGCGTCTTCCTGTGCCTTCAAAAGGCACCCTAAATTGGTCACTTTTCCAGTAATTTAGATCCGTTATACCGTTTTAATCTCAATTTCAGCGTGGCGCTCACAGAGTATATTAAAGGGTAAAGTTTACCAAATTTAGCCCCTCATAAAATCTCGCAGAAGGATGTGGCCTGTGTTTGTTCAGAATTAAGCATTTCGTCCTTATAATTCCCCTTTCCTTTTTTCCACTGAAATTAAATTGAATCATTGCTTTTCCTTCAGTTAGCGGCTGTTTGAGGGAGGAAATAAAAAAGAGAGTGTGAGAGAGAGAGGGATAGAACGGCAGAGAAAAGGAGCCATTGGTGCGGTTTGTGAACATATGATAAATTATCGTTTTTCTCCCATTTAAATCCATGCAAAAGTATCGATTGTGTGGTGTAAATGTTGGTTCCATCGCACCACCAAGATCAATTATTTGTTGTATATTTGAATGGAGGGAAAGGCGCAGTGGCGTGACGGAGCCCCCCCTGCCCCCCGCGGGCCCCCACTCTAAGGGGCCCCCATGATCTGATCCGAGTATTAGACAAAACATAACATTTGAAAGAATAAAGATAAAAATGGAGGAGAAAATAAATCAGTGTAATCTGAAAGTAAAAAGAACTGAGTTCCGTGCGGTATCAAATGAATATTGAAAAGCTGTCAGAAAAAAAAGTCAGCTCTTTTCTTTCTTGGGAGAGAAACGGAATATTAAAGCTAAAACTGCGTGAAAAACCATCTCAAGAGCACTAAATTTTCATAAAATTTCAGGGGAGGACCCCTGAGCCCCCTCTAGATGGGTGGGGGGGGTCTCCATAGACACTCCATTCACTGTGTAAAAATGTAGGGCCCCCGACTGAAAATTTGCGGGGGGGGCAAAATTTCCGGTGCGCCACTGCAGAGGCGGATCCACGGGGGGCACGGGGGCACGTGTCAACTTTCCCCCTCCAGTAGCTTCAAATTTTGCTTTTTTTCAACAGAAAATAGCCAACAATTTCTTACTGCAACGCTTCAAAATTAAAAAATTATGGGCGCCTCCACCAGAAAAATTTTCTGGGCCCACCACTGATTGGAGGGATGTTGAATGTTGATTTATCGGAGTTCTTTAGCCGCCACTGAAAGAACTTTAGTGTACACGTGTGTGCGTTTGTGGGAGAGAGGGGAGGGAATGGTGGAGGGAGAGAGAGGGGGAGAGGGGGAAAGAGGGGGGAGAGAAAGAGAGGATGAGAGAGAGAGGGAGAGAGAGCGGGAGAGAGAGTGGGAGAGAGAGAGAGGGGAGAGAGAGAGAGAGAGAGAGAGAGAGAGAGAGAGAGAGAGAGAGAGAGAGAGAGAGAGAGAGAGAGAGAGAGAGAGAAATAACAGGAGAGGGATAAAGAAAGACGATAAATGCAGGCGTCATTTTTATTTATTCCATCTACCGACAACGAGTGCAGCAAGCGAAAGTGATCTATTAAAAATGAATAAGGTCGTTCAAAGAGTCTTAAATAGTAGCCAGAGGCACTAACCCTGTAAAAATTACAGGCTTTACCGGCGAATTCGGGTCGCTTAAAGGGCCTACTTAAGATTAAACCATCGTTTTTTTTTCGGTGAACTGGATCATTTATCGAGGTTGTCTCAAGGAGCTACAAATTCGAGATCATGGGCGTCTTCGTGATTAAATTAATGAGATCATTTTATTGAGGAGTAAAGGAAACACGTGGCGTCACTAAAGAGAGGGTATGGGCCTTGTTAGAGCCATTGGCGAATCCAGGAATCTATTCTTCTCTCTCTTCTCCTATTAGAGCCCGTGTGTTAGAAAAAGACAGATAAGGGGCAGCCACGAGATTCCCCCCTCTCCTATCCTCTTCTAACTCATGCATTCAAATGGTCGGAGAAAGAGAAGGATGATTTCCTTGATCCGCTAGTGATTAAAGCTCGTTGTGATATGAGTCGATTAGTTTTTATACAGTATTATGTACATATTCACATTTGTTTCCCCCAATTAATACGTTTTCTTGACATATTTTGGTCGGTCAATGATTGGTTTATTGTTTAGTATATTTTAAAATTGTAAATTTCAATATTTGTAAGATGTCTCATAGAAAAAGGAGGTTTAACTTAATTCTAGTTCGTTTTTGAGTTGGTATCATAAGATCACAGAGGACGGCAAACTTGTTGAAACAAACTTTGTTCACCAAAAAATATCTAAAATAGGCAAAGTTATGGAAAATAGAATCATAGTTTAAGAAAGTCAGTTTTGACAAAATAGAGTTCAAAAGTTTTGGAATTAACTTGGATCCATTTGGAGATGGCTCTACAAAAGCGAGGTCAATCAATCTATAAAATTAAACGTAGTTAATAAAGTACGGTTCAAGGAGTCCAGAATTTAACTCAAGCATAAATTTCGTCAATTTTGATCCTGGATCACGTTTTTCACACTTTTGAAAAATTTAGCGAAATAAACATCAACAAAAGCCCATTTTTCCAATGGCTTCATCATTTATTAATTAATCTGAATAAAGAATTGTTTTCAATTGTTGAACGATGCTTTAAAGTGTCGATGCACGCGCTTACTTCAATATAGCCATTCGCTTACAGCTTTCCACCCCCCCCCCCTCCTCCTAGCATTGATAGTGATGCGATTTACCGGTCGGCGTTCAGTACATAAACGGGCAGGCAGCTGAAAGGGTTTGACAATCCAAATGCTTGTTTATCGATTGAGAGTCAGCAAACAATCAGCAAATGATTATCCTTTCTAAATTTTCCAATTTTATGGCTTTCAGTCAAATATTATAAAACTTCTGATTTTTTTTTGCAAAACACATAGACTGTATGCTGTCTTCATAAATGTAGAATCAGAGAGATCTAAAACAAGCATCTTGTAAACGTCATTCTTGCTCAAACCTTTTGGAAACGCAACCTTCAAAATATAAATGTCAGATAGGTACGTCTTTCATTTCGAAAAAAAAAAGAAAAAAAAAATAAATAATGATAATGAAATGAGCTCACCATGAAAGTCAACATGAAAGTCAAAGTCAATGAATACAAAAAAAAAAAAAAAACTGGATCCCATGGCATCGAAGTATAACCTCTTGAACGAATCCAACCCCCCTTGAGATACTTCGAACTCTATGGGATGCATACATATTATATTGAATAAAGTTGTATCCACTTCTTATGGACCATTCTTACACCTCTCAAATTTAAAAGAAAAAGGACGAGAAATATGACGTATGAATGTACGGCCCCGGGGGTTGGATAAAAATTAATTGTATTTTTGCTGTACGTATAACACGTAAGAGAACGTCTCTTCTCTCGTCTTTGTAAGACGTCTCCGAGGCTTGAAACAAGTAACATGAAACAAAGAGACAGAGTGGTCTTGGATAGCAGAGGAATTTATCGCGGTGGAGTAAGAAAGGGTGCAGTGTTGCCTGACACACAGTTTCAAGCCAAATATTTAACTATTGGAATTAATGCAAAAAATAAGAGATTTGTCAACATTGAAAGTGTGAGATATAGAAACAGAGAAGGAGAAACATATTCGAGGAATAACATTCCAAAATAACATGCGCATATTTATATTTTGATAGGAAATGTAATATTTCTGGGTGGATCACGCCACAAGAGCGACTGACGTGTGTAAAGACAGCTGACACGGGTCTCTGGGCTGTCTCATAGTACGAGGTTCTCTCACCAGGAGCGCCCCGGGCACCATCATCTTCTATTAACAGTTTATTTTTTTCTGCTTGGATGTTCTTCCTTCGCATCCCAAGTACGGTACCTAAGGTTCCACAGCCCCCTCCTCTTCATTCCACCATTGTCACTGTCTAGACGTCACATGTCAAGATGTAAACGTTAAGAAACAAAAAAAAAATGTTGCACCAGCACGGCGTGGGATATGCTTTGGACACTGATAATGCCAACATGAAGTCATAAGGAAAGCTTAAAAGAAGCTCTGGAATAAAAAACGGAATAAGGCTGGATTTGTTACCTTTGGAACTTGAAGAAATACACACGACTTGTTGGGAAGCGTGGAAACACGAGCACAGTGGCAGCGCGTGCAATCTGGCAAAATCGTCTTCTCTCCATTTAAACCTATGTAAAACAATCGATCTACAGGAGGTGCAATTGCACCCCCAAGATATCGATACATTTGCATAGGATCAAATGGAAAATTTGCATGGTTGCCAAATTGCACGAGCCGCTACTGCACGAGCACCCAAAAAAAAGCCATCCTAAGACGGTTTCTTGCCGAGAGAGAGTAGGTATAATGGTATACTTATTTTATTTCAACATTTTATTGAACAGACACGAGCTATAGTAAATTAATCTATTAAAAGCATGACAGTATAGTTTGCACAATGTATATATCGCGCAATTGTCTTTTGAATAAATATAAAAGTTATCTGTAAGTTTGAGTTCAAAAGGTCGTGATTTTTCTAAAGGCTCAACTTCAATGCATCGAGGCGTAAATTCGTTTCAAATTTTATTTTCCGACAAAGAATATATCCTTTTTGTTTTCTTTTTTGTCCATGCATAGGTCAATACAGGTCATTTTTACTGACTTGCGAGTCCTTCAAAAGAAATCAATATTACTCTGGATAAGAAGAAAATTTAGAGGAAAGAAAAACAGCATGCAAGATCATTCGAGATACTATATCATTAAAGCTTCCAGAATTCTTCCATCTTGTCATTATAACCAGAATTCTTAGAATTCGTTTTGGAAGTTAGTTGGTGCATTTATTTTTTATTGAGAGGGAATGATGATCAATAAATGAGCTCATATAAGTTATATAAGTTCAAAAAAGTTGCCCAAAACTATCTTTGGTATAGTGAGCAGCTATAGCAGCATTCATCAATTTTATATTTTCTTTCCTTAGTTATTTCTGGTTTTGGGATTTTCCGCAGTGTATTAAATATAATTGAGTTTAACTTGATTCACCGTTAAATTACGTGGTTACTGAGAGAGCAAACAAGACTTTGTTTTAATTGTCTAAAATCATTGAAGAATCATTGTCTTATAGAAGTTAAAAAGATAGGAAAAAATATATAAAAATTAACGTATACTTTAATATGAGTGCGAAGATAAAATAAACAGAAATGCGTATGAAAGTGGAAAGAGCTTTGCAACAGAATTGAGATCAGATGACATTTTCGAGTCCAGAAATTTACATTCTTCCGGAAAATAATTGAATTATCGAGTGTTTTTGTGAACCGTAAAACAGACCATCAATTCCGTGCAGACAGTAAACTATAATAGCCAGTTGTTCAGCACTAGCCAAGCCAAAGCTACATAGAAAGCGCAACTGTTCCTACTCGCCGGATATGGTGTTGCGTCATTCCTGTTTGAAGGAGAATCAGTTTTGATCAAATAGTCAAAGATCGACAGACAGCACACGTTTCAAAGTGAGTGCTCCGCAAAGCCTGCACTTACACAAACTCAGCGAGAGTGTATAACGATTCATCGATACCACTATTTAGCCATGATGCCAGATTTATGAATTGTTCTGGATTAAACTCTCATACATTAATTTTGTTCTCGGATGGAAGAGGAAAAGAATAAGAAGATAAAGAAATGAAGAAAGGGGAAAAAAGAGATTTCGCTTTTCTTGGTCATTTTGTGATTGCACTGAAGAAAAAAAGGTTGCTAACTTAGCAAAGACAATTTCCAAATCGAGATTTTTGTTAACTTACCCATGCTGAACGCAGCTAAATTAGCAAAATAAACTGCAAAATGTTCAAATATATTTTGCTGAATTAGCAATTTGAAATTTTGTGAAAACAACTTTTCTAGTTTTCGCAAATTTTGCTGCCAAGTATGTTTAATCAGCAAAATAATAGGCAAATTTACAAAAAAGTTTGCAAAGATTGCATTTAAAATGTAGAATTAGAATTTTCAACAGTAAACATACCATTAGTTTCCTGCTGAACTAGCAAATATTTGGTTTTACAAATTTTATGAGAGTAATTTACAGCAAATAAAAAGCTTTGTATACCTCATACATATTCGATCGATTTCATTCCTCAAAAAGTGATTTTCACACATCATTACAGTAGTTTTGAATTTCGAGTTTCTCTCGGCGTTGTCTAAAAGTATTCTTCCGTCAAATCACGAGAATTTGAAAATTAGACTTTATGGACCAAAATGAATCAATTTTTAGATACTCGCTACTATTTGACCACGATATCGATCACTTGAAGAATGAGTGGTATAAGTTCAAAAAAGCAACATGCGTTTGTTAAATGTCCATATTTTCAATCTACTGTCCACAAGAGGGCGCCACCGCGGAACTGCGATCAGAGGTAGCAATGAATAAAAAAAAAAAAAAAAAAAAAAAAAAAACCAACTCATGTTCTCTGGCGCCGGTGACCATGGTGTGAGTCCAGTATCTTTTCTCTTCTTCTTCTCTCCTCTTTGATTGATTTGAATAGTCACTGTAAGGATATAAAAGAAATAAAAGAAGAAAAAGTTAAAGAGTAGAGGAGGAAACTGTGAAAAGTCGAGAAGCAACACTCACAGAGAACCTAACTGCACCTATTGTTGATATGCAGGACAATGGGATACGGCAGGGATCCTTAGGAAATCGATTTGTCTTCCCAAGATGAAACGGCGCATATGCGGCGAGATATATAAGCGGTTGGAAAGGGGGGGGGGCTGTTATAATGATGAACGTAATAAAGACGCGGATACATTATAGTCGTAAATATAACGTGACACCCATCTTTTTTGAAGTCGCGCGCGTTTCAGTCGGAGATCAGGTGCGCGCGCGCGCGTGATTCTAAACGTCGCGTCACGCGTCAGGTGGAATCACAAGTCACACAGTGGCGAAGTGTGCTATTTGGCAACATAGCATTTTGTCCATTAGAACACATGGAGAAGGTCGAATTCAGTGGACATAACCGATCCCTACATAGTTCGATATTATTCGTGAGTTTGAATGAACCAATTGCAACGTTGTCAGATAGCGCTTCGCCACTGACGTCACACCACTGGTCAAAACGATTACACCAGTGTTTATCACTTTAGACGGTCTTGGTGAAGCTATATGTTAAAATTAATCTCAATATTGCAAATTTGAAAACAAACCTCTTTCCAGTGTATTTTCCCCATTTAAAGAGCGTTATAAAATAGAAATTACAGAATTTACTTTCTTTTGAAGGTCATAGTAACCTAAGGTACAGATCTTCTGAAAGATGGCAATATTCAGCAAACCAGAGAATTAATCTTTTGAATCGCAGCTGATGCATAGCTGAGAAAATAAGGAGATGCAGCTTGCACAAAAAGACGTTTGCACTTTTGCCTATAGTTAGTAATAATCTTATGATAAGGAAACCTCAATAGCTCTTCAAACTTGAAAGGCGGAAGAAGAAGAACCAGAAGAAGATGATAATTCCAATGCGCCCGTCAAACGGACATAGACACAAACTTGTCGAGAACTGGTGTTGTCTGACGGAGATGTTTCCAATATCAACTCGTACTACCTTTCACTCCAATAGTTGAAACTGTGAAAACTTAAATGCTGCTGACCGGAGATTCTGGAAAGAGTTGAGCATAGATTTCAATCCTTCATATTCTAACGGAGAAACATTCCTTTTTCCACGTCAAAATTCTATCACGAGAGCTTGAAAGGAACGAACGTCAAAATGTGAAATGCATTCTTTTCTCATTTATTATTCATATTATTCGTTCATCTCTTATATTTTATTCATGAGTAAAGCGACCATGGGCAAAGCGGGTCAAAAACAAACGAATTTTTTCGACATTTCTTAGGAATTTCCTCACAAGTGTTTAACCTCTCTTAGCTTTTGACGGTTCTACCTATTCTTGATAAGGATTTTGGTTCCGTATTCGATTGTTGTAAAGAGAAATTACTTAACCTCTTCAGTAAAGTAGCGTAATTTGGCGTGCAGTTCGTACATTTACATATATAAGTACATTAAAAATATCGAGTTATTGGGTGTTCGGTGAGTACCTTTGCATTCGACTTTAAAACATGGGTTTAAGGGGACACAATTTAACGTTGCCAAATTGCATGCTACGTGCCACTGAACCCCTTGCATGTGGTCGCAAAAAACCGAGGTAAAAGTTGGAGACTTTTTTCCTGTTTTCGTCAAAGAAAGTGACAAAGACGGTAGTTTTGAAAGTTCTTAGCCCTCCATGAATAAAGGCTCAGAGCCTAGCGGGAATGTAAACAAGATAACTTGCTGAATTTTGCTCAAATGTTTGAAACACTCGAGTAAATGTACCTTTCAAATTTCAGTTAAAAGTCGCGTCAAAGTTCTAAAAACTTATTTGAAGAAAATTGCACTTGCAGATGCTGCTTTGTTCCGGAAGGAGCCAATGTACTTACTTATGTTCTTCGTCGCGAATAATATTCGCGATTATATATAGTCGTTTGTGGAAAATACCTTGCCAAATATCATGGCATCAAACTTTACTTAAAAAAAGACTACCTGAATTTCGTCATTTTGGAGCGTCTACTTTTATCCACCGGTTGTTCCATTATTTGCTATTATAACAACCAACTTGCACCCAACCCGTTCTTTTATCCACCGGTGGTTTCATAATAGTAACCGTGTTTGTCAACCAACTCGTTCTTTTATCCATCAAGTGACAACCGGTAACTACGGGGAATCACCCGCGAGATTATGAATTTAAGTGTGTGTTCTATTTAGTAAGCTGTTATTGATCGAATCGTGAATGTCAAGTCTCAACAGTAGTCGTAACGTGTGTTTTCAGTACAATACAGCAATTTTCACTGAAAATAATTAGTTATTTCATTTGGTATAATTATTGTTTCATTTGAACAAAAACAAAACCCAACGGAACAAACAACCAACTGCAACCAAAACGTTCTTTTATCCACCGGTGGTTTATGGTTGATGACGTCGTATAATAGAACCGAGACTTACCGGTGGAAAACAACCGGTGGATAAAAGAAGACGCTCTTGTTTTGTTTTGTTTAAAAAAAAAAAAAAAAAAAAAATCAATTTACATTGCAAATGTATAAAAAATAATATCAAATGGACAAAAGAAGAATCAAAAATATCTAAATGGGCAAAATTCACATTTCCCATTTGGGTGCGAAATTAAGTTTGAAAATTAAGAGTTTTTTCATATGAAGTGCGGGTATGGGTATGTATTCTGTCACAATAATTTTAAATAATCCGAATTTTTCCGCATGATGCGATTGGGCAGGGATCCACGCAAATTTGATAAAATATTTTGATCGCATTCAAACCTTTCTCCAGCCTCCCTTCCTTATTCAATAGCCACCCTCCTCTTCTGCCACTGATCCTAGTTTATCCCCTTCGTCCTTCCACCCCGTTTCACTCTCTCCGAATCCTTTGACACGAGACAAGGACCAAAGACATTGTGGGCGCAGGGCAGACGTCAATCATATTTCAGACAGGTATTATAATGGCCATTCGTACACGCTTCTGTATTGGGTGGTATACGTATAAAGGTATACACTTGAGTGCAGGAGGCAGGATTAGATGGATTGTATCCCCCCCTCTATCTCTCTCTATATATATTATACTTCGGTGTTGTGGTCAGTTTCGCAAAAAAAAAAAAAAAAAAAAAAAAAAAAAAAAAAGTGACAAGGAAGATCGAGCAACCCTTTCAAGCCACGCAAGAAGAAGAAAAGGACCCACGGAGATCTCAACCGGCCCACCCACATTGAGCCTGAGGTCCAGCGAGAAGCGGGAGCTGCTCATCCGAAGCGCTTTCTATGATGATGACACTAGCGGATCCAAGAAATTGTCCTTCTCTCTCTTTTCCCCATTGTAGCGCACGTGCTAGAAAAGGATAGAATAGTTAGCGAACATCACGTGACTGTCCCTAATCAGTCCTTTTCTAACACACACGCTTTAAATGGGAAAAGAGAGAGAAGGATTTGTTTCCTGGTTCCGCCAATGATGACGATGACGATGACGAGGGATGAGTTTTCTGCGGATTAAGGAAAAGAGTGTCAACCAACTATAAAGGACCCACTTGAGCGTTAAGAGGCTCGGACAATGCCCCCCCGACCCTTCCCCCGCGGGTTCCTAGCTACCCCCACTCGACTCCTGATTCATCTGTGGCTATGTTTTGCGATGTTTGATGTTTGATGTTTGCTGCCGTGTTTTTGTTTTTCTACTTAATTTCTTCTTTCGTCTCCCCCTCGCTATCGGTTATCGGTTTGCGTGGTTACGGATGGACGCTGGCTATCGAGAGGGATAATCTGGTTTTCGTAAATAAATGTTAACCCCTCCTCCCGCCCCCCCCCCCCTTGACTAAACTGATTGGCAGAAAGAGGTGAGATGCTAGTGGTGTTGCCAAGTTTTGTCAAAGAGTTGTTGTTGTGCCTCTCGTCCTATAGAGACAACAATTCGATTTATGTTAATTAATTTCATCAATTTGACAACCATCGATATACTTACGGCCCGCACGAGCCGATTTCGGAGTTCTTGTGGTTTCTGGAATTTTTGACAGAACCAAATTATTTGCTGTCCGTCTGTCCTGCGCTTCAATTCTATCGGTTCTCTCTAAAGTTATCTCGGATAGAACAGAGTTTGAGAAAGAATTCAATGTTTGGGTGGTACTCATATAGTCGTTTCGCTAATTCATATTCTCAAGTAGAGAAGTATCGACCAAGGTCACCAATTTGGAAAGGGATGGACGGTGGTTTTCTGTAGAATCCCTCGATTGTATAGGGAGTACCGACTACCGACACGACGCTTCATGGAGCTCTACAGGAGTCGAAAAATTAGCATTGTCAAGAAAGCACTGGACACTCGACTCCTCTGGTCTCTCTCCCCAATATCTGTCCTATTCTAACGCATTTACTCAAACGGGAGGAGAGAAAGAAAGAGAAAATCCTATTTCCGCGTATGTCTCAGAGTGCGAGCGCAACTATTCCTGCTTTCGCGAGTTGTAATTGCGTCACTTGAATTTGAAGGCGAACCGTGTCCACATCAGGCAGGCGGATATAGGAATTCGTAAGTCTTCATCTACTCCCTTTTGGATGCATGATGCGTGCATTAAGAATATTCGGATATTGGGGCTAATCACGTGATATCCTTTGCTATCCTTTTTCTAACACGTATGTTCAGATGGGAGGAGAGAGAGACCGCAGCAAATTCCTGTCTCTGCAAATTATCGTGCTTTGGCTGTGAGAACCGAACTGATTCTATAAATGCATTCTTTGCGAAAGTGCATGTTTTACAGTTGTTGCCTGAACTGAGCATACATATATATTTACGATAGGAATATTGATTCATGGGAGTATTTTCATAGCGTCGGTTAGTAACCCTAGAAAAGAGTTCACATTTTTATGAACGAAAATTTTCTTTGTTGGTGTCTGGTGGGGGGAGAGAGAGAGGAGGGGAGAAAGGCCAAAATTCTTTTTTTTCCTAGTGTTTTTACGCTTTTTCAAACAGTTTATCGCACCTTTCTCCCCCTAGGTTTTGCATTTTTAAAGAAATGGTGGGGGAGAAAGCAGTAAAGCCCCAACACTCCCTGCCCCCCCCCTGATTACTCTTTTACTGGATGTTTCTCGAAAATTGTTACGGTGAACATTCGTGAGCTAACCTTTATAACGCGTAATTAAATCATAAGACCATAGCCGTAGCCAGGATATTGTCTTTCTCTCTCTTTATCCATTTAAAGGCACGTGTTAGAAAAGTACAGAGACAGGGGCTGAAGTCACGTGACAGCCCCTATATCCATCCTATTCTAACACATGCGTTCAAATGGGCTAAGAGAGAGAAAGACAATATCCTGGCTAACGGCTATGCATAAGACTCCTTGATTTGAACCTTTTTTGGCGCGAGGAAAGTCTTAACTTTATCCAGCGGAATAAATGACCAATTACGTGCGCAGATGTCGTTACATTGCAAGACTCAAAATAGTTTGAGTTGGTGCTCGGTGCGGGGGTGGAAGGACGGGATTTTCGCTGCTGCCTCACCACCGCTGCCGAAATGGATAGGATTAAGGGGAGATTATCTGCGTTCCTTTGTCCCCTCGGTAAACCTGAATCGTTTCCATACGAGACCAACCGTCTCACACAGGAACGAATCACTAGATTTTCTGAACAGAAATTCAATTTTCATTTGAAGTGCGTTTATGGTATCAGAACCGCAGAGACATCCACTTACCTTGATTTTTGAAAACGGCGGCACCTAGGTATATACATTGCAATAGAGGGGGGGGGTCGGAAAATTGAACACTGGAAAAACAAAGTGTATGTACAGCCGAAGCAGCCTTTCAAAATAGCTCCGCAGAGGAAAAGTTCAAGCTGTACTGGAGAAAGTTGCAGGACGCAGGTGTACCAAAGCACTACTTATTTAGAGTAACAGCCTCTTTTCTTGATGCTTTGGCTCAACCAAATTAGTGCTTTAGGACAACCGCAACTTTATGCTCTGCAAAACTATTTTAAATAGCTGCTTCAGTTCTACTTAAATTTTGTTTTTTCAGTGAACGAGTACCTTAGACTCTCTAAACTTACTGGTTTATTTTTGGTGTTTTTTTTTTTTTTTTTTTTTTTTTTTAAACCGCGAAAAAAATGCTGTTAATGGGTTCAGCTCCGATTTAAATTTTGATTTTGGATATTAACACTGACTTTGATCCCGATTTTCATGGTTTACTTTTTTTTTTTTTTTTTTTTTTTTTTTGCACAAACAAGAGAAATGTGGGACGTGGGCGCATGGCATTAAAATCATACGGCCGTTTGAACTAATTTAAATGATGGAGCATTTGATTAATAATGCCCCTCCCCCCCGAACAAAAAAAAAACTTTTAGTTCACGGTTATGGTAGTTATTCATTAATATGCATCTTGTGCTACTTCAACCATCTGGAACTTGTTATCTCTTCTCTCCTCTCAAAAATGAAAAGGAAATTACTCCTAGGAGCGAAATATAATGTAGAACAATTATCGAGGTTCAAGCTGGGGCTATTTTAGTTTCATTGAACTGAGAACGTTTTAGAGCAAACAAATTTACGATTGCGACAAACTTTGAATCTGGAAACTTTGGGCTCAACATCCGAGTCAAATTCCATCACAGTTTTAAGCTAGGTTTAAATTTCCAATTTAAATTTCCATTTTTTGAAAACAAATGTCTCCAATGTGCGAGACGGCACACGATGCGGTGCACATAGAGAACATCGCAAGTGCCATGAGGAAATTTGGTCACGAACAAACATTAAAACTGATTGGAGGAAAGCTAAATCGGGCAGAAAAAAGGAAAAGCGAAGCTACTCGCCGCCGTGAGGTTATGATACTTGCTCCATCGCACAGTGAGAACAGTCCGAAGATTTGAAACAAATATATAATTTAATTCGTCAAATCTTCGGAAAAACTGATTTTATTTTCCAAATCTTCGAAAAAATTGATGTTAAATTATGAACACACCCGGGGGGGGCAAGGGAGCCCCTCCTATAGGAAGAAAAAAAAGGAGGAAAGGAAAGGAAAAAAGTAGAAAAGGAAAGGAAAAAATGAGGAAAAGAGAAAGAGAGAAGAGGAAAAGAGGAAGAGAGAAAAAGAGAAGATGGGGAAGGAAATAAGTTCAAAAAAAGTATCAATGTCATGAAACACCGCTTTCCTTGGAGGAACACATCATTCAAGACAGGAATGTCCTTAACTGTTAATTTCGCTCGATTTTCTTCTGAAATCTAGATTTCCTGAAGACTCCGCCTTTCTATCAGCATGATGAAGATATTTCCGTATAATATCAGCATGATGAATATACTTCCGTTATATCAGCATAATCTCGGAAAGTCTCATTATTCTCGAGAGTTAATTTAGTATAGTTTTTCAATAGAAGTATCCTAATTTTGCGTCTAAGAGCTAAATTTTCAAAATTTTCTAGGGGAGGACCCCTCATGGACTGGACCCATACCCCGCCATATGAAATGACAACTTGGCCCCCATACAGAAATCCTGGGTGCACCCATGTTTTAAATCAGAGGAAAGTGGACTTATGATGCACTTTGACGGCTTCATGCAGAAGATAACCATTTTATCCGTGTCTGCCAAAGACAGTCAACTGATATTGGTTTCTTATGTATAGTTGGTTCCCCTCTGCTGCCATCTGGTTAAAGTGTTCCATGGATTTCCGTGACCAAAATTCCGTGGGTAATTATTATTTTTCCATAAAATTTCATGGAGTACCATGAGCCGCTCATGGAATTCCATAAGATTCGACCCCCATGTAATTTCCTGGAAAAATGATAAAGGGGCTCTTGCGAACTTTTGCTACATGGAATATTGAAGATTTGATCCCTGCATAAAAACCTGTAAAATTGACGATGAGTACACCAAAAAATCACGAAATTCACTCTCAAAATCGAGCTTAACGGCATGGCGGTTCGACGCAGGTATCATGGGAGATTCCTATCTAAATTGAGACATACCTCTGTGTTTCCAATAGAGAAAGTGGAATATTGGATAGGAATCTCCCATGATACCTGCGACCTGCGTCGAACCGCCATTACGATCTTGCCATTTATGTAGTTATGTAGGTTTATTACTGAATTTTAAACTTTACCTGGGTGATTTTCGTGAATTTTGCTGGTTTTTACATCATAATGGACTATTCATTCGCTCACAGCAAAAGTTTGCAAGAGCCCATTACCCACGGAAACAAATGCTCAGAATTTCGGTCATGGAAATTCATGGAACACTTTTACCAGGGATCAAAAAGTCGGTTCCCTTTGCAGAGAACCGTCCATTTCCAGAGGCACCACTTACAAAAATGTGGACTTAATTGATGTATATGGGGAGGGCCCAGTGGCGTCGCGTGCAGTCTGGCAACGCCGTATTCTGTCCATTTAAACGCACGAAAAAGGTTGATTTATTGGAGGTGCACTCTCTCGAATCGATATTTTGAATTGATTTAAATGGACGAATCGCAGCGTTGCCAGATTGCACACGACGCCACTGGGAGGACCGAGAGGATGATCGTTCTCCACGATCAATAGAAGGACAGTTTTCATGATAACTAAACAGACAAAATCAAAAGAGTGTAAATTCGGAGGCTTAAAATCAGTCCGATATCAATATATCAACACAAACATAAGTTTTTCAGACAGATCTACTGGGTGGAAGAAAGAATTGGGGAGGAGAGTGGTGTGGAAAATAGAACCTAGTATTTCCTTGAAGAGTTTGAGGCAAAAATAAAAAACATGTTTACGTATCTCAAAGACGTAGAACCATTATAGAATAATATATAGTTCCATGACGATCTCGGGTCTAACTCTTTTTACTTCTAAATACAGAAAACTGAGAAAACTGTATATTTCCTTTAAAGTATGAAACATTTTTAAATCGTCGCCACTACCAACACCAAAATCAGAATATTGTGCGAGTGGTTTAGTTTAGTCAACTAGTGGGTGCGTTGTGAACAGATCGTTTTCTCATCACAGTCCGAGTAAGTCTCCGGGCGTAGGATTCAAAAGGTTGAAAGATGAGCCAAACTCAATTCAATCGCAGTTATGGGACTTTTTTGAGTGAACCAATTTTTTTATTTTTTATTTTTTATTTTTAAATCCACTGTGCGGCCTGCGGCCGTTCTTCGACGAACGCTCTTGCGGCAGTTCTAGCGACGGTGACGATCGAATTTTGGTACAATCTTGCGAAATTTCAGTATAAATTCAATTTTTGTCCATTTAGCTCAATTTAATGGGTCTGTTGCATACTTTTGCTATAGCCTTATGGAGGGCTGATTCTTGTGTAAAATCGCGAGAAAATCACATCACGACGTTTGTTTACATTCTAACCAACGTTATAAATTCCCGTCGTCGGTCATCTTTTGCACGGAAAAAAAAACTACGGTGAAAATAACCATACGTATACCTGATTTTGGCACCCGCTAGATGTTATGGTAATGTTAACCAGAAGTATACTATGTTTTGGCTAGGTACTAGGTGATGTTACCTGATTGCATGTCGAATTTACTCAAAGTATCGGTAAATGTACCATACTTCTGGCCAAGGTTACCAGAACATCTAGCAGGTGCCAAAATCAGGTATCCGTACGGTTATTTTCACTAATCTTTTTTTCCGTGTGGTGCTCGTGGTGCACGCAAGCAGAGTTGCTTCGCCCTTTCAACCGCCATCTTAGACGTTTCCGTGAAACGCTATTTGAGGGTTTATGAGTAGGTTTTGAGACTATTTACAGACGCTCTCACTGCGATTTACATGCAATTTTACACCAGAATCAACTCTCCATGAAGCCAAAGCAAAAGTATGCAACAGACCCATTGTATGAAAATCGAATCAACGTGTGGCAACACTGTAATCTTGTGGGATCCCTCCGCGATGAGGTGAACGCAAGAGTGAGTTGACCGCATACTACGGTCATTCTGGAGAATACGACTTCGCGTAAACTAGGGAGACCGGAGAGAGGGAAGGTAAAAGCAGGAGAGAAATGAAGCGTTCGGGCGGGGGGAGGGAGAGAGAGAAAGAGAGAGAGAGAGAGAGAGAGAGAGAGAGAGAGAGAACGATTGAAGAGCGGCAGAGGGAGAGGTAGAGGATGAGGGAAGCGGAAATTGATTTTCGGTTGAATCTGTACTTCGTCCGTCCGTCCGTCCGTCCAAATATGGGACATCGCGAACGAAAGTCCATCGTGGAAAGGGGGAAAGGTAACGGATAGAGAGAGTGAGAAAGGAGGGAGAAGGTTGAGAAGGGGGAGGAGAGCTAAAGAGCTTTCCGCAAGCCTGCACACCTTGAAATGCGAGCGCGAATTTTCAACGCGTTGCTTACCCGGCGCGGCGCAATGTGAACGTCCAACAACCAAAAAAGCGCTGCTCTTATCAGCTAGAGTGACGTTTTCTCTGTCCGCAGTCGCTTTTGTCGACTGTTTTTTTTTTTTTTTTTTATTACATTCATTGATTTGCGGTGAAACAGAAAAGTTCTGTGTAGGTAGCTATCTCGTGAAAGAAGTCTGAGATGATATCGCCTCTTCCAATTTCGACCCGATTGATTGTCATGGGCCACATTTTATTCAAAACAAAATTAGATTCTTATTTGCAAAGTTCTCCCCCCCCCTAAAAATAACCGTCGTTTTAAATTTTAATCACAAATAGTGTGTGTCCTTGTTATCTTACGTATTGCTCTTAAATCTATCAATTTGAAAAATCACTGGAAAAGTTCTGTCTCAGTAGAATCATGCTCGAGTATACTTATATCGTCGATTTGGAGCTACGAAGTTTAGGAACTAAGGAACTAAGACGTCTTTATTGAGCGTTCCTTACTGCGTTAATACAATATAACCTAACTTCACTGCACGGAAAAAAAAGACAGGTAGAATTTACCATCGGCATGGCTGCTTTTAGCGTCTGCTAGGAAGTATGGAGAATTTAACCATAATATGGTAAATGCAACGTACCTTGAGGTAAATTAAGATAACGTGTTGCTGGTACATTTTACCATACTTGCTAGCAGAGACTCCAAAATTAGCTGTGAAGATGATAAATTCTACGAGTCTTTTTTTTCCGTGTAACTCAAGCACATTGAATGCTGAATAATTTTCATCCTGCAATAATATCTTCTAATATCTTGCGAATTTTTCTTTGATCCCCATTTATTTTGATTCACGTATATAGGAACTTTATTCTGTCACAAAAGTTCGATGTTTCTTTTTTACTGTTTCCAGTTTTTTCCACACTGTCATTTCCAGCCATTTTGAGCCTTCAGAAAAATGTGGTTTTTCCCCGATCTTGAGATGTTACCTGTATTGTTATATGAATTCATGGTGCGGTTTGCGGATCAGATGAAATGCTTCGTGGGAGATCGGCGGATGAACACAAAGAAGTCATTAAGATGCAATCAAGAACGATGACGTCAGTATTATTCTGTACAATAACGTCAAAAGTGCGCAACGAATGGTGTGGTCAAATGGTTGATTGGTCAAAAAGCAGCACCTGTTTCGATGTAACCACTAAAACACGAGGACTCATCCGCAAGTCCTTTTGAAATACTCTTGTCGCATGCGATGAAAACCGCAGTGACCGATGGAAACACTATTGATTGAGACTGACCAGTGTGACCATTTCCTGTCATTGTCACCGCTCAATTTGTTTCTGCCTTTCTTCTACAAACGCAGAAAATATCATAAAATATCATAAAACGTATTTTTAGAGAATGGAGATCCACCCAGTTTTTGTGTCGGCTCAATAATGAAATATTGTATTAAACAATTTTAAAACTCTATAATTTCACGGAACTGATAGACGGAAGATTGATAGAATGTATATACCATCTGCATGGCTGATTTTGGAATCTGCCAGAAAGTATGGTAGTATGGTATTGCATATACCCTAACGGCACACTCAATCCAGGTTTAGTTTCAATCCAGCTACTCGAAGGATTGACAAACCGACGATTACGTGAAACAATGAGAAAAATCCCCTCTACAATAATGAACAACGAGCAATGAATATTTACATTCATCAGATGTTTCGTTCCCAATGAGGAAAAACAATTCCTTCAATCCGCCAGGATGCAATTCCATGTCCTAAGAGTAGGAAGAGTTGCGCAAGTAGGTATTATTATTTTTGAATGTTTCTGTGATCTCGCGAAGAAAGTCATATTATTGAAGGATTGAAGGTCCACTCATTACGTTCCTTTGTTAGATTGCATTAGTTTTTAACCCCAACCCTCTCTCAATCGTATAAGAATGAATTCGTGAAACATTGAAAAAGAGTCCCCTCAAGAAATAGTATACAGGGTGTAGCAAAACTATGGACATTAATTTTCAGGGCGTGTTTTAGAGGTAACAATGAGAATTTTTTTCCCTATAAACATTGGTCCGGAATCGTAGTCTTTTCGAGTTACAGTGTTGCAAAGTTTCCGAGAGACAAATTGAAAAATTGTCATAACTCCCTCGCGAATTTTTCTTAATGCTCGTAAGTAGGTACTCTGATGTAATTTTAGGCGATCTTGCTGATTTTGACCGTGAAAATTCTGTATGCAAACATTTGAGGGGGTTTCGGGGGTTTTGATCGGTTTTTTCTCACTCTTGTTGGCCAATTTATGTAAAAACATGCTTTCAGATTCATTAAACCCAAAAACGATTAGCATCACACGGAGAAAAATTTATATTTAGGGGTTACCAGAATTACTTCTACGGAATAGTGAAATGTAAATTCTGGTAATTCTGGTATCTATGAAGATATTGCTGGTTTCAACGAAAAATGTATTTTGAATATAACCAGAAATCTAGTTAAGGATAAGCGAATGAACATTTAACTATTACGGAGAAGTAATTCTGGTAGCCCCAATATAAACTTTTCTCCGTGCATTCAAAAGTTCGTAAAAAAAATATGCATTTTTGGTCCTTACAAAATTTTCCATTTCGCGCAAACCGTTTCCGAGTCAATCGTATTTGCAGTTTTAAGATGCGGGAAATTGAAGGGCACAAATCATATACGTAAGAAAACAAATAAAAAAAATAAAGAGTGTTTGAACGAGGACGTCAGCTGTCTGGCTGGATGGCGACCGAACTGGCCAATATCATTCGTCGTCTCCATGTAATCACAGTCCAACCAATCAGCATCGTCGGCCATGACAGTAAATGACTGTGAATATAATGACAAAGCAAACCCCACTATTATCCGCGTCAATTTTTTTTAGCACATGCAGTGGTAAATGCATGTAATTTCAATTTTCCGCGATTTCTCCCCACGTACGCGATCCTCCCTTTCTCGATAATCATATATATTTTTTTTTTTTCTAAGAAATGACGTGACGTATAATCGCTGAACCTATATAATGTGTCTAATCTTACAAAACAACATACAAACAAACCAAAAGTCGAAAGTACACAAACATAAGTAGTTTCAACAACTTATAAACTATGTGAAAGATTGAGAAAAATATTTTGATTGGTTGGTAGTAATCAGTATATGCCTCACGATAGTTCCCACCTGAAATTTTCGCATAAACAGTCGTTTCTCGATTCACTCCGCGAGGATAAAATAAAAAGAGAAACATCGATTGGTAAAGACTCGAATGAACGCATTATTTTGATACGCTCAAGTACGCATAATTCTTACTGAACAACTGTCGTTATAACTCATAGATTACGATGGGTTTTACTTGATGGCGCTTACGGTGTTTCTGTGAATAAGTACGGAGCAAAGTTTTCGTAAAGGGCCATGTCACGTTTTGAAAAATACAAACTTTCGCGTGAAATTGCAATGAAATTTCAACAGGAAAATTTCATATGATAAATTTCAAAAAAACTTAAAATTGTCTAATATTGGCGTTCTAAAAGTGTTTCATAACTGATTTATCACCAGGTCTGCGATGGATGGAATCTTTATATCTTCAAATGCCGAGAACCAACGAAAAAATAAATAGGATAATACCTCTAAATGTCAAGGTATTGAACCAAGTCATGAATGTGAGGTTATGTTGCCCCATTGTTTACATCCCTGCTTCCGACCTACTTGAATTGGAAAACTACCATTAATTTCTACATTTAGCGGACATTTCTTTAGAACTTCCGGTGAAATACTATGCATGTAATGTACGCGTAAAGCATACTTTCATTTCATGCCTCATCAAGTATAATCAATTGCTGAGCCCGTGTGAACGTGGTGTCATGTAGGTTTTGGGGTTTATTTTGTCATATTTTTCATGAGATTCGTAAAATTTCACATGAAATTTCAAAATTTCAAAATTTTTGAAATTTCAAAATTTTAAAATTCATGAAATTTTCTAACTCTTGTAGGGAGGCAAGGTCATCCCATGAATGCTATCAAGTGATAAAAATTCAACGGAAAAGATCGTTTGAGTCACTCTATGCTACACGTTGCAATTGTTTAAAGTTCTAGATGTAACATGATAAATGAACAAAAGGGTCCAAACGATGCTATGTATGGGTAATAGCAGACGTAATGTGTGGAAAGGCATCTCTTGACCCATAAATCCCACACAGAGATTCATAGGGGTAAGATCCACTCACGTGAAACTAACGTAAAAGAAATTAGAATTCTGACTGTGTTACATAGATAGGGCAAGCAGCCCTTCGAGGGGGCCGACCCTCACGAATCCGAGCCTATAATATCGCCTGTCATTGACCACTTTCTTCAGCCAACAACCCCTAATTCTGAATGAGCAAGACATTGTATCATTATAACTTTGGAAACCTACGATAATTTCTTTGCCTCTTCAAGTTAATGTGATACACCAATAAGTTTCAGCAAAGCCTATGATGACGCCGTATCCTAGGTTTCAACTTAAAGAAAAGATTACAGGTGGAGAAAGTATGTCTCTTGTTGAGAGCTGCGTGCGAATTGTCCTCTCCTATTTTCCTCCACTGTTATTCCTGTTATTTAAGTTATATCCCTGTTGTTTCAAACGGTATACGCCTAATTATGTTTGATAACCAATCTCGATATACATTATTCATCTGCTCTTTGTAAGTATTCTCATTATTTATGCCGTAGTGATGTTCGATTAGTTGATTTATCGATTAATCGAATATTTGGATAATCTAAATTTAACAATCGATGTGTGCCGATGATCGGCCGATAGTAATCGATCTAATCGATTATTAATCGATTATTTTAAAGATTTGTTTTAAGTCCTAAAAACCTTTATTTTCTTGTTTTTTCTACTTTATTTTTTCCTCCGAGCCATTTACCCTCTATCTAATACTTTAATAGGGCTGCTGAATGACCCAATATAAGACCGATTTTAGGGCGGGGAAAGCGAAGTGGAAGAGTGGGACAAAAATTGTGTAGTACTCCTGGCTACGCCGCACCTGATTGACAGTATGTGCTAAGATTTTCAGAAATATATTGAAATAAATGGAAAAATGACTTTTTTAACCTAGAAATGGTCTAAAAAAAAGGTCCGTGAAGCTATCGATTCATCGGATGATGTAATCGATTAGACGATTAATCGGATTTATTTAATAATCGATTTTCAATCGATTAATTCATTGTCGATTAAATCGATTGATCGATTACTAATCGATTAATCGCACATCACTATTATTATTGGCAACATATTCATATAACCTTGATTTAAATCCTATAAAAAGATTCTCCAGCCCTCACCACTTTCAATTCAAAGATGGCGGAGGAATGATGAAACTACCGGGGCATATTGTTTGGTTCATTAATACAGATTTAAAGCACAGTATTAGCACGGTATTTTTATCGATAAAAAAAAAAAAAAAACCTAAACTATCGTTCTTTGTTGCCTATGGATCTGTTAATTTTATTTATCTATAATTCCATTCTTATTTTCAGCCACGCGTTCTCTCGAATGATAAGTTAGACGATAGATCTGATTCTCTCACGGCTATGGGAGATTATCTTCTTTAAGTTTGCCTCTTTTCGAGAAACTGACTTTTGCCTCGAGAAACTGAATTTGGAGTAGAGCGGCGCCATCCAGCACTGTTTAACAGTCAGCTTTTTTAGTCTTAATTAACGGCTCGTTTGACCCGATCTAATTTTTAAAGCTCATGCCATTAAAATAAACGGAAGAATGTATTCACGTCAGTTGGGCTTACATATAATGATCTCCATAATGTAAGTACTTTATCGCAAACTATCGATATTTTGTTTTAGCTCGAATGTTATTCCTTGCTCGAGAAATTCGTGACCATCACACGACAATAATTCCTTTGAAGGCGGGACTCAACTTGAATATAATTTATCGTCAGAAATTTGAAAACATATTTACCAGGTCGTATATTTCAAAGACTCGAACCTCATAACGAAGAGAAGCAAGAAATAGGTGGGGGGGGGGGGCTCCAAGAAAAAGGCGCGAGGGAGGGTATGGAAGGGAAGGTGTAGAGACTGAACTAGCTGGAGTTACGCCCCAGAATTGTGCCAGAAAATACAGACGTTTGCTACCGATTAGCACCGTGGCTACCAGAGCCATTAAATGCACACAAGAATCGTAGATTAATGACCGAGTTAAAACAACATCGATATACGGGGGCTCGATCGAATGACCCCCAACTCGGACAAGTCACAGTGGTCAGTGAGTGCCAGCGGACTTTTATCTTCTTCTTTTTTTTCTCTTTTTTTTAAAGCACAACAGTTTGCAGCCTATAATTACAAGCAAGAGATGAATACTGGAAGATATGCCCAGCTTTCTCGCTGGCAATATTAAAGGCTCCTCCCATAAGCAACTCCCATTCCTTGTAGTTTTTAATACTGCCCTCTTGTTCTTTTTTTTTTTTTATTTTTATTTTATTTTGTTCTTCTTCTTTCCCCTTAATTTTTTTTTTTTTTTTTTTTTTTTATCGGCGAATACTTTATGCTTATCTCCTTGTTATACCCGGCCAGTCCATGTTCCATGTTTTACAGCTGCAACCATACTTGAACATCTAGGAGTTTCAGGATAAAGGGTGGGGAAAAGCGAACTTTACATTTTCTGCCTCCTTCATTTTTCCTCTCTTTCAGCCTGTTCTCCGACAGCCAAACAAAACCCTCCATTTTTTTTATTTTATTGTTGTTGTTGTTTTTATCGATATTTAATCTCCCCCTCCCTTGCCCTTGTCTCTCAGATCAATGTACAAATCATACGGACTCACACGGATTCAGTGTTGCCAGATTGGGGTGAAAAAGCCGTACGTTTTACATTGATTTAAATGGGGACGATACGGCTTTTTACCCTCGATCTGGCAACACTGCACGGATTCAATATACATACTTATGGAACGTGTTGCGTTGTTTGCGTGTATATACACGAGAAAAAAAGACTGGTAGGATTTACCATCTGCATAGCTGATTTTGGAGTCTGCTGTCAAGTATGGTAAATTTCACTAGATTATGGTAAAATGTACCGACATGCACGGAAAAAAAGATTAGTGAAAATAACCATACGGATACCTGATTTTGGCACCTGCTAGATGTTATGGTAAACTTGAACAGAAGTATGGTACATTTACCGATACATTGAGTAAATTCGACATGCAATCAGGTAACATCACCCAGTACTTAGTCAAAACATAGTATACTTCTGGTTAACATTACCATAACATCTAGCAGGTGCCAAAATCAGGTATCCGTATGGTTATTTTCACCGTAGTTTTTTCCGTGTGTTACCTTAATTTCCCACAAGGTACGTTGCATTTCCCATCTGCTGGTAAAATTTATCATAAGGTGTGTGACCCAAAGGTGGCCCGGCTCTTAAGGTGGCCCACCCCCGTTTATTTCCGTTAGTTTCATGAATTGTCAATAAATGGCGTTAGTGCTGAGTAACAGGATGCTATTGCTTCCCCAATACCAAAAATCAAGTGTGTCGGGTGATTCAGTCGGTGCGGAAAAGGGTGATCACCATTTTGGCAGGCTTTCTTACAATTTTCACGTCATTAAACAATCGCAAAAGCTAAGCCTATAAACTAATTTAATATTGACTTGTTATACATTTTTTAAATGCTTATTTACCCCTCTTTCATGAGTCATGATTATCTTTTAGTAAACTTTTCCTGTTTTGACGATATCAGCAAATATTTGTGTAAACACGTGGTTTGACTGGTGCACCAAAGGTGGCCCGCTCGTTTTTGTAACATGTTTATATTAACCTACGGTAGGTGAAAAATTAATTTTAACGAATCGTAGGCCGGTATCATTAGCATAAGGTGTCAAATGCACAACTGGACCAAAAAGAAGTAAAGAAAAATAAAGAAATCAGCTGAATATAAATTTTCACGGAAAAGATGAAAAAATAAGTTTTCCTCCCTCTATTTGATTTGCACTCATTAGTGCTTATGGTCCCCGTTGACTCCATGATGGGCACTAATATTTAGTTTATGATTCCCTGTAATGGTAATTAGTAAAGATAAACTATAATTAACTACAATCGGCAGCTAATTAATTTCTATTAACAACCATTTTTGGAATATTATCATCAATTATAAATGGGAAAATTAGCGATAAAAAAATGAAAAAGTGTAAGGGGCCAAAAAGGGTTAAAAAACCCCTTAAACGCATTATAACTTTATCATTATCATTGTATTTTTTGATTAAACAAAGGTATATATTCCGTCTGTGAACGAAACAATAGTATTCGAATGCGTAATCATGAAATTTGAAAGGGGGTGGCCACCTTAGGTGCATCAAAAATAATAGGGGTGGCCACCTTAGGTGCACGTTTTGCGCGATGTCAAAACCCTACTTTTTTTCAAATGCAAAAAAAGCCCAAAAACAAAACAAAATTATAAAAATGAAATCAGTATATGATAGCCAACTGTCTGAAGAGTAAATTGATGTATTTCGTTTTTTCTCTCTCTCATTCCTTATTAGTGCAAATTGGCTCCAAGCTTAGGTATGGCCACCTTTGGGTCACCTACCTTAGTTGATAGCAGACGCAAAAAATCAGCCTTGCAGATGGCAAATTCTACCAGTCTTTTTTTTCCGTGTAACTACCCCAGTTTGGTTTAGTATGACATCGTCATTTGATTTTAAAACTTAGCACTGATCAACTTTCCTCTTTAAATAAAGAAAATTACAGTTTACGGCACATTCTTACTGTTTCTTATAAGAAAAAAAAAAATGATCCTGGCTATAGGTATAATAATTTCAATTACCTCGACCAATCTCAGCAGGGCAGGGATCAGCCGAACTTTTCCAACTTGCGAGAAGGAGTTGGGAGTAATGAACTTTTCGCTCACCCTATGTACCCTCCTGTTAGGGATGTTTAACTTAGTGCCCTTCTTGGCGCGCGCGAATGAATCGTTAAAACAATTCATAAAAAAATTAAGTTCGAAACGATGAGCACCAAATAATAAAAATTCCTCGGGATTTCTTTCCTGACACCCTTCTAATTCCTTTTCGAGGTGCGGTCGGGATTTCGAGTCGAGGGGCGAAGAATGCCTTCTCTTCATCCTCCCCCCCCTCCTCCTCCCCCTCCCCCTCCCTTCATTTCATCCTTGTCCCGTTCTTACCCGCGGATGAGCTCACCCCCTTGAGCTTAAAATTCCCCCTGACTATCCATCCATGATTTCTCTTCTCCGCACTATCTTATGGAGGTGGCGTGGAGGGACGGGGCTGGGCGGGGTCGTTGGATCGAGCCAAAGCTTTCGTTCTCCTTGAGTTACAAATTTCATTTTTCCTCGTTTCATAAACCCGTCGCGGATTCCAACTTCCTAATCTCAGTTTCTCACATCCATGGTCGGAATAAGAATGAAAACTTTTTGTGGTAAGGAAATAATTTTCAGTTCGCAACCTTCGAAATTCGTGATTTTCATTCTTATTAAATATAAATTCTCTGATTTTCTAGGGGAAAGTTATCTCCCCCCCCTCCACAGTCTTTCTTATTCTCATTTTTGTCTCTCTCCTAAGTACGCCTGGCGTCGTTTTTTTTTTTTTTTTATTTATTTATATACCCTCACCCTCTCTTAGACAGTTCTTCGTTTCAACAAAACGCACGGAAAAAGATTTTCTGCAAAAAAAAAAAAAAAAAAAAAAAAAAAAAATGGCCAACACTCTACACTGCTCTATAGTTTGAAGTTCCCGAAAATAGATTCTGTCGGTTTAATGGAAAGCTCTGGTGTTTTTTAAACACATAGAATTCTGGCCATTTTGGCCTGATTATTTTAGTCAAAAACGCCAGAAATTCTGGCTTAAATGGCCAGAATTCTTTACGTCAAAAACACCAGATTTCCTCCGAAAACCCCCGGGATTTCTTTTTGGAAGCTTTTCATTAGAAGTCTGGCAATTTTTAGAAGTAAATGTTTCTCTGCGAGCAGTTCATATTAAAGAAATATCAATAATTATAACTGATTCAATGGTAGAGATTCGTGAGCAGCGATTGATCGAAATTTGCCCCATATGAATAAACCTATGGAAAACCATTGATTCAGATAAGGGGTCATATTTAATTCTATGAATAATCGAGCATTTCTGCAAGAGTCAGAGTGGGAAAGAAAGAAACTTAAATCGATTATTCCCGAACCACCAATAATGATCATAGATTATACGAATCAAACATTAAACTTACAAGACACATTACTTATACCCCTACTTATTATTCAGTAAGAAAAAGAATGTATTGTTATGTGGCCAATTTAGTTTTAATATTCTCACATTAGTAAGTAAGTATATATGCTTTCAAAATGAGCAATTTGCGCAAGTACCTCAACAAATCACAAGGATTTGTTTCAAAATTGCGTTAAATTTTCTTTCTGATTGTGCTAATACTGCTAATCTTTTGATATTTTAGTTTGACCTTGCACAATTTCTAGGAAAGAAAAGTTGAAAACACGCATAGTAAAGTAAAACAGATGTTACTAAACCGAAAGAGCAAGTTTCTTTGTTTCTCTCTTTCTTTCATCTCTCTTTCATCTTCCTCTTCTTTCTTCTGAAAACAAAATCTGTGGACTGGCGCCCGTATTTCACACCAGGTGGTTCAGTTTTATTCATATTCCTATACGTAGAATGTTACGATTTTGATTACATACTCGCAAACACACATTACAAGCAAATCGGTGTACAACAACACAATCTCCATAAATGTGCAAAGACGACCATAATACCATTACACGGACATAAATTTGCGGATAATTATCTCCGGTATACTTAGTGTGCCATTATTCCGTGATTGTTCGCAGTGTTCAACTGTAACCTTAACTTAATTCGACTATACTTTGCGCGCAAACAAACGTGATCACGTGAAAGCTACCATCCACTGAGGAGCAGGGCTGCCGTTTTGCGTATAATCAATGCTAATTTCCTATTCACCGATGATTCCATACCGGCTGAGAAAAGATTACACAGTTCAGTTCAGTGTATGACTGCAATGCACGAAAATACTCTGATCTGTAATCTTTCCTTAATCGATGGAAATTCCGTTGATTAATTAAAATATCCGCAAGTTTTTAAAAGTCATCGACGACTCCACCGGTTGAGAAAAGATTACAAGTGCGAGTATTTTAGTTTATTACAGTCATGCACTGAACTGAACTGTGTAATCTTTTCTCAACCGGTGGAATCATCGGTGAATTAAAAAATAGCGTTGATTATACGCAAAACGGCAGCCTTGCTGAGGAGTGAGGTAACAAACTGTAACAACTGTGAATAAAACGACCTCCTTGACGCAGCACTGCAGCTTTGCGTGATCCCCCCCCCCACTCTCTTCCACCAGCACCTCCATCCCCCCCCCCTACTCCTCACTAAGCACCCATCGTTTTGCAAGTAAAACTATTCAGTCAGTCAGTTTGACCGTCTGTGCGTCAGTCTGTTTGTCTGGAGATGGTTGTTGAAACTACCACGGGCTTGAGTTTATTTAAAGTACCCTCTGTGACATAAAGTGGGTTGATGAAGTGCGATAATTAAGCTCAATTACCTTTTCCAAAGCGCGTCATATCATATCGCGACTTTGTCATGTTTCAGTACTTTAGGTATTATCCATTACTTCCCTACATCAAAACAAAACAAGTCACTATTCAATTTTCACTATAAATACGTCTAAACATTCACCATATACGGCTAATCAAGTCATAAGCTGCACAATAGGTGGTAGAACCGATATTCTCTAAAAAAGCCATGATGAATTTAAAATTAAAATTAATGTCACATTTAAAATGAAAAAAATCCACTTTTTTAATTACTTATTTAAAGATTCATTTTCCTCATTTTTCATTTTGTTTTTGTTTTCCCACCCTCTCTCTCTCTCTTTTCTATTCTACACACTTCTAAAGTTATTGTAGAGTGAAATAAATTGCGTGAAATACGGTGCGTACTGCGCAATTACGGAATTCACAAATTAGAAACATGGTTATTAGTTAGCAGTAATATTATTTCAAGCACTTCAACAGCTCTAAGCCCATTGTCCGGATGCATTCGAGGATTTTTAACTTTCATTCCATATGATAGTTGAAACATGTCCGAAGTTTAGCAAATGTCAAGACTTATTGAGCATTATAAAATCGGATGGAGAATAATCAAAGAGAGAGAGAGAAGGAGAGAGAGACAGAGAGAGGGAGAGGGAGAGAGATAGAGGGAGAAAGAGAGAGGGAGAGGAAGAGAGATAGAGGGAGGAAGAGAGAGAGAGTGAGAGAGAGGGAGAGAGAGAGGGAGGGAGAGACGTATTCCTGTATCATCATTTTTGTCCACTGTTATAGCGGCGTTCCTCCCTCAGGTAAGCTGCTTATTAGTTGCAACGCGCTACCCAACAATTTTGAAGAAAATAGCAGCTTCCGAAAGAGGAGGACTCGGAGGTGGCGCGGTCGAGATGTGGAAGGGAAATTTGACCGAAACTCAAAAGGGGGGGTATAATTGAGGCGTTGGGTGCAACAACGACAAATCTCTCAGTTAAAATACATTAAAGATGTGTTCTTGTTGCACCCACCACCCCAGTCGAGACTGCCTCGGGAAGAACGATCGGTGAAACATAAAGGGGTGTCTCCACCTGCGAATTCGAAAGTACTTTTTCGAAAGTACTTTCGAATTCGCAGGTGGAGGAAGGTGCAAAAGCTAGCTTTTTGGCTTTTTACTTTTAAAGTAAAAAGTAGGAATGGATCCTACATTTTGGCTTTTTAGATGGCTTTGATGATCATCCGGAAATACATCGAAGATCTTTTTCTAAACTATTTTCATTGTTTTGGTATTTATTTTGTAGGCTATTTGTAGGCTATCCGTGTCATTTCTAACTAATTTTTTATGTTTTGTTCACTTTTATTACTACTCATTCATCTAATTCAAGAACCACCCATTCCTCAAGATTTATCGGCTTTATTAGCAACTTGTTGTAATTCTTCTTTTATTTGCAAGCTTTTAACTATTATCATCTAGTTTGACAGTTCGTACCTTTCAGTTCGTGACAATTTGTGCCGTTTTCATAATTATCTCTCCCCTCCTCTAATTTTACTTACTAATTACGTTCATTAAGTAAAGACAAGTGAAATATTGCAAACATCTTTCAATTTCTCGATATTCTCCAACTGCTTTTTGCTCTGTGAGAGGTGACAAAACCTGACTATTAAACTTAGCTTCTCAAAGTTGCGGCTCCCTAGGAAATAGTGGCTCAGTTTCAAGCTGTCGGAGACATAGCTATTGTGGCCAAAGTGGAGGCACAGTTTAAAGCAATGCGAGTATTTATTTACAGTTGAACTCGAGAAAGTACCCTGATCTGGAATTACCGGTAAGTGTTTTATTGCTGAACCTTTGATGAGTTTGCAGAGTTAACGATATTGCCTCAAGCGACGGATAAGTATGTTCCTTTAAAAATCTGTGTGCATGAATGAATGATTATACCATGCAGTGAATCCACATCTTTGCCCACGTTGTTGGTTTGTTTGGTAGGCAGTTGATTTGCGTCATTGACTTTCCCAAATTTTCATGACGCATTGCAAGGCAAATCTTATCGGAAAATAGTCGAACAAACTATGTCACTCCATTTAACCTACCTGCCACATAGAAAGTGACAGTTTGATGTGTGTTTTTACTCATGACAAAATTCACTGTTAACTCTCAATAACCCCCAGCTTCTTCTGTAACTTAGAAGAAAACTTATGATCAAGTTTGGGCGGAGCAAGAAATTACAGCATTAAGTCATTGGTTACAGTAAATGCGTGCCGACTTGAATCCACCCCAGTGAATAGTGGGTTACAATGGATATTTCAGTCAAAGGGACTACTGAATTTGAGGTAGTTTCAAAACCAAGTTGCAGTGGAAAACAAGCATCTTTTGTGTCTGTAACACCAATAAAAGTAAATAAGTTAAAAACCTTGATACGTAAGCATTGAAATTGCCCTCCAGACAAACCAAATAGCATGGGTATGGACTCTGCTGTTTGTCAGTCTTTCATTCATTCACACAGTTTGTCAAAAGAACCTACTTATCTGTCACTTGGGGCAATCTCGTGAACTTTTCAGAATCAACTGGAAGTCAAAGTCTGCGATAAAACACTCAACGTTAATTTCAGATCGGAAGACTATCTTAAGTTCAACTAAATAAGTGTCAATTATTGATGTAAACGGTGCCTTCACTTTGACCACTTCTGTAATGAGTCCGACTGCTTTTAACAGGGCCGTAACTTCCTCGAGAGCCTTATCTTTGAGGTGCTCATTACGGTAATTAGGATTTGTCATCTACCACAGAGCTGGATTCAGTTGGAGAATGTCAAGAAATGGAAGATTTTTTCATGATTCCACTTACTTATTCTTATTCAATATACTTAGAACTGTGGCAAGTTAAGCTGGCCGCTTAAAGACAATGATTGGTGAGCACCGTCCAATACTCACCAGCATTGCAAAAGCTCACTGTTCATTATTTTCTTTGACCATGAGTTGCCAACTTAGCTTGCCGCAGCTCTAATTAGTTGGTAAAATTAGGGGTGGAAGATAATGAAAAAAAGCACAGGTACAAATGTTGCAAACTAGGCGATGATAATTAAAGACAGTACGTAAAAAATAATCGAAGACCGCCAAAACTAAAAACCCAAAGACTCCCAAAGAATGAGTAGACTCATGAATTACATGATCAGTTGTAAGATAAAATAAAGAAAAAAAAATAGAAAATGACGTTAATAAATCTGATAATACCAAAACAAACTAAACAAAGTCACGGAACTGTCATGAAAAAGATCTTTGATATAATTCAGGATGGTCATCAAAGCAAACAAATGTGACTAAAGTAGGATCCGTTCCTCTTTTTTGAATTTGGAAGATCTTTTCATGATTTCACTTGACCATTCTTCTTCGATAAAATTAGCAAGAACTATTAGAGGGAGGGGAAAAAATGTGAATACAGTTGTAAACGGATCCAGGATGTCGAGAGTATGATATTTGTCGATGATTAGACTCTTTATGATGGATTTGATACTTGTAAGAATTCAACTTTGGTCGAGGATTCGACACTTGTCGGAGATTTGACTTTTGTTGACAGTTCGATATTTGTCGAGGATTAAGTGCATATCGAGGATTTGATACTTGTCGAGTGCTCGACTCTTGTCAAAGGCTCAACACTTGACATAGGATCCAGGATGTCGAGAGTTCGACACCTGTAATTTTATATTGAGCTTTGATCCATTACTTTGAATAAGTAAATAAATAAAAAAATAAATTTGTTGAGAGTTCGATATTTGTCAAGGATTAGACGCATATCGAGGATTCGATACTTGTCGAGGATTAGATACTTGTCGAGGATTCGATACTTGTAGGGGATTCGATACTTGTCGAGGATTAGATACGTGACGAGGATTTGATAGTTGTCGGAGATTTGACATTTGTTAAAGGCTCGAAATTTGTTGAGAGTTCGATATTTGTCAAGGATTAGACGTATATCAAGGATTCAATAGTTGTAGAGGATTCGATACTTGTCGAGGATTCGATACTAGTTGAGGATTTGATACTTGTCGAGGGTTAGACACACATTTTGAAGATTGACACCTGTTAAGACTCTCTAGAAGCGAACAATTACTCTTATAACCTTTCAGTTTCTTTTTACTATTCTAATTTTTTTTTTTTTTTTTTTTTTTTTTTTTTTTTTTTTTTTTTTTTTTTTTAAAATAAATATAAGAAATAAAATTCCATCCATCATTTTTGAGACCTATACCTGCAAAAATTACTGACAAAAACGATTGCTTCAGGAAAAGCCCTCTTTAGAATGAACGTTTTCAATACACTTGTTGCAATTTTCACGGCCTTTCAATCAATTCTTATCAGACAAATTTAGCTCTTAGCGCAGAATGCTTTGAGAAAACTCTTCAAAACACTTGCGCTACTTATTGTAAGTGCGTGCGTCATTCAAATGACGCGCTGCGCTGCATACGCTCGATGAGATCGATGCCACCGTTGTGACGGGCAAAAGTACTTTTGAATTCGCAGGTGGAGGCACCTATTCGCGCTTTTACTTTTGAAAAAGTACTTTTACATTCGCAAGTGGAGACACCGCTTAAGATGCGCTTTTTCCTTGAAATTAGCATTACGTTTAAAGTAGAATTTTCTCTGGAGAGCACACCTATTTTGAAGGCCGGTTTCATTGTAGACATCTGAGAAAACGTCACACGGTGAACATACACATAAGAGCAAAGCAATCATAGCTCTCAGCAGAGGCAGTTTTGCGAGGGCTTTGAATTGGTTTTTGGGGTTTGGAGAGGTAAGAAGGAATGGATGAATGGATGTATGAATGACTCAATGTGTGTGTGTGTGTTCTTGGTGAAAACGATCATGTATAATTATTTTGGCGCCATTATGAACAGCGTGCACGGCGATCGAAGAAATGAAGAAACGATAATACGGTCCCATGGATCATAGCCGTTGCCAGGAAGTTTTCTCTCTCTCTCCTTGTTAATATTTGAACGCATGTGTAAGAGAAGGGTGGATAGAGGAACTATCAACCTTGCAATTAAATGGGCAAAGAGAGAGAAAGACAAGATTTTGACAACTGCTATGCCATAGGGGATGGATGCTACGATATGCTGAAAAATCTTCGAACTTTATCATCAATAGGGGAGGACTGGGGCAATTGTAACACTTTCGACATTTTCAGCTCTCCAGACCTTATTTTTGCACTTAGGACATCGAAATTTTGCATGGATTACCTCCAAACTATCTAATTTAAGAATTCTTAGCCATAAAGCTCATACTCCAAAAATTACAGCTTTTATAACAATTTTTCGAGCTTCCGGACGAATGTTACAATTGCCCCGCGGTAGGAGCAATTGTAACAAATGAGTAAGATGCAAGTTATGAGACTTGCGCCCTTCCAAAAAAGTCTTATGATTAATTTCACGTAGGAGAGGAGTAGTGTATCCAATTTTCGACTCACCCACCCCTCCCCCTTCCTCCTTCACCGCCCCCGCCCCCACCCAACCCCTTCAACCCCCCACCCCTGCAGAGGCGTAGAAACCAGTGCAGGAGCACATGAAAAATGCTGCCCTATTTCACAGCATCCTCCGTAACCTTCCCCCCGCTACGATCGACACCCCCTCCCCTCCCTCCACTCTCCCTCCACCGTCCCCCACCCTCCCCCACCCACCCCTTCATACTGGATCCCCTTCCTCCTCTTGTGCAGAAACATTTGACAAAAAATTGAATAGAAACTGCGGAAGACAATCTTAAAGGATCCCCCTCATCACCCCTCCCCCCTCCCCCCTCACCGCCCTTCCCCCCTCCCCTCCCCTGCGAATGAGTGGTCCACCGCTGGTCGATCCACCACGGAGTAGTCAGCACCACTGACGATCCGCCACTGAGTAGTCCGCTGCTGGCCGATCCGTCACTGGCTAGTCCGCCGCTGTTCGTTCCGCCACTGGTTAGTCCACCACCGGCTAGTCCGCCGCCGGCCGATCCGCCACTGGTTAGTCTGCCACTGGTCAGTCCGCCACTGAGTAGTCCGCCACTGGCTAGTCCGCCGCCGGCCGATCCGCCACTGGTTAGTCTGCCACTGGTTAGTCCGCCACTGAGTAGTCCGCCACTGGCTAGTCCGCCGCTGGCCGACCCGCCACTGAATAATCCGCTGATGGCCGATCCGCCACTGGTTAGTCCGCCTCTGGCCGATCGGCCACTGGCTAGTCCGCCGCTAGTCGCTCATTCCATGTCAATGCATTCACAATTATCAACAAATACAACAAACTAACCTTCAATACGACGTGTTACAACTGCCCCGCAACCGCACTTTTTAATTAAACAGGTCTCACTGGATAACAACATAACCTAAAATTTGAAATTTGCACGAAAATGTTACTTAGGGTATAAGGAATGAAATCATGCAAAAAGTTTAACCGAGCAACTTTATTAAACCGGTTTTAGTCGAAAGTGAAGCAGTCCAAAACCATGAACGAAAATGGGCGAAAACCATGAACTCCCTGTAAAAACCATAATTATGCTCCGATTGCCGTGAAACTTAGTATGGTACGTTGGAGTAAAGTAAACAATTATATTAATGGCCGCAGTTCCAATTTTTTCCGCTTGGAAGTGCCTCAACTAGCACTGTTACATTTGCCCCGTGTTACAATTGCCCCAGTCCTCCCCTATAAAGCTGTGCGCAGAGGCGGATCCACCAGGGGTGGCACATAGGATCCCTTGGGAGCAGCAAGAGCTTCCCCCAAAAAGCCTCGAATGTTGCCTTCTTCAACAGAAAATAGCTCAACAATGATTCAATGCTGCAATGTTTCAAATTTAAAAATTCGTGCGAAAGTGCAGCGCTGCCTCCCCCAAAAAAATTTTTTGGATCCGCCACTGGCTGTGAGGCAAACGATGATCCGAAAAATAGCAGCAGAAAATTCACGTGACATCTCCTACTCATCAACTACGAGTGCTGTCACTCGAAATTGATTATCCACGAAAAAGCTTATCCTTATTGTCTTTAGCTCTCCGAGTGCTTTCATTTGCTTACAAAAAAAAAAAAAAAAAAAAAAAAAAAAAAAAAAAAAAAAAATCAGACCGTTGCAATGGGTCTGTTGCAAACTTTTGCTACAGCGCTGTAGAGTGTTCAATCTCATGTAAAATCTCGTGAAATGTACATTGGTGGCATAAAAAAGTCATAAAATGCAGTATGAAACTCACGAACGATGTTTAATGAAATCCAAGATGGCGGTAAAATATCTAGCAACTTGTATGCATGCACCACGAACATCCATAAGGATAGCCAACCTCACAATATCGATCACACCCAATCACAACATAAAAAACACATAACCTCTGAAGCTGTGAGGCTGTCAACGTTGCGGCAATCCTTGGATGTTAAAGGTGCATGCATACAGATTGTTCGACATTTTACCGCCATCTTGGATTTCATTAAACGTCTCTTGTGAGTTTAATATCGCATTTCATGACTTCCTGATGCCTCTAATGGACTTCTCGGGCAATTTTACACACGACGCTAAATTATCGCTGTAGCAAAAATTTGCAACAGACCCATTGCCACATTCTTTTACTGCCGTGCGTTCGTCGAAAAATTCATTTATAACAATTAAACGAAGAATTTTTCTAATGAACCGAACGGTAAGGAATTCATGTTGAGTTCATTCGCAACTGATTATCCTCAAAATATAACAGATCAATGAGATGAAAGTAAAATAGTGCAACCATTGGATACTCGTGAGGAAATGACTCAAGCCCCGCCTGATAAGTTATTTTTTTTACCCCCCCCCCCCCGTTTTTTCCGCGGAGATTAAACAGACTGCCTCGGGGTTTAGATAACAGCCCCACCACCGCCGCGCCACTCGCGCTCCTGTCAAAATGTTTCCATAAATTAAGCCTCGGGGCATGACCGTGCGCCGCGCCACTGCCGCCGTTCATTCGCAGGGAGCGCGAATCCGATGCGAGCGAGGTATCCGACCATTTCTAATAGCATTGCGGCCGCATGTGGTTAGTGCGAAGCGCGCCTTCAGACCCTCGCTTCCCTCCACCAGCTTTTCATCCCTGCCCTGGGAACAAGCGCCAGGCGCAGGCGGCTGGCCCCGCTCCCCGTGCTCCGTGCCTGTGCGGCTTTCGACCACGCATTGTAGAAGCGCGTTCGTCCGTTTGTTTGTGAATCGAATGAAAATCGGCGTTTAATTTGGTAAATAACTTATTGAGATCGCTCGTGTTTGCAAACTTGTGTGTTTTCTTGTTGAGTCCTTGTTTCCTTGTCCACGGTGGTTTTAACTCGGATGCCGAATTAATGGTTCGTCTGCAATCTTTTTCCACAGCATTACAGAGGATCAATCCAATTTATAATGGTGCAAAATAGCTTGAAAATAATGCGAGCCCAACAAAGTTCCAAATGGGGCTGTTGTATATACATGTTTGCGACAGGCGATTTAAGGGTAGATTCAGATGCAAAAACCGACAAAAGTATAACGATGGTACTTTGCACAAAAAACTTACGAAATATAATCCTGAACTCATACAATGCTTTAGCACGCGCGACCATAATGGCGGCGTAGGGAACTAAGAATATGGGAGAATCCCATCTTAATTTCGTCACTGTTTCGTCACATTTTCTATGCTGGAGCGAAGGAAGATTCACAGAGAAACTAACCAACATAGGAGTGATTTATAGTCAATTAATGTTATTATGAATAATGACATTTTGTGACACCCATTCCACCAAAAGATAGTCGTCTAATAGAAAAGTGAGTGGCTGTCTTCGGCAACCAACTGGGTTGTGATTGGACTGGGTCATGCGTCATTCAGATTAAAAGTATAACCTCAAAAAAAACGACCACTATTTTTAAAACCAAGCACCGTTGCCAGTTTGCGCTGGTAGATTCCAAAAGTCGTTTCCATCCGCTCCTATGGGAATTTCTGTTCTGATTGTTGTATTCTGTGGCAACCTATCCTATTTATCTACAGGAGAAGAAAGGTAGAAAATACTAGCTAATGAAGGTCGTCTGTTGATCAAATTGGAATAATTGGATGACTCACCATGCAAAAGGGTACTAACTTTTCTTTTAATGCAAGTGAAAACTAACTACGTATAGAAACCCTGAAAACCTGTAGCAGTTGGTTCCCTCCTTCGAAACGCAAAAGTAGGTTCCTTCCTGCATAAAGCCCCCAAGTCAATTTCTGCTAGCTCACAATGGTTGTATGTATATACAGCAATGTACATTTTTTCAAGTTTCCACCAGTAGTAGTAACCCGGCTTGGAGGGAGTTTATTTACATATCTCACAAAAAAAGAAAATAGTGCATTATGAACACGCAATTAGCGACTCTTGCGCATTTTAAAATTAATGTTAACTTCAAAAAGCTTTACTGCTTTGCCCTGAAACATTGATGTCACATTTCTGAATCAAGATAATGTGTATGTAATATGGCCAGCAAATGAAAGTATCTTCGTAGATTTTCATTGTTTAATCTCTCCACTAATTTCAGAGAATTTTGGGGTTTTTGGGAATCTCAGAGTTTAGCAAGATTGCCGCTTGGGAGTATGCCTAAAGAAAATCAAAAACTCTTCTGAAAATAATAGAAAAAGCGACCAAGAACAATTTTGATGAGAGGACTTCCTTTCGGTGGCCATAGTACATGCTTGTGTATTAACTTATTTCCCTTTTGTTGAAATTTCCTAGCTCCCTCGCCTATCGAGTACTTTCATATTTTTGTCTCAACCCTGAAAAAAAAGAACGTGTTTTAGACACGATCAGAATGGGCGATATGAAGACACCAGTGCGAAAACGTGTTCTGAACGTATTTCGAACGTTTTCAGAGCATGACGGGATGTGTTTCAGAAACAAACTTCCGTGTCAACAACCTGATCAGGTTGCGCTCAGAACACGTACCGTACTAGTGTCTTCATATCGCCCATCATGATCGTGTCCAGAACACGTTCTTTTTTTTCAGTGAATAGGAATGTGCTTCCTCGTCATTTTATACATCTGACAACAATATATCTCAACATTCTAGTCGTGTGTAGTGTAGGTATACAGGGTGTAAAAAAAAAAAGGAGCAGCTCCGAATAACTCGAGTTTGGGATCGAATTTAATAAAACGCTGAAACACGGGTTCCATTATTTTGAGGGGGACATCTTTTAGGGGGGTTGCCAAATTCCAGGACCCCCCCGGGGGGCGGGTACGGGGGTCACCGCCCCCCTAAATCACATTTCTCAAATGGCGACCCTAATTTTTATTACATAACTTTGAAGAACATCAAATTCTAAGCTTTTTGGCGCAAACCGCAGGTCGATATCGTTTTTCGTGTTCGAGATATCGAAAGTCAAAGTTCGATTTTGACCCATTTTCAAAAATTCATAACTCCCACTAAAAAGTCGGAATTTAAAAAACTATTAGCTTAAAATGCTCTACAAAACAAGTCCTTTTCAGAAAAAAATACAACTGTCCAGTAAATTTGAATTTTAGGCTCCGAAAAAATATTCAAAATTTTCGAAAATTTTGAATCGGCGATATTCTTGTAAAACGGCCAGAATCGACAATTTTGGCTTTAAACCTGTTGGCTGAGTCCGAATGAGCGATGCAAAGCGCTTAAAGGCTCAAGAAAGTCTCAAAATCACCTTTAAAATGATCAAACTCAGTATTGAGAACACTGCTAAATTTAGAGTCAAGAAACACCTCTCTCTCGGGCTTTAATGGGGTTTTGGGGACTTTAGAGAGCTTTGCATCGCTCATTTGGACTCAGCCGACAGGTTTTAAGCCAAAATTGTCGATTCTGGCCGTTTTACAAGAATATCGCCGATTCAAAATTTTCGAAAATTTTGAATATTTTTTTCGGAGCCTAAAATTCAAATTTCCTGGACAGTTGTATTTTTTTCTGAAAAGGACTTGTTTTGTAGAGCATTTTAAGCTAATAGTTTTTTAAATTCCGACTTTTTAGTGGGAGTTATGAATTTTTGAAAATGGGTCAAAATCGAACTTTGACTTTCGATATCTCGAACACGAAAAACGATATCGACCTGCGGTTTGCGCCAAAATGCTTAGAATTTGATGTTCTTCAAAGTTATGTAATACAAATTAGGGGTCGCCATTTGAGAAATGTGATTTAGGGGGGCGGTGACCCCCGTACCCGCCCCCCTGGGGGGCCTGGAATTTGGCAACCCCCCTAAAAGATGTCCCCCTCAAAATAATGGAACCCGTGTTTCAGCGTTTTATTAAATTCGAACCCAAACTCGAGTTATTCGGAGCTGCTCCTTTTTTTTTTACACCCTGTATGGTATACACATATACAAATACAGTAATTTTAAATGTGGTTGTCAGCATACGCGAGAGAGTGTACAACGCGCACGAATACGTTGACCGTATTTGTTCTCGATGGGGGTGGGCTCTGACATTCCCGCGGGCTGGTAAACATATAATGGACAAAGAGGTACTCCAACGAGGTAAATAAATGGCAGAAGGGGTTCTCTAACTGACTCAGTTAGCTTCCAATTTGATCGGAGGAAGAAAAGAAAAAGAATTGCATGTTTTACGAAACATTCGGGATAATTCTTCAAAGAACCTTATTCAAAATGAGCCATTTTGGCCCTGAGGAATTTGTTTTGGATTATTCTTCCAATGGATAGAGCATCATTTCGCGGTTCTAAAACTGGGTTTGTTTTTGTCTTAGCCCCTCTAGGAGCGGCGGGGGAGGGGGTCAAAGCTGAAACATATTTTCGTCAATAACTTTTCACCAAATTAAGCTACGTCTCTCAACTTTAAACCAAAATGTTCAGCGTAAAAAGAGCTTTCTTTTGATGTATATGATAGTGCATTTTCTCAATTTTCAAGGTAAAATTGCAATTTTTTGTTTTTTAAAAACCCCAAAAATTTTTTAAAATTTGCAATTTTTAAAGATGAATACCATCTTCGATTTTTTTTAAAAACTATCCAAAAGAAAGCCCTTTCTTTGTTCTTTCAAATGGCGCAAAGTTCATTTGTCGGCAATGAATACTCTCGGAGATATGATCGGTCAAAGTTGGCAAGGTCGCGAAAATTCTTGAAAGTTGCGCGCTCCGAGGGTTCGTATTTTGCGCCTCCTTCCGTACAGTCACGAAAGTTGAAAGTCAAGAGCTTATGCAAGTTGTCAGAATGACTTCTGCGCAAGGGGGGTGGGTATTTTAGGTGGCGTAGGGGCATAATTATCGACGGAAATCGGTATGCAGCGTTGCCAAATGTTGTCGAAGCTAACATACGTTATGTGTAGGAATACATAAATTAAGTTTTAGGAATACATGAATAAAGTTGGATGGAATAGTCGGAATTTATGTCATCCGTATCAATTCGGTGCATTATCTGTGTGTTAAAGATAGTACTTTTATCAGATGTCATCCCATTTGTAGGTGAGTTAGCAGAGATAAGCGGAGCCGATGACTTTCGAAGCTGCTTGTGCAAGGCGGCTGTCAGGCAAGAAATACATAGTACTTACAAAATCCCCATCCGTCAGTTTACCACAAACCATATTTTCAGCTGTGTTTGCCTTTCAGAACAAAAATTTCCGACTATTCCATCCAACTTTTTAAATGTATTCCTTGTCCTTCACATAACGTATGTTAGTTTCGACAACATTTGGCAACACTGCATACCAATTTCCGTCGATAATTATGCCCCTACGCCACCTAAAATACCCACCCCCCTTGCGCAGAAGTCATTCTGACAACTTGCATAAGCTCTTGACTTTCAACTTTCGTGACTGTACGGAAGGAGGCGCAAAATACGAACCCTTGGAGCGCGCAACTTTCAAGAATTTTCGCGACCTTGCCAACTTTGACCGATCATATCTCCGAGAGTATTCATTGCCGACAAATGAACTTTGCGCCATTTGAAAGAACAAAGAAAGGGCTTTCTTTTGGATATTTTTTGAAAAAAATCGAAGATGGTATTCATCTTTAAAAATTGAAAATTTTTAAAAAATTTTGGGTTTGTAAAAAACAAAAAATTGCAATTTTTACCTTGAAAATTGAGATAAATGCACTATCATATACATCAAAAGAAAGCTCTTTTTACGCTGAACATTTTGGTTTAAAGTTGAGAGACGTAGCTTAATTTGGGAAAAGTTATTGACGAAAATAGGTTTCAGCTTTGACCCCCTCCCCCGCCGCTCCTAGAGGGGGTAAGACAAAAACAAACCCAGTTTTTGAACCGCGAAATGATGCTCTATCCATTGGAAGAATAATCCAAAACAAATTCCTCAGGGCCAAAATGGCTCATTTTGAATAAGGTTCTTTTCAAATATATCAGCTTACATACTAAGAGAAAAAATATACCGATTTTTTAAGAAAAATCGATGTAAAATAAAAGGAAAAGAAGTTTAATAACAATCTGAAGATGATAAATTTACCAGATATTCGTTTTTTTATGCCGTTTGTATAGAAGAAACTACCAAAAGTCAAAGTCAGTGCCAAACTATTTGATAATGTAAAAATTAGCGCCAATGATTTGAACATCGGGATAATTTTTCACAATCAATTGTGATAGTATGATTCGACAAGAGAATTAGAAGTGAATAGTAGTCATTCCAGAATTGGATGATGGAGTTACCTGACTTACCTTGATTGACATATCATTGATTAATTCTGATAATTTTCTGGCAATAGGACTGTAATCTGGTATTATTACTATCTCTTTGATTCAATGATAAAGTTAACCCTCCGGAGGGAACAAGTCAAGATTTTCAATGCAATATGACAAGAAAGCAACAGTCTCTGTCTTCATACCGAAACAACCCCAACAAGAAGCTGTGTCCACCTTGAAGCCACATTTCCATGTATTGTCTGAGACAAATTTGCATCCACCTTCTCGGGCGTTCCGGCACCTCTTCCTCGCATACTCCGGCAAACGGTTGTAGCCTTGCATGGCTAAGCTACAGTATGAGTCAGCGTTTATTCTGGTTTGTGAGTTTAGTCCATTATTTAGGGCATTTAGATGGTCACACGCATCTCCAAAGCTCTTAAAATTTTTTAAATTTGCAATGAAATTATTTTGTCGTTCTGTCTGACGAATGGGGTATTTGGACGCATATGTTTGATACAACTGAAACAAATTGAAGGGTAGCGAGAGAGTCTAATATTTTTATGTCGATGTGAAAACAAAAAGAAATAAACTGTAGGGAATACCCTACGAACACTTTCTCACACCATTTTTTCATAGGGGAAAACCCCAGACTCCCTTTAAAATATGGTGGAGGAGACCCCCAAATCCCCCTTAAGAACTCTAGAGGAGGCTCCCAGACTCCAAGGTTATAGATTAAAGAGGTATGCTCATCTGATGTTCGCGCCACAAAGTCGGTATAGCGCGCAGTTCAAAATCCAGATCCAAGATGGCCGACAAATGCAAAAAAACATTGTATACTCTTTCCAGAAAACATCGGGCTATTTCTGCTTTTCTGGAGAGGGAGCCCAATGTTTTCTGGAAAGAGTATACAATGTTTTCTGCTTTTGACGGCCATCTTGGATCTGGATTTTGAACTGCGCGCTACTGACTTCGTGGCGCGAAGTCAGATGAGCGTACCTCTTTCATCTATAACCTTGCCCAGACCCCTCTTTAGAATTCTGGGAGAGGCTCCCAGACCCCCTTTAGAATTCTGGGGGTGACCCCCAGACCCCCAAATTTACCCATTTCTGATCTTAATGAAACCCGTTTTTCCTCCACAACTAACTTAAAAGTTGAATTTTCAAAAAAACTAAAAAAACTGAATTTCTCTGGGGAATCTAGAAAGCAACATCTGTGCATAATTTGAATGCATACGGATCAATGGTTTAAATGTTATGTCGGTATACGGACTGACAGACTGACTTGATTTAGCTGTGAGAGCTGTGTAAAATTTTCGAAAGATGTACACTTTTTTTTTTCTTTCAACGGAAGACTTACTTTACTTGTTACCTATTGGTCTTGCCAACTCAACCTGACGCAACTCTAGCTGAAAACTCACCGATTCACGTTGAAAAGTCATTAAAAAATAGAATTAATGAAATTTTTGAAACTGGATTCATCATTAACAAAAAAGAACGAGAGTCAGGCATGATCAATGTTGACTGAAACAAAGTTCGGTGGAACCCATCCATTTATATAAATGCTAACAGTATCCCTCTATGTACGCCTTTTTGATAAATTAATTCGAACTAAGTAACTCGTTTTTGTTCATTTTGAAAACAATGGATTCTCATTAAAGATTCTCCGATTACACTTATTATTGTCACTCTGAACTGAACTCATTTAACATCATTCAACTCACGCATGTGTCTAAGCACTCACTTAAAAAACAACACATCTACTTCGTGATATACCACGTACTCTGTTGGTATTATTCCGTCCTAATACTTATACGACTAGACTAATAACAAACAAAGAATAATTACCTTGTGCTCCGACTTCCTACAGCAGTAGAGTAACTGCCGCTTTCAGACAATAACTATATCAAAAAAATACCTTTTTAAAAACATGAAAATTCATACACGATGGAGAAACTATCACAATTAGCGAGTATAAAAATTTTCTTCGTAGCAGGTGACTGCAATGAGAATAACGTGCATACGAACGTTGTCAACTTTATTGTCATCACTCACTAAGCACTAAGCACAGATGAAAAGAAAATGGTTAGAATAAGAAAGTTTTATTCCCAATTTCGAAATGACGAAGTACAGCTGAAAAAACACACTCGTCCTAACTTTTGCCCCCAAAGAACACTTACACCGAATTTTTTAAAGAAATAAAATCAGCATCGTCTCCGCAAAATTCTGAACAGTCCATCTAGAATATTTAAGCATTAAAAGAAAAATACATAATATTTTCTATTAATGGTCTATTTGGACTCAAGGATCATGAAACTTGAGCTGCAATTCAGAGACTTTATTTAAAATCTCCTTGGCTTGGCTTGGACTTCGACCAACCTCCAAACACAATTTGCAGGAACATACCTCGATTCAGAATGCTTTGAGACTTCTCAAGGAGGTTTCAAGAGATTTTCTTGCAAGAATTGTCGTGAATTGATAACTTAGGGACGCTTTCCAAACACACGCATTTTCACACAAGATAAGTTTCAAGGAGATATATTTTTAAGGTTGCAGCTACCAGGGAATGTAAAGTTAGGATCGCTCAAGAATTGCCGCGCGTCTCTGCGAATTGCAATTTTTCTCACTCGACTCGACTTAATTTGAATAGGAACTTTCCAAGCTAAGCCAAGCCACATAATTAAGGAGGTCTCAAGAAAGTCTCTGAATTGCACCCTAAGCACAAATTAAAAAAATTATCATCAGAATAAGATAGTATCATTTTCAATCGGGAAATAACGCAATACAACTGAAACGACCAAAATACAATTTCAGCCTTAATATATAGTCGAAAAATATTATCTAAAAAACAAGCAAAAACTATCTAGTAGATCTATCTCATCAACACACTCATCCAACATTTTGGCCTAGAGGACACTTACATCGCTCACTGAATTTCATCAAAAACAAACCATAGAAATACAAGCAGGACCATCTCCACAAAATTCGGTACATTCCATTAAGGACACTTAGTGTATGATAAAGATAATTAAATATTCTAATGCTCTTGCTTAAGCTAGTGCCGTCCAAGAATGTGAGCTTTGTGGAAAAAATTTGTATGCACATAAGTCCTAGATGAATTGATTTGAATTCAAGTCGGTGAATTATTTTCTCGTGAGTTAATCATTCATTTCAGGCGACCAAACCTATTGCAAGGGAAACATGAATCGTCCATATCGTATTATGTTTCTCATTTAATTATATACTAGCTGTTACACCCGTGCTTCGCACGGCAAGTATTCCCCTTACAGAGGGTAAAATGACCACTTCCGAGTTCAACATTTTGATTTGCTAATTGCAAAAGTGTAAGAGCTCAAAATGTGTTTAAAGTTGGGTTTTTTTCTGCAATCTGGTCGTAAGTTTTGGCTCTTTTTGTCGAAAATTGGTTTTAATACTTATAACATTTGTTCACCAACTTCTCTCAACCATTCCTCCCCTCCCACCATCCTTATCCCGCACCCTGGGATTTACAGATTTAGCGCTTATTCCTTATGAATATTATTCTTGACAGAATATTATAGAAGTTTTTGGACCAATAATTTTGAAACAATGATGTAAAAAACTGTTTAAAATTACAATTTAATGCTACGTAAAAATTTAAAATTTAGAAAAAAAAACCTAATGCAGAATGAGCAGGAATAAAATATACGCTCAACAGTCAAGAGAACAGGATGAGGACAAACCTTGGTGAGTAAGTACCCCAAATCCTCCCTCCCCCTACGCTGACTTTTATAACTAATGAAAAAAGTGAATCAGCCGTTTCCCGTGGAATATGTTTAAATTTAAGTTACGCTGTTTTTGGTTTCATTATTTAACTAGGAGAGAGAAATGAGGAGTATATTGGAAGTAGCATACCGGAAAAATTCCGAGCCTCCCATGGAAAATATCCGTTGCACCATTTCATATTTTCTTTAGGGGAGGAAAGGGAGAGAGGATCCATACAAAAAACTGATTATCTTTTCGTGGGTCCCTCCTCGACCTCTTTATACATATGTATACCGTTTTATGCCTTCCGAAACTTAAAGTAACCTTCATTCTTTTTCTTCTTTTACATTGTTAAAGACAATGTTTTACAATCACGAAGACGCCCGTACAATCTTATGATGTTAAATCCTGAGCCATCTATACGTTATGCCTGAGCTCTAACACGACATCACCCATAGCGTTCGTCTGTAATTTCGGGAGTTGTGTGCGTGAACGTGTGCAAGTGTGCGTCGTTTCTGAGCGGCAGTGTGTGTGAGGTAGCTCGACAGAAAACTATTTAATAGCCTTCACCTCTTTCTTTCTCTGTTTCTCTTTCTCTCTCTCACTCAATCTCTTTTTCTCTCTTTCACACACATTGTCTTTCCCAGTTCTCTTCTCTCTGCCTCTCTCTGTCTCTTTCTCTTTCTCCCTCTCTCACTCACTTTATCTTTCTCTGTCTCACTCACTCTTCATCCATTAAACCGCGCGCGTTTTAAATGACTTGAGAGATGATAGGACCTGAAGTCTAGAGCGAACTTCCTATGCTATCATTTTCTGACTCATATGTTCAAACAGGGGTCAGAGAGAGAAAGAGAGAAAGAAAAAGTCCTGTACTTGCCTATACGTGTAGGCGTGTAGCGCAACCCAGAGAAATTCTCTTACATCTGTCTCCATTGAAACGCGTGTGTCAACCAAGGATTGAAAGCCCCCCCCCCCCCCCCCCTAACTTTTGAACGAGTTGAGATGTAAAGTTGCTGTTTGGATTAATCTGCATAACTTCGGATGATAATTATTTGTCCAAATCCCCCCCTCCCCCATTCGCCCGTGCCCTACCCCTGTCTAACTTTTGAACGAGTTGAGATAAAATGTTGCAGTTTTGACTAATATTCATTATACTGAAGGTTTTATTTCCCACTCCCCCTCCCAAAACCGGGCGTGCCACCCCCTGCGCCGAACTTTTGAACGAGTTGAGATGTAGAGTTGCTGTGTGGATTAATCTGTATAACTTCAGATGATAATTATTTTCGGGAGGTCCAATCCCCCCTTCCATTCGCACGTGCCCCACCCCCCTCTAACTTTAAACTAGTTGAGATAAAGTTTTGCAGTTTTGACCAATATTAATTATTCCGAGGGTTTTTTTTTTTTTTAAAATTTCCCATCCCCCCTCCCCCCCACCCAAAAACGGGCGTGCCACCCCCCCCCCCCGCGCATAACTTTTGAACGAGTTGAGATGTAAAGTTGCTGTTTGGATTAATCTTCACAATTTTCGATGACAATTATTTTGGGGGAGTCCAACACCCTCCCCCCATTCCCCCGTGCCCCCCCCCGTCTTACTTTTGAACGCGTTGAGATAAAAAGTTGCAGTTTTGACCAATATTCATTATTTTTGAGGTTTTATTTTATAGTTTAGCCCCCCACCCACCGTGCCCCACTCCGTCTAACTTTTGACCGAGTTGAGATAAAAAGCTGCTGTTCGGATTAATAATCCTCATTTTTTTGGGTGACAGCTTTTTGGGGGAGTTCAACCCCCACCCCCCACCCCGTACCTCATATTAGTCTAACTTTTGAACGAGTTGAGATAAAAGTTGCAGTTTTGGCCAATATTCATTATTTCGAAATATTTTTCGTTTGTTTGTAGTCCCCCTTCCCCCCTACCCAAAAATCGGGGTGCCCCCCTCGGCTAACTATTGAACGAGTTTAGATGAAAAGCTAGCTGCTGTGCTGTTTGAATTAATCTTCATTACTTTGGATGAGACCCCCTTCCCCCCCTACCCAAAAATCGTGGTGCCCCCTCCATATCATAGAATTCGTACGGGTACGTCTATCAAAGACATTGCAAACCTCTAAACGCATTAAAATTAAAGATGAATTCCACAAACACCCCCTTCACCCATCATTTCCAGATAATCCGACAACAACGCGCTCAATCGGACTCCGTTATATGTTCCCGCAGATTGACAACTACGAATCCATGGAAACGAACAAATTTCAAATAAAACGAAACCGGAACAGACCAAGCAAATCCGCCAAAATACAATACAAACTGCATCTATAAACATCGAATAGGCCCGCGAAAAATACAAATTCTTTGCTTCGGATTACCCCTAGCGCAAAGAATTTCGGTGTCAAAAGAAGCGGGGGAGGGGGGGAACTGACACTCTGGCGTCTATGCCGCACCCCATTTTGGACCCAATATCGTGTAGATGTCTCGGATATCACTCTGAGTTCAAGTTTGTACTCGAAATTTATAGAATAACTAATTGAGGTCCCCGGGATATCCGAATATCTAGTACAACTGGAGTATCTCCTCAAGATGTCTAAGGGATCTTTTCATTGAAGTTAATTTTAACGAAACACGTTGAGCAATCTTCTGGATATCCATTAGACCACTCTTGCAATAAGGATTTTGTGAATAATCTGTTGGATATCGATAAGGTATCCCACGTTCAAGCTATGTTACTCCTTCATCCATCGGAGATCTACAGTGGTTGTGACATTTTCTTTGCTTTCTTTGGATCTCTAATGGTTGTTCTTTGGATAAGAGTTCGGAAACATGATAATTCTTAGTTCACCATAGGATCACGATTAGATATCTATATCTTTATTTATATACTTTAATATTTGTAGATCTAATGTACATCCACTAGATGTCCCAAAAGTATTGGTAATCTAATGGATGCACTTTGGATATCAAAAAGGATGATCCATGATTACACGGAAAAAAACTACGGTGAAATTAACCATACGATAGCTGATTTTGGCACCTGCTAGATGTTATGGCAATGTTAACCAAAAATATACTATGTTTTGACTAGGTACTAGGTGATGTTACCTGATTGCATGTCGAGTTTACTCAAAGTATCGGTAAATGTACCATACTTCTGGTCAAATTTTTCCATAACATCTAGCAGGTGCCAAAAACAGCTATCGTATGGTTAATTTCACTAATCTTTTTTTTCCGTGTAGATATTTTTTAGATGATCCAGCGCTAAAAAAAAGTTTATTGGGCGTCATTTTACGCAAGTGAATGGTGAAGACCCATACAGCATGCTATTAGATAGCTTGAATGTACTTACTCACCATACAACTAAGAGGTGTACCATTTTGTCCCAACATTTTGCGGTCCCAGTCGCGTGCAATCCTCTCTCCGCACGCCCAGCCCACCCCGCGCCGCGCCGCGCCGCCCCGTACTGACCGGCCAGTCGAGTACCCCCCACCTCATATCAGCAAGCAAATCGAGCAAGCATCCCTCATCCTCCGCCCCCCGCTCCCCTATCGGTCGGGTGACTTTCGCTCCCCATCCCAACACACTCGGCATCCCTTCACTACCCCGCATACCAATATGCAGTTTACACGAGAACTGCAGCAGTTCTAGGCACCCTACGGGCGCCCTCCACGTCCAGCATTCTAGGGGTATGGGTTAGTTGGTATTTAAGCAAGTTTGATTTGTATTCATAGGATCAGAATGGTTATCGAATGAATGAATGGAGAAGTGCGGTTAAAAATACTGGTAGAAAATGACGGCTAAAAAGCTTATCAGAGCGCTGAGGTTAAGCGATGAACGTGAGGAGTAAGGTAGTTGCGACAGTGTGAGGACGGGCAACAAAAATTGAAAGCCCAAGTGCTGAAGAGATGTTGACCAGGAAACGAACTTCTCCCTCCATCACTCACACTGCACTGTCCGATGAAACTTTGCCTCGTGTAGAGCGCGAGAAGGTTGGGACAGATAAGAGAGTCTAGAGTCCCTATATATATGCTATGATAGTTGCGCCATGTCAGAATCCATTCTGATTGGCTCTCAGATTTAGGCTGCCAAGAAAGCTCCAAGAGGCAAATGCAAATGGCGGAGGGTTCGTTTACTTTTTGCGTACTAGCTTTTATTACTTATTTGAAGTAACAGTGACCGCAGTGATTATTGTTAATTTTTCCTCTACTGGAATGTTATTCTGGAGAACATAATCTCTTTCAATAATGACCGTTATTGCGTAGAGAATCGGAACCTGACGTATTATAGCGGCAACAGCGCAGAGGCAAATGACCATCCGCCATTTGTAATTTACCTTTTGGGGGCTCCTTTGATGCGCTTCTTCTTCATCATATCGAATGACATGGCGCAACTCTCATAGTATATATAGGGACTCTAAGATAGTCCAGCGTAGTGAAGGCGCGGCACATCTCGTTCCCGTGTAAATATGGGAGGAAAAGGGAAGCGAGAGAATACCTCCCTCCAACCTATGATTTTTAAATTCAATTTGTGGCGTTCTGAGACGACTTTTTTGATTTTTTTCTCCCCTCAGGACTCCTCATAACCTACTCTAAGGAATCATCATGCTAAATTTGCGGGAAAATAGGAAATGCATTCTGGAAGGGCGTCAGTTTTATATTTATGAAAATAATATACAGGCTTGAAAATCACGGTCTGAGGGTCCGCTGCGCTGTCACCTGAAGTGACGCCAACCGATCCCGCTCACTGACGCCGATCGTTTACTTTTTCGTTTATCTGATAAATAATACTGTCTATGAGTGATAATTTTGGCTGAGCATTGTAGGACTTGGCCGTTGCTATGGTAACCAGAGTTATCAGTCCCCTTCGTCCCCGTTTCCGATAGAATTATAAAGGCTACCCATGAGGAGCCTTTTTAATATACTACCGGGGTTGAGACTGTCATCTATAGTTACCTTAGCAACGGCCAAGTCCTACAATGCTCGGCTTATAGCATCAGTCATAGACAACTTTCGAACTATAGGTCTTAACTATACCGGATAAATGAAAAAGTTTACGATCAGCCCGTAAGAGTGATCACGGTTTCGTGCCGATCTGGAGTAATCCAGTCGTCGTCGCCGTAAACCTCGGGCAAATCTGCAAAGTCCGTAGACGCCGCCGCGCCGGTCTCCAAGCCTGATTTTTACTATAATGGGTCTGTTGCGTACTTTTGCTACAAAATTAAACTATTGTTTCTACAGTAAAATTCGGCGAAAATAACGATGCGCACATTAAAAACTTTCAAAATCCACTCATTAACTCAGAAAATACCTTCCATTTCAAACAACCCGCGCTACATATAGTCAAACCCAAATCAAGTGAAGCTCGACGCTCCTCGGCTGCCTTCCCCCCCCAAAAACGGCCCGAGCGAACTCGCCAGCCAACAGTAGCCGGCGTCGGGCCTTTCTCCTCTTTCATCGTTCTTGGCGCTCTATTCAAAACCCCTTCCCTGCGTGCGGAGCCTCAGGTAGAATGATGAGGGGGAGGGTGTGCGACGCATTGTCCAGCAGGGTGCATAGTGGAGAGAGTAAAAGAGTGCTGGCGAGCGAGGGGAAAAGGAGCGTCGAGCTTCACTTGTTTTGGGTTTGACTTAGACACTATATCACCCACCGACTTATAACTACATAGATGGAACCATCTCGTTTATGTAAACATGAACAGAACTTACAAACATTGGAATTTTTCGTTTAGATGCGTGCATTTCTTTATTATTTTGAATTTTTGAAAAACCGGAAAGACCAGACAGCAAATGCAGCCAATAGTTATGTATTTAGAAGGGACTTCCATCATTTTGTAGTACCATGGCCGGATTTAATGCGGGGCGACCGGGACGCGCCCCGGGGCCCCCCCACAAAGCAGGCCCCTTTTTTTTTCAGTATTGGTGGTTGATGAACTTCCTTTTTTCTATCATTACAATACTGTAACAGGTTGGCAATGTTGGAAGTGAAGCTTTTTGTAAAATAACCCCTTTAAAAAAAAAAAGAGACATTAAAAAAAACTAACGAAAATTTGAAAATTATTAACAACTTTTCTATCAGGGTAATAATTTACTTCTTTACTCGATATGCCTTTAAAAGTAGGGACTTTATAATTTATTATTCCCAAGATTTTCCGGGAGGGGGCCTCCACCCAAAAGGGCCGCCGACCGCCACCCCGGGGGCCCCCCGCAACCTAAATCCGGCCCTGGTAGTTACGATGTTGTTTACTTATGCACGGTGGTTCCGTTATGTAGTAGTATACCGGTGTAATAGTGTTAGTGTAGCGCGGGCTGTTTGAAATTGAAGTGATTTCCTGAGTTAATGAGTGAATTTTGAACGTTTTTAATGTGCGCATTGTTATTTTCGCCGAATTTTTACATAAGAATCAAGGTTCTATATTGTTGTAGAAAACGTTTGCAACAGACTCATTGTAAGCCCAAGACGGTATCGATTTTCTAAGTGGTAGATGGGCCAACCAAATCTTTGGTTCACCAGCAAAATCTCTGTTAACAGCAAAGAGTAAACAAGAGTCGCAATTGAATGGAAGGCCTGCGTGGTAAACGTAGATAAGGGATCCGAACGCGGGCTGGCCTCTGATTGGCTGCAACAGGTGGAGCAAAATGACTCGGGGTATAGGGAAAATAACTCGGGACTTTCTTTCCCGGGGCTTTTATCTCGAAACCTAAGCAAAATCGTATCTAAACAATTTATACGAGTCGATTCAGCAGTTTTTTCCAAACAATTTGATAGGTCATAAGTGCCACTTTATTGCAAATTCAAAAGATTGTTTCAGTTTAAAAGTACGCACAATAGTGAGTTACTCAAACACTGCTCAAAACAACCCCAATCATGTAATTACACTATTGTGCGTACTTTTAAACTGAAACAGTCTTTTCGAATTTGCAATAAAGTGGCACTTATGACCTATCAATTGTTGGGAAAAAAATCTGCTGAATCGACTCGTATAAATTGTTTAAATACTATTTTGCTTAGGTTTCGAGATAAACGCCCCGGAACGATAATCCCCTGTTATTTTCCCTATATCCCGAGTCATTTTTGCTCCACCCGTTGCAGCCCCAACAGAGGCCAGCCCCGGCCAGCCCGCGTTCGGATCCCTTATTACGTTGACCACGCAGGCCTTCCATTCAATTGCGACTCTTGTTTACTCTTTGGTTAACAGGCACGCAAAACCCTTTTGGGTTTGCTCTACTAAAGTCTCTTGCTGGGTTATTTTCTTAAAAAAGGTTTTTTCCAACCTTCCAGAGCGTTCTGACTGTTTTTTTTGTGCAGTGCCGTGCGTCGGGAGCAAGTACCGCCAATTATCAGATTAGTTTTTATGTGGGTGCGAAGAAATCCGCAAAAGATTTTACTGGGAAACACGGATTAATAAGGAATTGTAGTACTTCAAAGATGACATAAATAAATTGAGAAAAGCGCTTGAGGGACTCCAAATTTATAAAATTTCATTTTTTTATTATTTTTCCAAAAAAATATACACAATTTTTACCTATCTACTAAAATTTTGTTTTTGATACATTTAATTACTGTTAATTCTCATGCAACCTCTGATTAGAGGCGAGATCACCTCAAATAAGTTCGAATGTAACATAAAAAAATTTTTCTCATTTGTAGATCGGGAACGATGGAATAACGTCAACTAAAAAGTGACAACGAACAAGTTTGGGATAACGCATCAACTCCAGGACTTCTGTAATGAAGTTATTCCCGCCGCCAGGGATAAGTTAATATCTGAAAGACAATCTTTTTAAAAAAACAAATTTCTCCTTAGGTCGACCTGAACTGAAACAACCAATCTGTTTTTTCGTCACTGTGAAGCCAACTTATACCTGGAACCGACGCCCCCCCGACCCCTCACATACGCAGAAATTTTGCATTCGGCGTTCTTGCCGTCAGCGCATCTCTTCGTCGCGTACGACGGCAATTTTTTTGTATCCTG